>SJYX01006619.1:544848-577646 GCA_006410675.1 Oreotragus oreotragus | reverse complement strand
TTTTTTTTTGGTGTGTTCACCTTTTTTCTAGTTTTTGTGTTTTTTCAAAGAACGCTTGTTCCATGAAGGAAATTAATACCATGAAAGGTATTAAGTCTTTGCCTTAGCATACTTGTTGAGGTTGCTGAGAAGGGTGTTTTTAGTTGGAGAAGCTTTGTACTCTGATCTAGGGGCACACTGCCATGTTGTCCCACTTTCTTCCATTGCTGCCTCCTCTGTAATTTTAGAAATAGTTGTTCATGATGAAAACCTGAACTTCTCATGAGACACAAGAAGGTCCTACCCAGGAGTGCATCAGCAGGAGAATGGATGAAGGAACTGGTTTATCCATACCCTGGAATATAACTCAGCAACAGCCAGGATCACACAGAGGCACAGCCATTTACTCTGAGCAGAAGAAGACGGACGAATAGAGACCAAGAGTGGATCAGTGGCTGTGAGGGGCCTAAAGCCGCAAAGTTTCTTTTGGAAGTAATAACGAGCCCCGAAGTTGATTGTGGACAGACTAAAGACCACTGGGTTGCACGCTTTGAATGGCTGGATTCCATGGCATAAAGCTGTTCAGAAAAAGAAGACAGACATAAAAGAGTACATATTGTGTGGTTCCACTTATATCAAGTCCTAGGCAGAGGTGATCCAAGAAACAGAAGTGAGAAAGTAGTCAGTTGGAGTGGGGCAGATAGACTAGAGAGAGTGGTGGAAACATTTTGTTTGGGTGTTTTTTTTTAATTATTCATTTGGCTGTGCTGGGTCTTAGTTGCGGCATGTGGGATCCAGTTCCCTGACCAGGGATCAGACCCTGATGCCGTGCATTGGGAGCAAGAATCTTAGCCACTAGACTACCAGGGAAGTCTCTCATTCTGTATTTTTTGAGTGGGCCTTATATGGTATATGCAGCCATCAAAACTCTTCAAAGTCAAGGGAAATGCATTATCATTGAAAGAAAACCAAGTAAACCCTAATTGGTTTTTTTTTTCTCCTATTAAAAAAACTTTTTCTCTGAAGTCATTTCTCTGCTAGGTGATAAGCCTTGAACTTTCTGTCCAGTGACAAAGATCCCCACCCATCATCTCTGGGTACCCACAGTTGCTGCACCCACAGACAGCTTGCTCTGGGAAACCACCTTACCCCAGACCTCAAGCTTGATCGTTAG
This sequence comes from Oreotragus oreotragus, assembly GCA_006410675.1. Classification (NCBI taxonomy): domain Eukaryota; kingdom Metazoa; phylum Chordata; class Mammalia; order Artiodactyla; family Bovidae; genus Oreotragus; species Oreotragus oreotragus. Next base: position 576,493 of record SJYX01006619.1, on the reverse strand, counting down.
CAGGCAGTGTCCTGGCTTCAGAGAATTCAGAGCAGGTCCTCCTCCACAAACCAGCTGGGAGTCACCGCCAGGAGTTTGTGTGATGAATTTAGTCATTCTGAGACAGTGGGCTGGTCATTTCTCCCTTCCAAGAGGAAGTGTCTTTATGCATGCGAAACTTCTCTGCGCACTGTGGAGGTGTTTTGGGCGGGTAGGACATGTTTTGGGAAGTCATGAAGGTTACCTGAGTCAAACAATACTCGCCCATAAGGTGAGTGGGGACTCCGGGTGGTGGAGGGCAGACAGCTGGCCCACCTTGTCAGGACATTCAGCGTGAGGAGTGCTCCTCATGTCTCACCTTCTTTCTCTTGTGTGGGGGTAGGAGCTGGTCAGACTCACCATCGAGAAGCAGGGGCATCCGTCTCCAACAAGTCCCGTGAAACCCAGCTCCCCAGCCTGCAAACCTGACAGGTGAGTGCTGACTAAGCCCTCCAGGGCTTGCGGTCTCGGTCAGTGGACACTTGAGAAAGAAGGGAGCCCCCGCCAGGCAGACTATGTCCTGTGAGGCCTGTGGTCCCTTTTCAGTGACCTCTGGTTAAGAGCCCAGATTACCATGAAGTGTGTGTAGCTCACACCTATCTGGAATGATTGCCTGGTCTCAGCATGGTCTTCTCTCAGGACACTGTGTGATATGCAGAGTGACCCCACCCACGCTCTCTTGACCTGCTTCCTCCCATAATGAGAAACAACTTTGATGGATTGGGTTTTTAGGGGTTTGGCTTGAGAGCATTACTGAGGGTGATGTGGACAGTTTAAGGCCTTGCAATAATTTCTACTCACAGCCCCTAGTGAAAAAAATAACACCTTCATTTGGGGGCATTTTCAAGCATCATGCAGTCCAGAGATCCCTCTCACAGATGAGGAGACGAAGGTGCAGACTCAGGGGCCGTGGCCAAGCTTCCGTGGGTGATTGAACTGGACTTGAAACCCCATCTTTGCTATGGAGCCCAGGGCATAGTGTTAGCCCTGTGTCCGGGGCCCCTTGGACACTTCCCTGCCCCGGTCACATGCTGACACTCTCAGGGTCTGTGCTTGCCCTGAGGCCTTCTGTAACCCCGAGTTCTCCTCGACCCTCCAGCCAGTCTGAGCTCCCCCTGACGGATCGAGAGATGGAGATACTAAACAAGACGACCGGCCTGTCACAGTCAACCGAGGGGCTCCCAGACTCTATGGATGAAGAGGTTGCACCTCCCAAGCCCCCCTTACCTGGCATTAGGGTGGTTGATAACAGGTACTTTCTATTTTCCTGGCTCTCTCATCTATTTCTGTTGTAATTTCACAAACGGATGGTGCCAGCCAAAAAGAAGATGGTGCCATTAGGGGAAGAACTTGCTCTTCAGGCATATTGGTGGTTTGACCTTCCCCGGGATGCTACCTCCAGAGGACAGGAGTCTGGCCTGGTGCCGGCCCCTCGCCCTCCCTTGCCCCCTCACCCTGAGAACTCCCAGCCGCTGGCTTTTAGCCCTAGCCAAGCAGAACCTGGTACCATTTGTCATGAAAGAGCAGGGACTTTCAGATGCTAGGCTTTGGGCAGAAGGGGAGTGGGGTGGGAGCTGAAAGGGTGGAAAGTAGGATCAGTGTCTAGTAATGTAAGAGCCTCACACCCTAGCATCTGTATAAAGGATTTTTGTTCAGGTTCTCTGGTTTGATGGGGTTCCTTGCTCTGTTTTAGTCCTCCACCAGCACTGCCCCCGAAGAAGAGACAGTCGGCTCCATCCCCCACCCGTGTGGCTGTCGTGGCCCCCATGAGTCGAGCCACCAGTGGCTCCAGTTTGCCTGTTGGAATTAATAGGCAGGTAATTAGCCCCATCCAGAAAGGCAGAGGTAGACTTCGGGTCTGGTGCATTGGTTTCTAAACTGAAAGAAGCCCAGTGGTCTTAAGTCCCTGTCTTTGGTTGTAGGGAAGAGCTCTCTCCCTGGGCAGCCCCTGTTCCTGAGTGGTCCTTCCCTCTGCAGGCCGTGGTGGGGTTCCCTCCCAGGGTAGGGAGACGGGGCCCAACCCAGGGCCTCCCTCGATCAGAGCACTCACTCCGAGCGCCTGTAGAGGCCCCTTGTCTTGGAGGCGCTGCGTACATGGTGTTCACTGCCTGCAGCCAGTTGGTGCACGTCCCAGTATTTCCTTCGCCGAGTACACGCACCTGCTCCCTCCCCTGGGCTCAGCCGCCACCCCCCAGCAGTGACTTGGGCCTGTTCTCACTTTGCACCGAGGACTTTGACGTGGACTGTTACGCACAGAGACGGCTGTCGGGAGGCAGCCACTCGTACAGCGGTGAGTCTCCCCGCCTGTCACCCTGCAGCAGCATCGGCAAGCTCAGCAAGTCAGACGAGCAGCTGTCCTCTCTGGACAGGGACAGCGGGCAGTGCTCGCGGAACACAAGCTGTGAAACACTAGGTGAGCCACGGGCAGCACGTCGCCACTGCCAGCTTCACGCTTCCCGGTGGCTCCTGTGAGGTCAGATGGTGAGGCCAGTCACTGGCTCTGCTGACTTTAAGTCCATCAGGATCTGAGCCACGGTGTCCTCTTCTACAGAATGAGGATACCAGAGTCCGTCTCCNTTTTTTTTTTGGTGTGTTCACCTTTTTTCTAGTTTTTGTGTTTTTTCAAAGAACGCTTGTTCCATGAAGGAAATTAATACCATGAAAGGTATTAAGTCTTTGCCTTAGCATACTTGTTGAGGTTGCTGAGAAGGGTGTTTTTAGTTGGAGAAGCTTTGTACTCTGATCTAGGGGCACACTGCCATGTTGTCCCACTTTCTTCCATTGCTGCCTCCTCTGTAATTTTAGAAATAGTTGTTCATGATGAAAACCTGAACTTCTCATGAGACACAAGAAGGTCCTACCCAGGAGTGCATCAGCAGGAGAATGGATGAAGGAACTGGTTTATCCATACCCTGGAATATAACTCAGCAACAGCCAGGATCACACAGAGGCACAGCCATTTACTCTGAGCAGAAGAAAACGGACGAATAGAGACCAAGAGTGGATCAGTGGCTGTGAGGGGCCTAAAGGCGCAAAGTTTCTTTTGGAAGTAATAACGAGCCCCGAAGTTGATTGTGGACAGACTAAAGACCACTGGGTTGCACGCTTTGAATGGTTGGATTCCATGGCATAAAGCTGTTCAGAAAAAGAAGACAGACACAAAAGAGTACATATTGTGTGGTTCCACTTATATCAAGTCCTAGGCAGAGGTGATCCAAGAAACAGAAGTGAGAAAGTAGTCAGTTGGAGTGGGGCAGATAGACTAGAGAGAGTGGTGGAAACATTTTGTTTGGGTTTTTTTTTTTAATTATTCATTTGGCTGTGCTGGGTCTTAGTTGCGGCATGTGGGGTCCAGTTCCCTGACCAGGGATCAGACCCTGATGCCGTGCATTGGGAGCAAGAATCTTAGCCACTAGACTACCAGGGAAGTCTCTCATTCTGTATCTTTTGAGTGGGCCTTATATGGTATATGCAGCCATCAAAACTCTTCAAAGTCAAGGGAAATGCATTATCATTGAACGAAAACCAAGTAAACCCTAATTGGTTTTTTTTTCTCCTATTAAAAAAACTTTTTCTCTGAAGTCATTTCTCTGCTAGGTGATAAGCCTTGAACTTTCTGTCCAGTGACAAAGATCCCCACCCATCATCTCTGGGTACCCACAGTTGCTGCACCCACAGACAGCTTGCTCTGGGAAACCACCTTACCCCAGACCTCAAGCTTGATCGTTAGCAGGCAGTGTCCTGGCTTCAGAGAATTCAGAGCAGGTCCTCCTCCACAAACCAGCTGGGAGTCACCGCCAGGAGTTTGTGTGATGAATTTAGTCATTCTGAGACAGTGGGCTGGTCATTTCTCCCTTCCAAGAGGAAGTGTCTTTATGCATGCGAAACTTCTCTGCGCACTGTGGAGGTGTTTTGGGCGGGTAGGACATGTTTTGGGAAGTCATGAAGGTTACCTGAGTCAAACAATACTCGCCCATAAGGTGAGTGGGGACTCCGGGTGGTGGAGGGCAGACAGCTGGCCCACCTTGTCAGGACATTCAGCGTGAGGAGTGCTCCTCATGTCTCACCTTGTTTCTCTTGTGTGGGGGTAGGAGCTGGTCAGACTCACCATCGAGAAGCAGGGGCATCCGTCTCCAACAAGTCCCGTGAAACCCAGCTCCCCAGCCTGCAAACCTGACAGGTGAGTGCTGACTAAGCCCTCCAGGGCTTGCGGTCTCGGTCGGTGGACACTTGAGAAAGAAGGGAGCCCCCGCCAGGCAGACTATGTCCTGTGAGGCCTGTGGTCCCTTTTCAGTGACCTCTGGTTAAGAGCCCAGATTACCATGAAGTGTGTGTAGCTCACACCTATCTGGAATGATTGCCTGGTCTCAGCATGGTCTTCTCTCAGGACACTGTGTGATATGCAGAGTGACCCCACCCACACTCTCTTGACCTGCTTCCTCCCATAATGAGAAACAACTTTGATGGATTGGGTTTTTAGGGGTTTGGCTTGAGAGCATTACTGAGGGTGATGTGGACAGTTTAAGGCCTTGCAATAATTTCTACTCACAGCCCCTAGTGAAAAAAATAACACCTTCATTTGGGGGCATTTTCAAGCATCATGCAGTCCAGAGATCCCTCTCACAGATGAGGAGACGAAGGTGCAGACTCAGGGGCCGTGGCCAAGCTTCCGTGGGTGATTGAACTGGACTTGAAACCCCATCTTTGCTATGGAGCCCAGGGCATAGTGTTAGCCCTGTGTCCGGGGCCCCTTGGACACTTCCCTGCCCCGGTCACATGCTGACACTCTCAGGGTCTGTGCTTGCCCTGAGGCCTTCTGTAACCCCGAGTTCTCCTCGACCCTCCAGCCAGTCTGAGCTCCCCCTGACGGATCGAGAGATGGAGATACTAAACAAGACGACCGGCCTGTCACAGTCAACCGAGGGGCTCCCAGACTCTATGGATGAAGAGGTTGCACCTCCCAAGCCCCCCTTACCTGGCATTAGGGTGGTTGATAACAGGTACTTTCTATTTTCCTGGCTCTCTCATCTATTTCTGTTGTAATTTCACAAACGGATGGTGCCAGCCAAAAAGAAGATGGTGCCATTAGGGGAAGAACTTGCTCTTCAGGCATATTGGTGGTTTGACCTTCCCCGGGATGCTACCTCCAGAGGACAGGAGTCTGGCCTGGTGCCGGCCCCTCGCCCTCCCTTGCCCCCTCACCCTGAGAACTCCCAGCCGCTGGCTTTTAGCCCTAGCCAAGCAGAACCTGGTACCATTTGTCATGAAAGAGCAGGGACTTTCAGATGCTAGGCTTTGGGCAGAAGGGGAGTGGGGTGGGAGCTGAAAGGGTGGAAAGTAGGATCAGTGTCTAGTAATGTAAGAGCCTCACATCCCACACCCTAGCATCTGTATAAAGGATTTTTGTTCAGGTTGTCTGGTTTGATGGGGTTCCTTGCTCTGTTTTAGTCCTCCACCAGCACTGCCCCCGAAGAAGAGACAGTCGGCTCCATCCCCCACCCGTGTGGCCGTCGTGGCCCCCATGAGTCGAGCCACCAGTGGCTCCAGTTTGCCTGTTGGAATTAATAGGCAGGTAATTAGCCCCATCCAGAAAGGCAGAGGTAGACTTCGGGTCTGGTGCATTGGTTTCTAAACTGAAAGAAGCCCAGTGGTCTTAAGTCCCTGTCTTTGGTTGTAGGGAAGAGCTCTCTCCCTGGGCAGCCCCTGTTCCTGAGTGGTCCTTCCCTCTGCAGGCCGTGGTGGGGTTCCCTCCCAGGGTAGGGAGACGGGGCCCAACCCAGGGCCTCCCTCGATCAGAGCACTCACTCCGAGCGCCTGTAGAGGCCCCTTGTCTTGGAGGCGCTGCGTACATGGTGTTCACTGCCTGCAGCCAGTTGGTGCACGTCCCAGTATTTCCTTCGCCGAGTACACGCACCTGCTCCCTCCCCTGGGCTCAGCCGCCACCCCCCAGCAGTGACTTGGGCCTGTTCTCACTTTGCACCGAGGACTTTGACGTGGACTGTTACGCACAGAGACGGCTGTCGGGAGGCAGCCACTCGTACAGCGGTGAGTCTCCCCGCCTGTCACCCTGCAGCAGCATCGGCAAGCTCAGCAAGTCAGACGAGCAGCTGTCCTCTCTGGACAGGGACAGCGGGCAGTGCTCGCGGAACACAAGCTGTGAAACACTAGGTGAGCCACGGGCAGCACGTCGCCACTGCCAGCTTCACGCTTCCCGGTGGCTCCTGTGAGGTCAGATGGTGAGGCCAGTCACTGGCTCTGCTGACTTTAAGTCCATCAGGATCTGAGCCACGGTGTCCTCTTCTACAGAATGAGGATACCAGAGTCCGTCTCCAAAGGGGGTTGAGAGTTTATTGCAGTAGCACCGTGAGGCCGCGGAGACAGGGCAGTGGTCACTGTTGTTACAGTTGGTCCACCGTGTGTCACTCGACGCCCTCTGCCCAAGGGGAGCCCACGTGCTCAGAGCTGTAAACGGCAGGGAGGGCCCGGGCAGCTTCCGACAGAGGACAGAGGCGAGGGAGCAGCACGCACTGGCCTCGGGTGGTGGGGCCAGAGGAGGGTCTGCAGCAGCTTGGCGGAAGGCGTACAGGGCACTGAACTGTGCATGTCCTGTGAGCTAAACATTTCACTTCTGAGAGTTTTTATCTTAGAAACACAGTCAGAGGTTTATGGGAGGATTTCTGTGTAGAGACATTAATCTCAGCATCATGAAGAGCCTTGGTAGCCTGGGAACAACCTGACCACTCAGTGTAGGAAATCAGCAGGCTCGTGACACACCCCCTTGAAGGAAAAGTATGCAGCTGTGCTAAAAACCAGTCTGAGTTAATGACCAGTGGACCAAGCCAAGACTGCTTATATGGTGTTTTCTCAGAGTTCAAAAAACAGCATCCGGCGGGAAAACCTTTGCAGGCCATACATCTAGTGGTCAGCAGAGATTATAGTTAGGTTATGGGGCTGTGGATGATTTTTGCTTTAGGCATAGTGTTTTTGGCCGTTTTCTACAGTGGCCATGCATGTTTTTCTCTTTTAGGTAAAACTTTTAAAAACCTGGGAAAGTGTGAAGAATAGGCTACGTACCAGTCATACTCCCATCCGGTTTTACTTTTATAAGCAGTAGAAAAGTGTACCCTATAAAGTAAAGCGGGAGTCTTTGTGGATAAGACGGGGACGTATCCCCTGAGTGGGGCAGGTCAGGGAAGAGGAGGGGTCTTTCCTTTCTATGGGGGCCGGGGCTCATGGTGTGCTTCTCCTGTTGTGTGGATGCAGATCATTACGATCCTGACTACGAGTTCCTTCAGCAAGACCTCTCCAACGCAGACCAGATACCTCAGCAAGTGGCCTGTAACCTCAGCCCGCTGCCAGAGTCCTTGGGGGAGTCTGGATCTCCATTTCTTGGCCATCCTCTCCAGTTGCCTCTAGGCAGCTGTCCCCAGCCAGATGGGTCCTCAGCCCCCGGGCAGCAGACGGACGTGCCGCCAGCCCTGCCCGAGAAGAAGCGCAGGAGTGCGGCCTCCCAGACCTTGGACAGCTCTGCCTGCCGGGCGTCCTACGAGCGACACCCCTCGCAGTACGACAACATCTCCGAGGACGACCTGCAGAACCCAGCCTCCGTCCAGTCCATCCCCTTCACGCCCTTTGCTGCTATTCTTCCCTTTCAGCAAGGAGGTTCCTCAGCCTCTGTCGACTTCGTGGGTGATTTCACTGTTTCTGAATCAACGGGTGACCCAGAAAAACCACCGCCTCTCCCTGAGAAGAAAAACAAACACAGTAAGCTTTTGTTACGCTATTGGGGGGTCGTGCCTTTTGTGCCCTAAAGTGGTGTTACGTTTATTGAAACGGTAATTCAGAGTCAAACCAGTGGCCTCATCGTTTCTGAAAAGCAGACCCACACCTACAGGGACGCCTCCTTAAGCCTTGTGTTGTCAGTCCTGGGGGTCGTTCTTAAAGCCTGGTGAGCTGACCTCTCCTCGTGGTCTCAGCAGAACCTCAGGCTTGGTCTCCACAGAGTGTTTGGCCTCTCGTATGGCAGTCAGCTGATCTGGCCTGAACATGTGGTGACCGAGAAAAACGGACTGCAGCCTCAGGGCAGCGTCACAGCAGCGTCGGCAAAGCAGGGCAGACGCCACCCCAGGGCCTTTCTGAGGCTCCTGGCAGTGCACGGGAGCCGCTAGAGAGAAGCCCCTGGTCCCACGCTGTCTTCTGCTCACAGACCCTGAAGTATCACGGGATGACTCGAGTCTAGGGTTGCTGCTTGGACCGGAGGCTCTGATACCTGATGTGATCAGGGCCTGAGGGTAGAGCCGAACTTAGGGGGTTTTGTGTTCTGAGTGTTTCCCAAGTGTGAGTTGGCCATCCAGTTCCCAAGGAGCGTTGTGCGGAATTTGCTTTTCTGCTCGCTCCCCGACTGCTGCACGTGGTCCAGCTCTCTGCCCACCCTCTCCCCACGTCACCTGCAGGGTTCTGCCTTGTTTTCCACGGGCAGACTGGCTGCCACAGTCTCTCTGTGTGCGGCCTCGTCAGCCCGCCACCCAGGTTTCCCTGGCCTTGGTGGGAGCATCTGGCAGGAGACTGCCCTGACCTGGACATGGAACCCACACTCCAACCCCAGACAAGCGTGTGTGCTTGGCCCATGCCCAGAAGGGTGCCTGCCTAGTGACTGCCCTGGATGCCCCCAGCTCGGGTAGTGGCCTCAGTGTGGAGGGAGAGCTAGCTCCGCGGGGCCGAGGGTGTCATTCCCGTCTGTCATGGAAGTTCCCTCACGGGAAGCCAGGGCATGGAGGAAGCTGCAGACAGAGGTGCCAGGGGCGTTTCCTTCTGTGCCCCTCCAGCTAACCTGAAAGTCTGACTGGTTTAGCTTTCCAGTTAAGGCAACTTTCTGGTCATGTGAAAGCACTAAGACTGTCCTGCAAACTTGTCTTTGCCATGGTCTTAATGTCGGAACCCAGGGTGCTTGTGGCGCCGAGCTGTGACCAAGGGGGATGCACCCGCTCCAGACCGACACGGCTGTGTCCCCCGCGCCCCCGCCCCGGGGCCCCTCAGCTTCCGAGCTGGCATCCTTTCCTCTCTGGCCCCATCTTCCCTTCGCTCCCTCCTAGGGCATGCACAGTCACACTGAGTAGGCCAGGACTTACTCCTGACGAAAGCACCTTACCCGCTGAGCACACGTGTGTACAGAGGCCGCTGACACCCCAGAGCTCCCACCACCATCTGGAGGAGCGGAGGGTGGGGCGGGGCGGGTCCACACCAGTAGATCGGGGTCACCGAGAGGGCTTCTTTTCCAGGCCACCCCTCCGTGCTTCGTAAGGCCCCCAAGTTCAGTCAGCTCCAGCAGTCACTTCATCAGAACCCTCTAGGGTCTTCAGGAAGGTCTGGCTCTGAAGATGGGGCTGGTCTCTCACCGCCGGAAATGAGAAGTAAAGTCTATTCTGATGCCCCCACGTGGGGTGAGGGAGTACGCTCCACATGGACGCCCCCGCGCGAGACTGAGGGAATGCGGTCCACACGGACGCCCTGCGTGAGGAGAGGGAGTGCGGGCCACACGGATGCCCTGCGTGAGGAGAGGGATGTGGGCCACACAGGCACCCTGCGTGAGGAGAGGGATGCGGGCCACACGGGAGACCTGCATGAGACTGAGGGATGCAGGCCACATGGACGCCCCGCGTGAGGAGAAGGATGCGGTCCACACGGATGCCCCACATGAGGAGAGGGAGTGCGGGCCACACGGATGCCCCGCATGAGGAGAGGGAGTGCGGGCCACACGAATGCCCCGCATGAGTAGAGGGATGCAGGCCACACGGGCACCCTGCGTGAGGAGAGGGATGCGGTCCACACAGGAGACCCGCATGAGACTGAGGGATTCAGGCCACACGGACGCCCCCCATGAGGAGAGGGATGCGGGCCACACGGGCGCCCCTTGTGAGGAGAGGGATGCGGGCCACACGGATGCCCTGCCTGAGGAGAGGGCTCCGGCTGTGGTACCACGTGGGCCCATCAGGAAGGAGCCAGCGGCTCCACTGTGAGGCTGCGCGGTGAGCGCAGGGCCAGGCCTCGCTGCCTGAGGGGCTTCTAGAGAGGAGAGGGTCTGTCTGCCCCGCCTGAGCACTTCTGCCTCAGGGTCCGCCCCTCTGGAAGAGGAGCTTCCCGACAGCCTCTGTCGGGAGGGAGAGCGGCGTTGGGTGGCCGGAGGTCTTGCCTACCCGCAGGGCCTCGTCTGGACCCGCGGGGGCTGCAGCCCGCTTCAGCACGGCAGGGCGGGCGCCGGGCCGCGGCTTCTGTTCGCTCGCTCGTTCTGTGAAGCAGTGTGTGAGGCTCTGGTGATAGAGCAGCCACCGGGAGGCACAGGGTCCCTACCCTTGGGCAGCAGCTTCCGCCCTCAAGCGAGAAGCAGTAAATCCTCTTGCCTCCCGATCTGACGATTCTTCCTGAGCCAGACACTCCCGCTGTCCCCACCCCCATGGGGTCTTTCACCTGAACAGCCTCAGCGCCCCACAAACTGTCTTCTCCCAGCTTCTCGAGACAGGCAGCTCCTGGGGTGGGGCCCCTCCCGTGCTTCAGGCCCCTTCCTTGCCTGGTTCACACGGCCCCACCCCGTGCAGGCCCCCACTCTCCGTGGAGCACTGCCCTGCGGACGCTGGTCCCAGCCCGGGGCTCTGCCCCTCCTGGAAGACTTCCGCCCGTCCTCACTGTGTTCTGGAGAAGCCCCCTCGCCTCCCTGTTTCGCCGTCCTCTGTGGGACACCCCCACCTTGGCCTGTTTTCTGTCTCTCTGGGGAGGGGGTCAGCCCCCCCACGGGTGAAAGAGCCATTGCTGGCCCCTGCGAAGTGCCAGCACCTCGGTCAGCTCCTGGCGTGTTGCGGGTGCTCAGTGACGATCGGATGAATGTGAGAAACCCAGCTAGCTCGTGAGGAGCTGTGAGAAGGGCCCAGAAGGGCCCCGAAGGGACGGAGCACGGGGCTGAGAGGGGCTCCTGGGCGGGGACTCTGGTGAGGGGACACGGGTGAGGGGCCTCGGTGAACGCCAGTTCATCGGGCCTGAGTCGCTCAGGCGGGAGCGTCGGGCTCGCCGGGCTGCAGGAAGAGCGGCCGCAACAGATGTGCGGAAAGCCCCGGGGACGGTCCAGGAGCTGAGAGCCGGAGGCATGGGCAGGGGGCCCAGCAGCCTGCACCCCAGCCATGGCCCTGCCCTCGAGAGGCTGGAAAGCCCCGAGGGCTTCTTGGCCAGGAGTGGGTGCGCCCCTGCGCTTCTCTAAACACAGGCTGCTTCCTAGCGTGGTTCCAGGTTCTCAGGACGGAGGGGAAAGGAAGGGAGTTCCCGCAGAGCCTGCCACCCGCCCCACCCCCACGCCACGCTCTCCTCCAGAGGCCTCGTGACACGCAGGCGGCGCCCAGGTCTGTGTGGCGGTCACGCAGACTGCCCCGGGCCCTCTCCCGGGCCGCTGCGGGGCGGGCTGCCGTCTGTGCGTGGCCCGCCCAGCCCGCTCCCTCTGTGCCCGCAGTGCTGGCCTACATGCAGCTGCTCGAGGACTACTCGGAGCCGCAGCCCTCCATGTTCTACCAGACGCCGCAGAAGGAGCACGTGTACCAGCAGAAGAACAAGCTGCTCATGGAGGTGTACGGCTTCAACGACCCCTTCAGCGCCGGCGGCGCCCCGCTCGAGCTCGCCCCGCCCCCCGCCCTGCCCCCAAAGCAGCGCCAGCTGGTAAGTGGGGGCCCCCCACGAGCGGCCCGGGTCCCTGGGCCCGCTCTCCTGCGCACATCTCCCCCTGCAGGAGTGGCTGCTCCTCCAGAGGGGGCCCCTGCAGCTGGCACTGTCTTGTACTCAGAATGTTTGCTTTCTCTGTAGACAGACTTTTTTTTCTCTCTTTCTCTTTTATGGCTCTAATATAGACTTCCCCGAAAGGAGGGAGTCAATCAGAGCACAGGGCAGGGTCTGTGCAGGGCCATCTGCAGCCTCGATTTACATAGTGGGCCTCACTGCCCAACCACTTGCACCCCCCAGCCGGAGCTGGCCCAGTGAGGACCAGCTCTGTGGAAGCAGGGTGGCTGACACAGAGCCGCTTTGTGTTTCAGGCCAGCACACCCTTCCTCCTTTAAGACCCCTCCTGCACCAGGACGCCGTGTAGGCAGCACAGAGGGGCTGTCAGGCTGTGGGCAGGCTGAAGAGACGCTGGGACCAGCGGGGGCACTCGGGTGCTCCTCTCAACCGTCTTCTCTCTGCCAGCAGTTTACTAACCACAGGGGCTGTGGTCAGGCTCTAGAATTGAAGCGCCCGTCCAGCCAAGCTCTCTAGGAAGAGTACACTCCGGAGGGCAGTCCATCAGAGCTGCACGTGCTGTCCTGCTCTTGTGTTGGCTGGTCTGCTCGTCCTAACCGAGAGGGAGCCTTCATCCCCTGCGAGGGGGCGCTACCCCGGCTGTTCTGGGAGGCAGATGGCCAGACGGTGAGGGTCCTGAGGTCACTCCTGGAAGCTGCCTGGGCCTCAGCCGTCCTGCGACTGGGCCTTGAGCCCATGCCCGGTCCCAGAGTCCCTGAGCCTGCCCCCGCACAGGGGGCTCTGGGGCGGGGGCAGCCTGTCTCATGGAAGGCGGCCAGGCTCAGGCTGGGGTCTGGGTTCCAGTCCTGCACTAACCAGCTATGTTTCCCCAGCTGTGCTCAGGTCTCAGCTCTTCACCTGCCCTGCTCTCCCCACAGACAGCTGAATATGCCCGAATGTGAGTCTCTGTTGTTCACCGCAGAAGCATAGATGCCTACCTCAGGGACCCCTGACCTAAAATGTTTAGTTAAACAGCTGGGCCAGTTTCATTGAGATCTGGTTTTCTCAGCTCCCCCTGCTGGGTGCACAGGTATCCATTGCCCGGCCCTGGGTGTCCTCTGTGTCCCGTGGTGCCCACAGGAGCTAAGCCCTGGGGAGAGAGCCCTGAGGGATGCGCTTGAATCCCAGCCCTGTGAGAGTCACATCGCCTCACCTCGAGGCGGGGTGGCGGTCCAAGGGGCTCTCTAGGGAGAGGCTGCCAGGGAGCCCCGGAGGGTGGGCAAACATCCTGTGAACATCCCCTCCCCGCGGCCCCTGTCACCCCCACTTTAAGTAAAGTGAGGCTGAGAGAGCTGGAGAGGTGGGCTCAAAGCCCACAGCAGAAGCCCAGACACGCGAGACACCCCGTGTGTGACTGCTGGGCGCCCCTTCTCCAGTGCCAGGGCGAGAAGTGTGACCCTGTTTTCCAGACGGAAGTGAACATGACAGGTACACCTGTGGGCCCACGTGCCCTGAGGGCGGCCTGGTTCTAGGTGCTTCACGCACACACAGCCATCTGCCGGAAACCTGAGGTGCAGGGAGCGTCATGTGACGCCTGATGCCAAGCTGGCCCCACGTGGCAAGGCCAAGGTTAGGGCCCAGGCCGCCTGGCTCCTGCTCCACACCCTGAAGCGCGGTCACTCCCACAGAGGAGTACTGGGGCCCTCAGGAAGCGAAGGATCTGGGGTGCACACACAGGTCCGCGTGGCTCCTTCCATCTTACCGCCTCTTCTTCACAGGAGTCAAGAGGGCACCCACCCCCCCAGCTTGCCTTCGACGGTCATCCTTGACCCCTAGCTGGGCCGGGAAGCCATCCCTCTCCAGAAGGTGCCGGCAGGTCAGGGGGCAGCCCGCCCCCTCTGTGCGCACGTGCCTGACTGCTCTCTGCTTCTCTCCCTCCTGCCCCGTCTCTGCCCTCGCTCCTCTGTCCAGCAGGCCTCCTGTGCTACTGCTTCCTTCTCCTCTGTCTCCTACTGTGTCCAGCAAACTAAAGTGGCCTTCACCCCCGAGGACGGCAGTGCCGCTCAGGGCATCAGTGTGTCCGTCTCTAACTCCCTTCTCAGCCGGCACGGCAGCTTACCTGTGCCCTCGGTGAGTCGCTCCCTGCACTCGCTACCGGGAACCTGGGGAGCAAGACCTTTCCCTCGTGGCCGATGCCTCCCGACATGCATGCTGCTGCCCTTCGCTGGCTCCAGCCGTCCACAGACCCCAGACAGGAAAAGTGGCCCAAAGGTCGGTGTGAGTGCCTGGGGCCAGTTGGGGTGGGACTCTTAGCGGCCACGCTCAGAGCATCATCACTCAGACGTAAACTGGCAGAGATGTTTTGGCCTTTTTATTCTGTTCTCCTACTGGGCATTGGGTCAGCGCTGTAGTGTTCTGTGTTTAAAAAGGAATATTCCTTACATAGGAAGCAGAGCAGGCTGTATCCAGTATGATGGAGCTGAAGTTAAGAGCGCTGCATCAGTTAGCTTTCACTACCTCTTGCTAATGTAACAAATCACCCCAAACCTGTGTCTTAAAGAGCAGTAAACGTTTGTCCTTGCCGGAAAGTGAAAGTTGGTCAGTCATGTCCGACTCTTTGTGACCCCATGGACTATACAGTCCATGGAATTATCCAGGCCAGAGTACTGGGATGGGTAGCCTTTCCCTTCTCCAGGGGATCTTCCCAACCCAGGGATCAAACCCAGGTCTCCCGCATTGCAGGCGGATTCTTTACCAGCTGAGCCACCAGGGAAGCCTTGCCTAGGACACAGCTTAGCAGCACAGCTGTGCTGATCGGGACAGGCCTGGCTGCCAAGGGCTGGACTCGCCCACATCCCTGGCACCCCAGCGGGGGCTGGTCTGGCAGTGACCCTCCTGACCTGTCCGCCACATCAGGCCAGCCTGGGCTTGTTCACAGGGCAGTCGGCTGGGCTCCAAGAAGACAGATGGAAACTTGCAGGCATCATAAGGCCTCAGCGTAGGGCTGGCATGCGTCCTCTGGGCCAGGCCCCAGGCAGCACAGCCTGGGGAGGAGAGTGGACTCGACCTCCACTGGGCGGGCCCTTCCACAGGCCACCCTGTGGAGGTGGGGCAGCAGGAGGAGGGCTGGTGCGCTGTCTGCAGACACGCAGCGCTGCCGCCTCGGAGGCTGTGCAGGTCTGCTGTCTTCCTCTGGGATCTGCATCTGCTCAAGAACCTGACCGCCCCCACCTCCCACTGATTCTGTCTAGTGACACCCTGGGTGTCAGGGCTCAGGAAAGGACTCTCCAGGGGAGCTCAGTGGACCCGTCCCGAGGTGACTCACATCCTCCCAGGCCTCAAGTTCAGTCCTCTGGGGTAGCACTTTTCCTTGCCTCCTCTTCTGTGAATGGGAGGATTAAGTAAAATCACAAGAAACTGCTGGGCAGGTAGTAAGCTTGGAACGTCTGTCGTTATTGCTCTTGTCTTAGAGTTCTGGGTTCTAGCCTTGGCTTGTTCTGATCCTGTGCATGAGTGCCTGGGCAGATGTCTTTACTTGCTTGGACTTCCTTTGCCCTCTTGAATGACAGGTTGACCTGGTGACGTCAGAGTCCTCTCCAAGCTTGGGTTCCCAGTGTGGTCTTGTCCGTTCTCCATATTTGGAGCTACCCAGCGCCCAAGTGAAGCTGGTCCTCCCCGTTGAGGGGACCTCGGGATGCAGTCTTCCCTTCAGCTCCCAGACCTTGCCGGGCAAGGCAGGACCACTCCCCACCCTCCCTGGCTCCAGTGCACAGACACCCTCTGTGTCCTCAGCAACCACCTCTGGCAGCTCTTTTCACAAATCTTGGAAAACTTGGCCTTGAGACAATCCTAGGTCTTGACGTGTTGGGTTTTTTTTTCCCCTCCCCTCTGCAAACAGAAAGTAAGTGTGAGTTTTCCTAAGAATGTCTACAACATCCCTTTTGAATAGTTTGGGGAGAATACTGAATGAACTGGACTGTATACTATAGAATTAAAGAGAATTCAAGGACATTTTAATTTAAGCTGGGGTATGAGTATGTCATAGTTTTCCCCTCAGCACACAGAGGAGTCTTACAGTATCCTGCATCTCAGCACCAGCTCCACAAAGGACCCTGAGGAGAGTGAGCTAAGAAGGGTGCTTTATTTCACTGGAAGCGAAGCCCCTCCAGGCCTCCAGAGATGTTAGTAATGGCCTAGATATATGGGATACTTGACATCTGAAATGCAGAAACCCCAGAGAAATGATTTAGCAGTAATACCAGTACGTTCTTCTTGTATATTCTCTGCTTACATTTGGAGATGAGCCCCAGACAGAGGGCTTTGATGTGCTCTTGGAGCAGCGCTTCATTGCCAAATGTCTTTGTTCCTTCATCCCTGGACTTGGGTCATCAGTCCAGCATGGAATTCCCAAGAGCTGCCTCATGGGAAAATAGCAGGTGCCAAATCTGAAGTTCTTTGCCCGGTGGCCTGTTACTTCTGCCTTGTAACAGAAAGACTGAAAACCTTGCCAAGGGAACTGTAGAGCAGTAAACCTGTGCTGATCAGCTTAGCGTGAAGGAAGCGTCCCTAGTCACTTTTCTGGGATCCCACAGAAGACGTGACTTGGTAAGAACAGAGCCACTCCCGGTGTGGGTCAGGCAGCCAGGAGGATCCAGTGCAAGCAGGATGGCCCATTGTCCTTGAGAAGCCCATGCAAGGGAGTAGGCAGAGTGAGTCAAGCGGAAAGGAGACTCCAGCTCAGGCAGGGCGTGGGCAGCAGGGTGAGAGTCACAGACGTCTGGGGAAGGCTGTGGGCAGTGGGGGCAGGACGGTGTCAGGAGGGGGCGCCTGAGCTGTGGTCTGAAGGCCAGTTAAGGTTTCAGGGAGATGAAGGTCAGTGAGGGACCTGCCTGAAGATGGGGAGTACAAGCTTGTCTCAAGTATAAACTCTCAGGACTGAGGTCCAGGGAGAGCAGCTGGAGGGGGTGACAGCAGCCCGCCCTTCGCACATCCTGCCCTGCGGTCGAAACCTGCTGCTGCCTCCTGGGTGCTGCCCTCTGGGCTTGGGCCCAGCCTTGGCCGCCCTTTCCCGCTTGTCCCCAGACGTGTTCCTGCTCCCGTTCCTGGGAGGTGCCCACCCTCCTCGTCACAGTCTTTGTCTGGGTCTGCTTAGCCCCCACTCCACAGACCCCCTTTCCTTCCCGGCATGCACTGTGATTCTAGGAGACTTGGACAGCTGCTTAGACATGTGGCGTCTGGGACATTAAGACCAGTTTGGTAGAAAAAGGTGTTCAGGGAAATGATGAGTTACTATGAGGCCAGAACGATGTGGAGAGCTAGGTGCAGCCACCCCTGGGCATGGGCAGCTGGCCCCCTCGTGCCTGTTCCAATTCCACCAGGCCTTGCAGTACGCCTGCCCCTTGACGGCACAGGTAAGTGTTTGAGTGATGGGCCCACTGAGGTACACCTCTCAGATGTGGCGCTGGCGTCCTCCTCCCACCACTGGATTCTCCTCCATCGCTCGTACCCCCGGCCGTCTGCCCTGTCCTCGCTGCGGCCTTGCACGTGCTGACTGCCCGACTCCCACCTCCCCCCAAACTCCCGTCCCTCCAGCCCCAGTCCTTCCCCCACCACCCTGGATTCCCACTGCTGTTCCCACTGTGGCCCTTCTTGGGCTTGCATTTTCTCTGTTCTGAACCCTAGTGGTGAGAAATCTTGGAAGCTCTTGAGTTGGGTCCATATTTACCCTTGACCAAGATATTATTGGGAACCTGTTAATAACGATTAGGGTTTCCAGTCCTCTGGACATTACAGCACTGATGTTACAAAGCCACCTCCCTCCAGGCCTATTCTTTCTTGGCTCACCGATATTAACTGTCACCAAGAGATATAGCTGGATGCTAGGACTCTGTTGAAATATTTTCTTTACTGTCTTGGCTTCCAAAATGATTCTGGAGAATCAAACTTCTAGAAGACCCAAAAGAAGAACTTCAGAAGTACCCATAATGACTGTCCTCTGTTTTTAAAAGTCTCCTGGGTAAGAAAGTCATGTGTGTCCTGTTGAGGATTTCAGTTTAAATGGGGATGGTGGGTGGAGCTGCTGGCCGTGATCCTCTGAGAGCTGGGCCGGGCTTCCACGCTGCAGCACATGGGCCCTCCTAGGACCCTTCCCGGGGGCGGCTCACCCTGCCTGCCCCCTCCTCAGTCTCCCGTCACCAGCCATCCCCGAGACAAAGGCATCTGACAGGCGGAAAGGCCAAGCCGGGAAGGAGAGGGCGGCAGGAAGGAAGGTTGTGGACCGCAGCAGGTGTGCCCTCCTGCTGGTTAAGTAGGCCCCCGCCTCCCCTCTCTGTCCCCTGTGTCTTCCTGACATTGTCTTTTCTTCACTGGCTTGCCGCCTGCTCAGAGCAAACTTACTCTGAGAGAAGAGGGAGAGTCCATGTACCAGGGGCCCAGGGCAGGCAGGTTCATCTCTGAGCTGACTTCTCTTCGGCTCTTCGTTCTGTCGCCTGCCCGACCTCCCGGGGTTTGCTAGAGAGTGGCCCCCAGCACCGTCAGCAGCGAGGAAAGCAGGGCTGTTTTGCCAGCCATGCAGGAGTCTTTGCAGGCCCCTCTGCGTCTGGCCTGAGATCTTCACAGGCTCTTCCGGTCTGCTGGGTCCTTGAAATGAGATGTGGCTCCTCCAGAATGTTCCTCCTGTGCCTTTCTGCCCTTCCTCAACAACCAGGTGCCCGTGTGGCCAGTGCATCCCTGAAGTGTGACCTCCAAGTTCACTGCCGCTCCGAGCCCAGACACGGCCTTGTGAGAAGGAGGCATGGGTGGGTCAGCACTCCTGTGGGATCCTAATCCCCTCGGGAAGAGGTAGAAGCCCGGCTGTGTGTCAGGCCCCCACCCGGCGCCCAGGGCGAGCCTGCCTCGCCTGTGGTGGACACCCAAGGGCCAAGGACCGGGGCTTAGGGATCTTGTCCTGGGGGCTCGCCAAAGCAGCTGCTCTGCCCCCGCTGTTTCTGTCCCTCCTAAAGACTCCCGACTCTTGTTGGTGCTCATGTCATTGTGGACAGCTCTCGGAGACTAGCTTCAGACAGGAACTTCCCTGCCTCCCCTCGCTGATGACGACGCTGACCTGCTATAGTCCGTGACAGTCTTACTGGTCAGGGACCACAGGAACCCCAGGTCCTTGGGAAGGTCCTGTGTGACATGACCCCTCGGGGTGCTGGCTACCCGCTGATGGTTGCCTTTACTCTTGTGGTTTCAGGCTGCTTGTCAGCATGTCAGGGGCTCTTCTTCCTGTCCTGTGATGGAATGTTTGTGTAGCCGCAGGCTCTCCGTAGGGCGCTAAGGGTATGTGTGAGTTAGAGCCCCTGTCGTACTGCCACACTGAGTGAAAAATAGTGGAGTTATATTTCTAGAACTAAATTCAGATCACTGTGGAATCTGTACTAAATCTTCCTGTGAAGAGTTGACGTTATCGAGGTTAATGTTTCTTTCTTTAGTGCAGAGAAGCATTTCTTAAAGTGATGTTATTTACTTACGCATTTTTGACAGCCCTGGGTCTCTGTGGCTGTGCAGGCTTCCCTCTCGTTGCAGTGAGCGGGGCCCCCTCTTGTGCTCACGCGTCTCACTGCACTGGCTTCTCCTGTCGCGCTGGCTGTAGGATGCACGGGCTCCCTGGTTGTGGTTCCCGGGCCCTAGAGCGCGGGCTTAGTTGCTCGGCAGCGTGTGGGATCTTCCTGGAGCAGGGATAGAGCCTGTGTCTTCTGTCCTGGCAGGCAGATTCTTTATCACTGAGCCACCAGGGAAGCCCTGTATACAGAGACTCCAAAGATGTATTGGAGGTTCTCAACAGAAGTGTAATTAGCCATGAAACCATTGGCCAAAAATGTAGTGTTTTTCAAGGAAGATCTTGTGATTCAAATGCAAAAGTATGAAACATGAGAGGAAACGTAGTAAATTTCTGCTTTCACTTGTCCTAAAATTCTCCTGAGCAGAACATTTTTGTTCTTCTGTATCCTTTGTTGTAGAATTACAGATTAGAATTTTAAATGAATTAAGAAAGAGAGAAGGCAATTTTTGGACACACGTGACGTTGATGCCGCCTTCCTTGGGTGAGCTGAGTGCTGGCTCCTTGTTCCCACGACGGGACCCACAGCAGTGTCTCTCCTCTCCGTGAGCACAGGAGCTCTCAGCATTGGCCTCTGACCCTGCCACTTGGCTTCAGAAACTCTGCTTCTGACATTATCTAACATGTAGTCGTTATAAATGAACACAGGCACCTCAAAGAAGGAAGTTTCCCCCCGGCCTAAGACAGCTTTTGTAAACACGTAGTTAACTGGGCCCAGGAAGGAGAGAGGAGACAGGCAGTCTTGTGGCCACTTTGCCCCACGGAGTGAGAAGAACCGTTATCAAGGGTTCTTCCTGGTGACCTCCGAATGGTCATGTCCCATCTGAGAACCGAATAAGATGTGGTTATTTCCAGGAGATCCCTCCCCAGGAGATCGAGGCTGTGTGTTTTACGTCAGCTAAAAGCTTCCTTCCAAGAGAAATAACTGAGGCCCATATTGTGTGGACACTCGCAGGCCCTGTTTGAAGGACGCTTCCGCTGAGCCCAGGACTGGCTCTGGGCTGTGGTTCCCACCAGCTCGCTATAGAAGAAAGCCCAAACCACCCTCAAATTACAGTTCCTTTGAATATGTTTTTTCCCAAATGATGGATAAAACTTTAAGCCCCCAAACAAGCTGTCCAAGAGCTTATCTGTTTTCGCCAAGTAGCATTCAGAAACCCTGAAGTCACAAGCCCTGCTGGAGCCAAGGGTGATCAGTAATGACTGATCTCTGGCGACTGCTTCACTTCCCGAACACTTGGAGGCCACAGTCAGTCCATTCACTCGGACAAGTGCATTTCCCGTGATTGGCAGGGCTGGACGTTCTCCAGAGCGTGGAGCCTGAGTCGCCGTGGAGTCGCTGTGATTATTGGCAGGGCTGGACGTTCTCCAGAGCTTGGGGCCTGCCCGAGTCACCCTGGAGTAGCCGTAACGGTCAAGGTCCTCTGGCCTGCAGCTCCAGCCCTCGGCTGTTGGCACGCTGACCGCCGCCTCTGGGCCCCGGCCTTCTGATGATCGCAGGGATTAGATGGAATGTCTGTCATGTTGAGGAATCAGAGGTTTTCTTATGAAGATCTACTTTCCTGCTTTCTTGCCAGCAGTGCGGGGCCTGTCCCTAGTCATCTTTCATGCCAGGATATAATGGAAAGGAAGTGGCACTGAAAACTGGTGCCTGGCCAGCTTCAGGAAGCTCTGCTACCTGGCTCGTGACTGGCCACCCATCAAGGCAGTCTCCCTCCTCCTTTACACCCAGGAGACTCAGTGGTTTTTTCAGGTGTGTACTTCAGAGAGTGGGTTGGTGGCTCCTGTGTCTCTCACGAGGGTAGATCTTTGCTCTACGTGTCTGACGTGTATGTCAGGCCTTTGCCTCTTGCAGGCTGGTCATCACTTGGGTGGTCTCTGAGTGGAATGAGCAGACCAGACCCTGCAGAGCTGCAGGATCGCAAGCTTAGGGCCTGTCACCTGCTCAGAGTGCTCCCTGAGGGTGAGGGGGCTGACCCAGCACCATCTCTGTCGGGCTGAGCCCAGCTGTGGCTTACTAGGTCCACGGCTGCCCTTCCGGCCTGTCTCTGCGTCTTCGTAAGGAGGATTTTAACTTGGTGCAGAGTAAATGAGGTGGTCCACAGCCTTCAGCACTTCATCTGCCCAGCAGGACACCTTCAGTGAGAATAGCTACCATCCCCACCATCATGAGATGGCTCTTGCTGGCACTTTGACTGTGAGATCAGGGCTGACACGGGTTGCCAGGTGCCCCTTCTCCCCAGAAGTCACTCGAGCATGTATAGATCTTCCGCAGAAACATGCCGCCTCCCAACAGGCAGCCCGTCCCATTATAGACTCTTGGGCCCAGACAGTCTTACTCCAGCTATAAATAAAAATTCCTACCGTGGAGCGCAGCAGTGAAGCCCGGCACCAGCCAGATCCTAAAATAGACTCCAGGCTGTGGTGAAGTTGTGTTTTCTGTTCCATAGCCAGCCCTGCGTTCTCCCTGCCCTTGTGAAATAAATGTGATCTTAAAGGGCCTGGAAACACTGCCCGGGGGAGGCAGTGGATACTGGATTTGTTGACTGCGGTACAGGCATGAGCCTGCAGGGCCAGGGAGGGACCGGCCTGGTGGTGATTAGAGAGCAGCCCTGCATCTCCCCTGCGCCCCCTACCACCACTGCTGCCCCCTGAAGGTGATGTTCAGGCCTGGCTGCTGTCCCAGCAGGACCGCATAGCTAGAATACCAGAGCTGAGCCCAGGCAGCCTGGTTGTTGCTGAGGGAAGGAGAGCAGGGCAGCCAGCCACTCTGTCCCAGAGATGCGCACCCTCCTTCCCTTCTCCCTAGCAGCTGCCCCCCTCCTCTGCCGTCCTCACCCTCGGTGGCCTCCCCTGTGGACCCACACCTGCACAGCCCAGGCAGCTTGTCCACGACCCCCGGCACCCGCCGTTGAGACACTGCTGAGTCAGGCGACATTCTGGGCACCTTGGTTAATAACAGCGTTAGGATCCATTTCTAAGCATTCCCTCATTCAGTAAGTATGTACTGAGTTAATTAAACGCCTTGGCTCTGTTTTTCAAGGCGCTCCTGAGGGTATTTTGGAGGGCAGGAGAGGAGAGCTGAGCTGATTGCTTATCACCCAGCCAAACTTACAGGGCGTCTCAGTAAACGCACACAGAGCCCCTGGGAGAGAAGAACTGCTGTTTCCATCCCTGCTTTAGAGAGGAGGAGACTGAGGCTCCAGAACTCACACCCCCTGCCCAAGGTCACACTGTATGACTTGCGCATGTGCCCTCTCAGCAGTTGTCTCAGCTCCCAGAAAAGGCACCCGCTGTGTGTGTGTTACTTCTGAAAGGTCTTGTAGGTCTTCATAGAACCGTTCAGCTTCTTCAGTGTTACTGGTTGGGGCATAGACTTGGATAACTGTGATATTGAATGATTTGCCTTGGAGACAAACAGAGATCATTCTGTCATTTTTGAGACTGCATCCAAGTACTGCATTTTGGACTCTCTTGTTGACCATGATGGCTACTCCATTTCTTCTGAGGGATTCCTGCCCGCAGTAGTAGATACAATGGTCACATGAGTTGAATTCACCCATTCCAGTCCATTTTAGTTCGCTGATTCCTAGAATGTCGACGTTCACCCTTGCCATCTCTTGTTTGACCACTTCCAATTTGGCTTGATTCATGGACCTGACATTCCAGGTTCCTATGCAGTATTGCTCTTTACAGCATCGGACCTTGCTTCTCTCACCAGTCACATCCACAGCTGGATATTGTTTTTGCTTTGGCTCCATCCCTTCATTCTTTCTAGAGTTACTTCTCCACTGATCTCCAGTAGCATATTGGGCACCTACTGACCTGGGGAGTTCCTCTTTTGGTAGCCTATCATTTTGCCTTTTCATAGTGTTCATGGGGTTCTCAAGGCAAGAATACTGAAGTGGTTTGCCATTCCCTTCTCCAGTGGACCACATTCTGTCAGCCCTCTCCACCATGACCCGCCCATCTTGGGTTGCCCCACGGGCATGGTTTAGTTTCATTGAGTTAGACAAGGCTGTGGTCCTAGTGTGATTAGACTGACTTGTTTTCTGTGAGTATGGTTTCAGTGTGTCTGCCCTCTGATGCCCTCTTGCAACACCTGCCATCTTATTTGGGTTTCTCTTACCTTGGGCGTGGGGTGTCTCTTTACGGCTGCTCCAGCAAAGCGCAGCCGCGGCTCCTTTCTTTGGATGAACTCCGGGAGTTGGTGATGGACAGGGAGGCCTGGTGTGCTGCGATTCATGGGGTTGCAAAGAATCGGACACGACTGAGTGACTGGACTGAACTGTGTGTGTGTGTGCACGTGCGCGTGTAAGCTAGGGCTTGGTTACTGCAGGGCCCGCTCCAGTGCTCTGTGCGTTTTCATGCTTCAGGGATGGGGGGAGTATCAGTGAGCACACATCAGGACCCCAGAGCCAGCATTTGGCCTGGTTCGTTCTGGCTGCTGTAACAGATTACTGTAGCCTGGGTGGCTTATAACAGCAAGTGTGTTTCTCGTAGCTCCGGAGGCCAGCATGGTTGGGCAAGGCCCTCTCCCTGGTCACGGACTTTTCTTCGTCCTGACATGGTAGAGGGTAGAGCCTCTTTTCTGTAGCACAGATCCTAGCATCTGGGGGGTGGGTGAGGATTTCAACATACAAATTTGGGGGAGCACTGACGTTCCAAGCATAGCAACACTGAAGGTGAATTGTGAGCGAGGCAGAGTCGTGGCCAAGGGAGAGGCCCCTGTGTGCTGGAGTGAGTGTCCGGCAGGCCTGGGGGCCGGACTCCTGTGGGAGTCTGCGGCCACTGCCTCAGCGCAGCTGGCGCAGGGGTCCCTCAGACGGTCTCCCGGNCTGAGCAGAACATTTTTGTTCTTCTGTATCCTTTGTTGTAGAATTACAGATTAGAATTTTAAATGAATTAAGAAAGAGAGAAGGCAATTTTTGGACACACGTGACGTTGATGCCGCCTTCCTTGGGTGAGCTGAGTGCTGGCTCCTTGTTCCCACGACGGGACCCACAGCAGTGTCTCTCCTCTCCGTGAGCACAGGAGCTCTCAGCATCGGCCTCTGACCCTGCCACTTGGCTTCAGAAACTCTGCTTCTGACATTATCTAACATGTAGTCGTTATAAATGAACACAGGCACCTCAAAGAAGGAAGTTTCCCCCCGGCCTAAGACAGCTTTTGTAAACACGTAGTTAACTGGGCCCAGGAAGGAGAGAGGAGACAGGCAGTCTTGTGGCCACTTTGCCCCACGGAGTGAGAAGAACCGTTATCAAGGGTTCTTCCTGGTGACCTCCGAATGGTCATGTCCCATCTGAGAACCGAATAAGATGTGGTTATTTCCAGGAGATCCCTCCCCAGGAGATCGAGGCTGTGTGTTTTACGTCAGCTAAAAGCTTCCTTCCAAGAGAAATAACTGAGGCCCATATTGTGTGGACACTCGCAGGCCCTGTTTGAAGGACGCTTCCGCTGAGCCCAGGACTGGCTCTGGGCTGTGGTTCCCACCAGCTCGCTATAGAAGAAAGCCCAAACCACCCTCAAATTACAGTTCCTTTGAATATGTTTTTTCCCAAAGGATGGATAAAACTTTAAGCCCCCAAACAAGCTGTCCAAGAGCTTATCTGTTTTCGCCAAGTAGCATTCAGAAACCCTGAAGTCACAAGCCCTGCTGGAGCCAAGGGTGATCAGTAATGACTGATCTCTGGCGACTGCTTCACTTCCCGAACACTTGGAGGCCACAGTCAGTCCATTCACTCGGACAAGTGCATTTCCCGTGATTGGCAGGGCTGGACGTTCTCCAGAGCGTGGAGCCTGAGTCGCCGTGGAGTCGCTGTGATTATTGGCAGGGCTGGACGTTCTCCAGAGCTTGGGGCCTGCCCGAGTCACCCTGGAGTAGCCGTAACGGTCAAGGTCCTCTGGCCTGCAGCTCCAGCCCTCGGCTGTTGGCACGCTGACCGCCGCCTCTGGGCCCCGGCCTTCTGATGATCGCAGGGATTAGATGGAATGTCTGTCATGTTGAGGAATCAGAGGTTTTCTTATGAAGATCTACTTTCCTGCTTTCTTGCCAGCAGTGCGGGGCCTGTCCCTAGTCATCTTTCATGCCAGGATATAATGGAAAGGAAGTGGCACTGAAAACTGGTGCCTGGCCAGCTTCAGGAAGCTCTGCTACCTGGCTCGTGACTGGCCACCCATCAAGGCAGTCTCCCTCCTCCTTTACACCCAGGAGACTCAGTGGTTTTTTCAGGTGTGTACTTCAGAGAGTGGGTTGGTGGCTCCTGTGTCTCTCACGAGGGTAGATCTTTGCTCTACGTGTCTGACGTGTATGTCAGGCCTTTGCCTCTTGCAGGCTGGTCATCACTTGGGTGGTCTCTGAGTGGAATGAGCAGACCAGACCCTGCAGAGCTGCAGGATCGCAAGCTTAGGGCCTGTCACCTGCTCAGAGTGCTCCCTGAGGGTGAGGGGGCTGACCCAGCACCATCTCTGTCGGGCTGAGCCCAGCTGTGGCTTACTAGGTCCACGGCTGCCCTTCCGGCCTGTCTCTGCGTCTTCGTAAGGAGGATTTTAACTTGGTGCAGAGTAAATGAGGTGGTCCACAGCCTTCAGCACTTCATCTGCCCAGCAGGACACCTTCAGTGAGAATAGCTACCATCCCCACCATCATGAGATGGCTCTTGCTGGCACTTTGACTGTGAGATCAGGGCTGACACGGGTTGCCAGGTGCCCCTTCTCCCCAGAAGTCACTCGAGCATGTATAGATCTTCCGCAGAAACATGCCGCCTCCCAACAGGCAGCCCGTCCCATTATAGACTCTTGGGCCCAGACAGTCTTACTCCAGCTATAAATAAAAATTCCTACCGTGGAGCGCAGCAGTGAAGCCCGGCACCAGCCAGATCCTAAAATAGACTCCAGGCTGTGGTGAAGTTGTGTTTTCTGTTCCATAGCCAGCCCTGCGTTCTCCCTGCCCTTGTGAAATAAATGTGATCTTAAAGGGCCTGGAAACACTGCCCGGGGGAGGCAGTGGATACTGGATTTATTGACTGCGGTACAGGCATGAGCCTGCAGGGCCAGGGAGGGACCGGCCTGGTGGTGATTAGAGAGCAGCCCTGCATCTCCCCTGCGCCCCCTACCACCACTGCTGCCCCCTGAAGGTGATGTTCAGGCCTGGCTGCTGTCCCAGCAGGACCGCATAGCTAGAATACCAGAGCTGAGCCCAGGCAGCCTGGTTGTTGCTGAGGGAAGGAGAGCAGGGCAGCCAGCCACTCTGTCCCAGAGATGCGCACCCTCCTTCCCTTCTCCCTAGCAGCCGCCCCCCTCCTCTGCCGTCCTCACCCTCGGTGGCCTCCCCTGTGGACCCACACCTGCACAGCCCAGGCAGCTTGTCCACGACCCCCGGCACCCGCCGTTGAGACACTGCTGAGTCAGGCGACATTCTGGGCACCTTGGTTAATAACAGCGTTAGGATCCATTTCTAAGCATTCCCTCATTCAGTAAGTATGTACTGAGTTAATTAAACGCCTTGGCTCTGTTTTTCAAGGCGCTCCTGAGGGTATTTTGGAGGGCAGGAGAGGAGAGCTGAGCTGATTGCTTATCACCCAGCCAAACTTACAGGGCGTCTCAGTAAACGCACACAGAGCCCCTGGGAGAGAAGAACTGCTGTTTCCATCCCTGCTTTAGAGAGGAGGAGACTGAGGCTCCAGAACTCACACCCCCTGCCCAAGGTCACACTGTATGACTTGCGCATGTGCCCTCTCAGCAGTTGTCTCAGCTCCCAGAAAAGGCACCCGCTGTGTGTGTGTTACTTCTGAAAGGTCTTGTAGGTCTTCATAGAACCGTTCAGCTTCTTCAGTGTTACTGGTTGGGGCATAGACTTGGATAACTGTGATATTGAATGGTTTGCCTTGGAAACGAACAGAGATCATTCTGTCGTTTTTGAGATTGCATCCAAGTACTGCATTTCGGACTCTTTTGTTGACCATGATGGCTACTCCATTTCTTCTGAGGGATTCCTGCCCGCAGTAGTAGATATAATGGTCATCTGAGTTAAATTCACCCATTCCAGTCCATTTTAGTTCGCTGATTCCTAGAATGTCGACGTTCACTCTTGCCATCTCTTGTTTGACCACTTCCAATTTGCCTTGATTCATGGACCTGACATTCCAGGTTCCTATGCAATATTGTTCTTTACAGCATCGGATCTTGCTTCTATCACCAGTCACATGCACAACTGGGTATTGTTTTTGCTTTGGCTCCATCCCTTCATTCTTTCTGGAGTTATTTCTCCACTGATCTCCAGTAGCATATTGGGCACCTACTGACCTGGGGAGTTCCTCTTTCAGTATCCTATCATTTTGCCTTTTCATACTGTTCATGGGGTTCTCAAGGCAAGAATACTGAAGTGGTTTGCCATTCCCTTCTCCAGTGGACCACATTCTGTCAGACCTCTCCACCATGACCCGCCCATCTTGGGTTGCCCCGCGGGCATGGTTTAGTTTCATTGAGTTAGACAAGGCTGTGGTCCTAATGTGATTAGATTGACTAGTTTTCTGTGAGTATGGTTTCGGTGTGTTTGCTGTGATGCCCTTTTGCAACACTTACCATCTTACTTGGGTTTCTCTTACCTTGGGTGTGGGATATCTCTTCACGGCTGTTCCAGCAAAGCGCAGCCACTTCCCCCTACCTTGGATGAGGGATATCTCCTCACCACTGCCCTTCTTGACCTTCAATGTGCGATGGCTCCTCTAGGCCCTCCTGCGCCTGTGCAGCCACTGCTCCTTGGACATGGGTTGCTCCTTACAAATAGCTGTGAAAAGAAGAGAAGTGAATCTGAATGCAGAGTTCCAAAAAATAGCAAGAAGAGATAAGAAAGCCTTCTTCAGTGATCAATGCAAAGTGTTGGTGATGGACAGGGAGGCCTGGTGTGCTGCGATTCATGGGGTTGCAAAGAATCGGACACGACTGAGTGACTGGACTGAACTGTGTGTGTGTGTACACGTGCGCGTGTAAGCTAGGGCTTGGTTACTGCAGGGCCCGCTCCAGTGCTCTGTGCGTTTTCATGCTTCAGGGATGGGGGGAGTATCAGTGAGCACACATCAGGACCCCAGAGCCAGCATTTGGCCTGGTTCGTTCTGGCTGCTGTAACAGATTACTGTAGCCTGGGTGGCTTATAACAGCAAGTGTGTTTCTCGTAGCTCCGGAGGCCAGCATGGTTGGGCAAGGCCCTCTCCCTGGTCACGGACTTTTCTTCGTCCTGACATGGTAGAGGGTAGAGCCTCTTTTCTGTAGCACAGATCCTAGCATCTGGGGGGTGGGTGAGGATTTCAACATACAAATTTGGGGGAGCACTGACGTTCCAAGCATAGCAACACTGAAGGTGAATTGTGAGCGAGGCAGAGTCGTGGCCAAGGGAGAGGCCCCTGTGTGCTGGAGTGAGTGTCCGGCAGGCCTGGGGGCCGGACTCCTGTGGGAGTCTGCGGCCACTGCCTCAGCGCAGCTGGCGCAGGGGTCCCTCAGACGGTCTCCCGGAACCAGCCCCAGCCGGGCCGTCCCCTCCCTCAGCTGATACACTTCACTCGCGGTCTCCTCCGGGCACCTTCTCGGCCAGTGAGAGCGCCTCCCTGTGGCTGTGGGGAGAGCATCCTCCAGAGGTGAAAAAGCCCGCAAAGCCAGACGTGCCACCGCCAGCAAGGGTCTGGCTTGGACCGCTGCTCTGAGAGGTCAGATGGAAGGCGGCGGCTACTGGCCCCGGCGAGGGTGCCCCACGGACGCTCAGGCCCCACGGCCCCGGGGGAGGACAGCTGAGCCAGGGCTCCGCCACCACGGGCTTCTCCCCAAAGAAGGCACGTGGACAGACGGGACCAACAGGAGCCCAGGCTTCACTGTCGTGCCGTGCTTCTTCACTGGTTCCCCTGTGTGTCTGGGCTGGCCTTGAGCTTCTGAGTTAGATGGAAGTAAGATGTGTGGGGACAGTCAGTTTCTAGACAGGTATCCTGGGTCGGATATAAACCAACAGCCATGGGGCTCGTGGCCTCACCAAGGAGCGGGGGAGCTTTGAACTCTGATCCGCAGCCCGAGGAGGCTGGTTGGGGGCAGAGGGGAGTACGCCTCTCCCTTGTGTGACAGCAGCTCTCCCCCCAGGTTGAAGTGTAGCTTTAGAGAAACGCTAAAGGGATGAGTGGCTTTAGCCTCTCGTTAGTTTAATCCTTCATTTCCTCTTGCTTCGTGGATTACAAAAATCCTGTGCTGGGTATTCCTTGGCAGTCCAGTGGTTAGGACTCCTTGCTTTTACTGCCAAGGGTCCAGGTTTAACCCCTGATCAGGGAACTAAGATCCCACACGCCTCACACACAAAAAGATCCTATGCCAAAATGCAGAGAGGACAGCTGAGTGAGCGGTGTGCCTGTTTGTTTTGGGGGGCAGGCTTTTGTCAAGTTCCAGCCCCTCATGGTGGGAAATGAGCCTGGAGGGAGGGGGCTCCAAACTCAGTCCCTGCTACACATTCGTCCCCGTTTCTCCAGGATGGCGGGCAGGCCTGGCCACTCCAGGGGACTGTTAGCTGGTGGTCTCCAACCCTCCTTCTATAGCGCAGCCCGGGCCCGAGTCTGCGCTCCCAGGCCCTGGTCTCTGTCCAGCCTGACCGCAGACTTTTCTTTCATGATGGGATCCTCGGAGAGTGGAGCCTTGCGGTCCTAAGGGGGCATCAGAGGCATTGCACTTCGTCTGTTAAAGAAAGAAAAAGAAAAAAGATGGGCAGAAAAGGAAACTCAGAAATTTTTAGTGTTTTGGGAGCACGATTCTTTCAACCATGTTTAAGGCTTATCACTTCCCTTCCAAAAGGATTTGAAGTGACTACAATATTGAAAAGGCTTGCGGTATTTGACTTTCAAGAACTAAAATCAGAGAGATTCATCCAAAAAGTCAAAATGAGTAAATGTGACCAGGTATCTGCACACGCTCGGTTCAGTCATGCGGTTCCTGGAAGGACAGTCGGTGTAGACGGGCCTGCATAGGTTCAATTTTCTGACAAACAGAGGATGGGACCCCCCCACCGCCGCCGCCACAGTGTGGGGTAGGGGCTTGCTCTCCCTGGGGGGGACACTGCGTCCCGCCCTGTAGACACTGAGGACGGCTCTGGGTGGTCTTCAGGCTCTTCTCAAGGGGCTGCCGAGCCAGGGTGGGGGGACCTCCAGCCAGAGGGCCACAGAGGGCCGCAGGGGTGGTTTGGCCTGAGTGGTGTCCTCGTTCGAAAGACCATGATCGGCCCATCACGGCTCAGCCAAGTTAATCTAACGACTTTTTCTCTTGTCTGTTTTCTTCTTCCCTCCTCTCGTGTTCGTGTCTGTTCCATTCTGACTCTGTAGTACAAGTCCGTGTTTAGGTCCTACTCGCAGGATTTCGTGCCTCACAGCCAAGCTTCCGTCCAGCCTTTCCTTCCGTCTACCTCCTCTTCCTCTCCATACTTCCCACCTGTCCACCAGTCCCAGAGCTCTGACTTAGCCGTGCCGCCCGTGGCCAGTCTGCCTCCCAGCACCCTGGACGGGCCTCTCTCATCTCAGGAGAGCAGCTTTCACGGGAACACTGTCTGCCTTCCTTCTGAAACCTCTTTCACTGACTCGCCCCAGACGCCTTCGGTGAGAACTCAACACACACACCTTCATGCGGGGCTGCACGTTCCGAGAAAGCCTCTGCCCACCCTTGCTGTCGAGGCCATTGCTGGCGTGGGCCCCGTCGTGGTGTGGCTGGGCTGAGGGGTGCACAGATCCCTCTGGTGAGATGGTAGCCCATCAGCTTCCAGAACAGAAATGAAACCTTCCGTGTGGATTCCCAGCAAACTAGGATCTGATTTTTCCACAGATGGGTCAGTGGCTACTTAAAGAAAATCTGTTGTCCTAATCGTGAGGTGTAAATCCTGCTGGTCTTCCGTGCGGTTGGGGGATTCTAGAGAAGGGCACAGAGGCCTCTGACGGCCCAGGGGCAATTGCGTGTAGAGTTGCTGTGGCACTGGGGGTGGGGGCCTGCTTGCCGTGTGGCCAGGCGGCCCGCAGTGCCTCCTCCGGGCTCAGGGCAAGGCTGCTGTGCCCGGGGACAGGGGGACCGGGCAGGACAAGTGCAGGCGCCTGCAGCCAGCCCTCCAGCGTGGGGATGTTCTCCTTCCCTCTGTGACTGCGCCCCCCCCACCCCATGATTGCCTCCGTCCTCCGTGATTGCCCCCGCCTCCCGTGATTGCCTCCCATCCTCCGTGACTACCCCCTGTCCTCCGTGACTGCTCCCCCTCGCCCCACCCCCACCCTCCGT
>SJYX01006619.1:472461-544548 GCA_006410675.1 Oreotragus oreotragus | reverse complement strand
TGAAGCTCAACATTAAAAAGACTAAGATCGTGGCCATCTGGCCGCATCGCGTCACGGCAGATAGAAGGAGACAAGCCGAGGCTGCTGCAGGCTCTGTCTTCCCAGGCTCCGAGGTCACTGCAGACAGTGACGGCAGCCGTGAGGCTGAAAATACACTTGCTCCTTGAAAAGCCAGCTGTGAGGAACCTAGACAGCATGTATCTCATAAGACTGATCTTTTGGGGACCAGGTCAATCAGGATTCATGTTTGCACTTAGCCGTGTGTCTCTGTAATCTTTGGTAACATTCTCAGTGTTGGCCTGAGTCAAACCTGACCAGGTGTGGAAATACGCAGTAACTCTCCAACCTGCACGTAGAAAGGGTAATTGCAGGACCTGCCAATCAGCTCTGCCACCTGTGACTTCATGCTGACGTCCCCTTCTTTGTGAGATGTTCCACACATTCCATTTTTCCTCCCTCTTTTGGCTAAGGTTTGGCTGGGGGTTCTGGGTGCAGAGCTAAGCAATATGCATGGTTTTTGTCAAGCCTAAACATAAATAGTTAAAGATGTGGTGAAAACAGCAAGAGGCGGGAAAAAACGGAAAGCTTTCCCCAGGGGCCCGTCGACGAGGGCTGCCCACCAGATGTGTATAAGAGACATCCATGACTGCCCCTGTCCCCTGTGCCCCGCCCTCCATAACTGCCCCCCGTCCCACATCCTCCTGCCCCCTGTGCCTGCCCCTGTGCCATGCTGCTGTCCCTGCTATAGCAGAGCACGGAGGAGTATGCCTCCTCCAGGGCACTTTGAGGGCCAAAGTGCCCGTGACGTCTTTGGAGAAGCTCCAACGGGAAACCTGGGTCCCCTCTGACAGAGGCAGGCAGTGGCAAAAACAGCTTTGTCCCCTGACCTTGGGAAGGTCCCCAGGGAATGGAGGGCACTGTCTTCCCCTCCTTGAGAAAGAGCATCCCAGTCAGGGCCAGCCTGGCGGCGCCATCACAGGTGCATATCTCTCATCCTGTTTCCCCCAGAGCGAGCACGCCTATGAGGGGGACTACGTCAGTCTGTATTGCTCTGGCCAGAGCAGCGAGGAGCTGGCCCGCCCTCGAGGAGTAAGTAACCTCGGGCTGCCTCGTGCATGCGGCCAGGCCTGCGGCTCGGCACTGCTCCCATCGGCCTGAGCCTCCTGCTCAAGAGCTGCCTGGCCCGGGGCCGACCTGGCTCTGCAAGGAGAGGACAGGGCTTCCAGTGGAGCCTTCTTTGCTTTCGCTTCCGCGTGTGGGTCCCCTGCAGCCTGGCCAGCGGGCCTGCTGGGAATCACAGAGCAGCCGGCTCGGCCCTGGCTGGCTACTCTCAGGGGTTTCTTCCCGCCCCATCTTCCGGTGTTGAGGCCTATCTCCTGTCCGTCTTCTGAGGCGGGGAATTCTCTCTGCCGTACCCAGCTCTCCAAACCAACACCCCTCCCCCAGCATGCTCCACGTCCGCCCCTGCTCCCAGGGCAGCTGGTGAGACCCCCAGGCCTCACACCGTCGTGGTCACCCTGGTCTTCTGCTGTCCCATTGCCGGGCAGTCAAGGCGCCGCAATTCTGCTGAGCAGTCAGCTGTCCAGGTTTTGCTGCAGCAAAACATGAGCAAGTGCAGAACCTTCCAGAATAACTCTCCCCACTCTGAGCCAGACCCAGTCCCTAGAGGGGGTACCCTGAGGGTACTCCATCCTCCTCTGGGGTCAGCTCAAAGCCCAGCCATTGAAAGCATGGTCACTCTCATTATGATGACCCCGCAGCACCTCAGATATCCACACAAGCAGGCCCCACTTCAGGCGTTAGGAAGCTGTAGAATGAGGTGGACTTCCCACTCTGGTGGAATCCAGCCTGGTACCCGGGAGCCGGTTTTCCCCGGGTGTCCCTGCATCTTCCAGGTCAGCCTCTGTACACGCAGCCCGTCCCAGGCTGACCTTCCACGGCTCCCCTCCCACTGTGACCCTCCGAGAGGACGTTTCTGCATCTTTGTGTTACGCCCCCCGGGTCTCCCCTTCTCTGTTGCGGGCCGGGCGGCAGACCAGGGGTGCCAGAGCCATGTGGTCACTGAGGGGTGGGCCAGGTTCCCGGGAAGAAGCCAGGGTGCTGGAGCCCGTGACAGGGTCAGGCGAGCACTGTGGTGCTGAGGGCGTCTGTAACTAGGAGGTCAGCAGAGGTGTGCTGCGCACCCTGGGGCACAGCGGGCAGGCCCCGTCCCTCCCCACAGCCTCTGTTTTTCTCTGTGCCCGGGCACAGGGATGCCCGCCAGCAGGTAGGGTGTTGGTCCGGGCCACAGAGGAAGGGCATGCACTGGCTGAGCTTGGCTGCGTGGTAGGTAGCCCCCGGGGCAGCCCTTTCTGCCGGGAGGTGATGGGATGGCTCTGTCTAGGCCAGCAGCTGACGGAGGCTGTGAGTACTGGAGCCTTCAGTCTCCCTGAAGGCAGGGTACTAGTCGGAAGAGGCCGTGCTTCCTGTGTGCTGGTCACCGTGGACACATTTATATCTCAGGCCACTCCCTGGGAACTCGCGCTCCGAAGCCGCGTGCAGGCAGGTGCTCTGCAGAGAGCGGCCTAGCCGGGGCAGCTGTCACACACCCAGCTCTGCCTTCTTTTTCCAGGAGTCACCCGTGGCGAAGAACGGACACTCCAGAGACACCACATCGGCTGGCTGTGTGCCCGGGAAGGAGGGCAGGGACGATGGAGACAGGTAGGAAAAGCCCCTTGTGGGGCAGGCACCCTGAGAACAGCGTGTCAGCCGTCTGGTGACCACCACCCCCACCCGCAAGGCCTGCAGGGCTTTGGGTTCACACCTGGGCTGCGCAGATGCTGTACTTTTTACAAATAGAAAGTTTGTAAGCAGCCCTGCGTCAAGCCAGTCTGTGGGCACCATCTTTCCAACAGCATCTGCTCGCTTGGTGTTTCTGCATCACAGTTTGCTAATTCTCCCAGGATTTCACACTTTTTCACTATTACTGTATTCATTATGACAACCTGTGATCTTTGAGGTTACTATGGTAATTGCTTTGGGGCATCACAGACTGTGCCCGTATGAGATGGCAGACTGAATCAATAAATACGTTCGGACTGCTCCACGCTCTCCGGATGGCTGTCCCCCTCACCCACCCGCTGCCCCAGTCTCCCTCCCTCTCAAGCCTCCCTGTTCCCAGATACACAGTATCGAAGTTAGGCTAGTTAATA
Organism: Oreotragus oreotragus; assembly: GCA_006410675.1. Lineage (NCBI taxonomy): Eukaryota > Metazoa > Chordata > Mammalia > Artiodactyla > Bovidae > Oreotragus > Oreotragus oreotragus. The sequence continues at coordinate 541,357 of SJYX01006619.1, read as the reverse complement.
ACCCCACGTCGGCCCCTGAGTGTTCAAGTGAAAGGAAGAATCGCTCCTGTGTCACTTTAAATCAAAAGCTAGAAATGATGGGGTTCAGCGAGGAAGGCGTTTTGAAAGCCAGGACAGGCCTAGAGCTAGGCCTCTTGCACCAATCAAACAGTTAGGCATGTTGTGAAGGCAAAAAAAGTCCTTGAAAGAAATTAAAAGTGCTGCTCCAGAGATCACACGAATAGTAAGACAGAGAAACAGCCTTCCTGCTGGTTCGGAGAATGTTTGGGTGGTCTGGATAGAGGATCAAACAAACCAGCCCAGCACTCCCTTAAGCCTCATCCAGAGCAAGACTCTATGAGGTGAGGAGGCTGCAGAAGAAAATTCTGAACCTGGTAGGAGGGGCTCATGGGGATTTGGGAGAGAAGCTGTCTCATAACGTGCAAGTGCAGGTAAAGCAGCAGATGCTGATGGAGGAGCTGCAGCAAGTCATCGAGAAGACCCAGCTCAGATCATTCATGGAGGTGGCTACATTAGACAGCAGATGTTCAGTGTAGAGGATGCCACTGAAGATGCCATCCAGGCCTTTCATAGCCAGAGAGGGGAAGTCAGTGCCTGGCTTCAAAACTTCAAAGGACAGACTGACTCTCTTGTTGGGGGCTAACACAGCTGGTGGCTTGAAGCTGAAGCCAGTGCTCATTCACCATCTGAAAATCCTAGGGCCCTTGAGAGTGATGCCCACTCTATTCTGCCTGCGCTCTGTACATGGAAAAGCAAGGCCTGGGTGAGAGAACGTCTGTCCACAGCGTGGCTTGCTGCGTATTTTAAGGCCACTGCCGAGGTCTGCTGCTCCGAAGCAAAGATGCCTTTCAAAGTAGTGCTGCCCGTGGAAAGTGTACTCGGTCACCCGTGAGCTCTGCTGGTGACGCTGATGTGCAGTGAAGTCAGCGTTGTTTCTGTGCTGACTGACGTAGCAGAATCCCACCCCCAAAGGCCTTCGTGCCAGCCCACAGATGGCCACTACTCCTTGAGTATCTGCACACGTACTGTTCACCTTACAACTACCCGTAACAGTGTTTTCTTCTTCAAATCCTAAGCCAACCTCTCCGCCTCTTACGAATTCAAGTGTAATGAAGGAGTATAAAAGATTCCTACCCACAAACTTTTTATTGTGAGTTTTTAGAGGTAGTGTGCATGTTGTATGTCGTGTGTATTCGTGACTGTTATGAACATGACCCTCAGTCCCTAAATATTTCAGCATGCCTCAAAAGTGCCAACCTGATTACAGTATGAATATCATGCCCAAGAAGAGTAATAATTCCTTCTGATATACAAATGATAGGAAGTGAAGAGGAAGCAAAAATCCTCCTGATGAGGGTGAAAGAAGAGAGTTAAAAAGCTGGCTTGAAGCTCAACATTAAAAAGACTAAGATCGTGGCCATCTGGCCGCATCGCGTCACGGCAGATAGAAGGAGACAAGCCGAGGCTGCTGCAGGCTCTGTCTTCCCAGGCTCCGAGGTCACTGCAGACAGCGACGGCAGCCGTGAGGCTGAAAATACACTTGCTCCTTGAAAAGCCAGCTGTGAGGAACCTAGACAGCATGTATCTCATAAGACTGATCTTTTGGGGACCAGGTCAATCAGGATTCATGTTTGCACTTAGCCGTGTGTCTCTGTAATCTTTGGTAACATTCTCAGTGTTGGCCTGAGTCAAACCTGACCAGGTGTGGAAATACGCAGTAACTCTCCAACCTGCACGTAGAAAGGGTAATTGCAGGACCTGCCAATCAGCTCTGCCACCTGTGACTTCATGCTGACGTCCCCTTCTTTGTGAGATGTTCCACACATTCCATTTTTCCTCCCTCTTTTGGCTAAGGTTTGGCTGGGGGTTCTGGGTGCAGAGCTAAGCAATATGCATGGTTTTTGTCAAGCCTAAACATAAATAGTTAAAGATGTGGTGAAAACAGCAAGAGGCGGGAAAAAACGGAAAGCTTTCCCCAGGGGCCCGTCGACGAGGGCTGCCCACCCGCCTGCTCTGGCCGCTCCTGAGCCGTGCCCGTGGGGCCCGTCCGTGTGACGCAGTGGCGCAGGCCTCCCGGAGTGCTAAGGGGTGGTGAGTGTTCTCCTCTAACGCCCAGCGGCAGAGCTGTCTTGCCAAGCAACAGCAGCTCGGCAGCTCCACTGTCAAGTAGAGGGTGGGGTGGGATGCCGTTTTTCAGAGTTCAGACGGCTCTTGTACAAGAAGCAGAGGGATGAACATGTTGTCGGGCTGGAAACCGTTCCTGCGACGCTGTCCTCTTTCCGTGAAGGCCAGAGGACAGGACTGAGCGTGGTTTTGCTTGGCCCCTCCAGGTGGTCAGATTTTATGTCTTAGATACTGAGTATTAAAAATGAGGCCTCTGACCACAAGGCCAGTCAGTGGCTCATGGGGTCCTTCATGAGAATGATGGGAATCCCGGAGAAAACGCTGGGGGAAAGCAAGGTGCCTACAGACCCCGCAGCCGTCTGCCTGCTGCGTCCCCCCCACTCCGCATGTGCTTCCTCTGGGGGTTCTCTCCTCCCCAAACTCCTGCTCAGTGCTTCAGTCCCAGCTTGCCCGTCCTACCCTCAGGCCTTCCTGGCCCTTGTCCCCACCAGAACTCCAAGGACAAGAACCTGGTTCCCGCGCCTCTTCAGTCCCCCAGAGAAGTGGCCCCGGGCAAAGACCTGGAATGGCATTGAGATGGGTGCTGGCCTGTCCCCTACCCCGCTGGCCTGTCCCCTACCCTGCTGGCCCTGTGCCGTCCTCTCCTGGAGTATTGACTGTCCGTGCAGTGGGCCTTGACGCAGATGACTGAGACCGTTACTTCATCAAAGCTCCTAGGGGAACCTTCTTGATCCGTGTGCTTAATCCCTTCCACTTAACCGATGGAGCACCCAGAGAGCAGGGACTGTCCTGAGGTAACACAGCTCATCAGGAGCAGAGTTAGAGACCCAGTCTGCATCCCAGCGTACAGCCACCCCCGGCCTCCTGTGGAGGGGTGGAAGCAGGTCTGGTCTTCACGTGGAGCTGCAGTCCAGGGAAGACTTTGTCAGGGAGCATCAGTACCACCCAAACCCCAGGCACGGTGTCACGCTGCCTTGGCTGTAGGTACGTGGGGCCCCAGGCCTGTTGACACAACACAAACCACATCTCTTTCCAGGGCCCAGAAGTCACCAGACGCTCTAGAGGCTCAGTCGGAGGAGGAGGTGGACGAGCTGTCCCTCATCGACCACAACGAGATCATGGCGAGGCTGACCCTCAAGCAAGAGGTGGGTTCCTCACAGGTCATACGTGCAGCGTCTGGCCCAGAGAGAGGGTGAAGGGGCGTTGAGAAGGGAACCAGGAAGTGACCCACACAGAAAGGCCACAGCCAAGTGCTGACCCCCGGTGGCCCTGGGCTGTGGGCTCTGCACCCTCTGGTCCTGGCCCCATGCCTGGGCCACTGCAGGTACTCCAGGACTCTGGGCACACGGGCAGCTGCCCGGAGGAAGTGTGCTGTCCCCTTCTCCGACACTTGGAGAGTGAGCTTGGGCAAGTGGCCTGTCCTCCATAGGCCCCAGATGATGGGACTCTGGAGGCTGTGGTGAGAACGAAGCCCACGTGGGTGCTTGGCACGGAGCCCTGTGTGCNGGGCAGCTGCCCGGAGGAAGTGTGCTGTCCCCTTCTCCGACACTTGGAGAGTGAGCTTGGGCAAGTGGCCTGTCCTCCATAGGCCCCAGATGATGGGACTCTGGAGGCTGTGGTGAGAACGAAGCCCACGTGGGTGCTTGGCACGGAGCCCTGTGTGCTGGGCCTGCCTCAGTGCAGGGTGTTTTCATGTTGTTAGTGACAGAACCGTCCACATGTCTCTCTCTGTGGGAAAGGCGCACACCAATGAAGGGATTTCAGGCCTGGCCACACGGCTGCCTTCCACCCGTGTCTTACCAGAAGAGCCTCACTGGTGAACGTGGCGCCCAAACCCGTCACCACCCGAGGAGCTGAGCTGAGAGGGCCTTCCGCTCCCTTCAGCAACCCTGGGGACTCGGGGGAGCGGCTCCCAGTGACGGCCTTGACCCCTCCCCGAGGAGGGAGCCGTGTTCTACACACGTGTTCTACATGCCAGACATGGCCCGGTCATGGCCCAGAGGAATCAAAAGGCGGGGCTGGCTCCTCTGCAGAGAGAAGGATGTGACTCTTGCCAGAAGTTTCTTCAGAAAAAGCAGGTCCTGGGTGTTGCTGCCCTGCCTTAGCCGGAAATCCAAGATGCTCCCGGGACTCTGGGTTCCAGGGTTAAAGCCTGTCCTAGAGAGGAAGCCGCGTCTCAGAGCGAGCGCTGGAGACACGCGGAGGCGCGCGCCGGGCAGTCTCCTTCAGGATTACAGGGCGCAGCCTGGGCCTTCTGGTCCTGTGACAGCTCTTTCTTGGCTCCAGACCAGGTTTATGGGTGAACGCCTCCATTTGCTCTTAGGAAAACACTTTTCCCTTAATAGACAGGCTGCGGTCAGTATAAGCCACACTGGCTATAACTCAGCATCTTTGTGACACATCTCACTCCTCTAAGGGCTCCCGGGAAGAACGTGTGTCCCTCCCCCAGAGAGCAGGTGTGGGTTCAGCAGCTTGCTGCAGCTCTCCCGGAAGCAGCCTGCTGGCTGGACCCTCGTCCCGCACCCTCCGGTCCTGCCTGCCTCCCTGTGGGCTCCCCCGTCCCTTCCTCCCCTCTCTGACCCGTGGGCTGGAGACCCATTGGGAGCCAGGTACCTGACCCAGCAGTGTCCTCGGTGCCCGGTGCCATCTGTGGAGCATGCGGGTCGGATAAGCACCCCGGCCTCTGCAGCTGGGCCGGGCCGCTCCCAGAGCGTGGGGGTGCCGCGAGGACCTGGGGGGTCTGTCAGCTCATCCCTAAACCGACTCTCACGACTGTCCTCTGCCCCACGCCCTCCTCTGCTGTGCTCCTGCAGGGCGACGACGGGCCAGACGTCCGCGGAGGGTCAGGCGACATCCTCCTCGTCCACGCCACGGAGACGGACAGGAAAGGTATGGCTGCCCCGTGCAGAGCTCACCGATAGTGGGGGCGGGGGGCTCCTGCTGAAGCCTCGGCTCTGCCCCCGCCCCGCCTCGCCCCTCTAGCACCGAGCGGGTCGGAGCTGCGCTCCTGCAGTGAGCGCCCCTGGGGAACAGGTGGCCCGCATGCAGAGCCAGCGCCTGTATGCCCCAGCGCTCTCTCTGAGTGGGTGCTTTGTGTGCGGGTAGTGGGCCCCCGGCCTTGTCAGGGGGCGAGTTTCCAGGGCGGAGCTCAGCACCTGCAGACACTGCACAGACAGGGCCTGAGCGACACGCCTGCCACGGCGGGGACGCCCTGCTGGCGGACGGGAGCGTTTTCAACTCTTCCTGACATTTGGCCCTGACGGCCCCACTGGGCTGCATCTTTTCCTCTGGGGGCTTTGTGGGCAGACACTCTGTCCAGTCCCACCGCAGCGGTACCGGCACCGAGCGGGGCTCCCTGCCCTCAGCACAGAGACACCCCATTCCCGCCCCGGTCCTTCGGGAGGGCTGGAAGCAGGGCCTGTCTGCCTGCTGGCGAAGGCACAGTCTTTCCAGGTTGTGTTCTGGGGGGAGGGGGAGGGGAGCTGTGAGGCCAGCGCCCGTGACCTTGGTCGGGCAGGAGGGACCACGCACACAGGCCCACAGCCAGGCCCGCCTCCCCCCACATCCATTTCTTTTTTATGTTTTTGATGACAGAACAGCAGTGTTAAAGTAGGGAGTGGAGGAACTGAAAAACCTCGTTCTTGAAACCCTAACCCCCCAGTTTCATGTCTGTACTTGACCTGGTCCTCGTGTCTTGACAGCAAGTTTCCCCAAGTATGTCGCCCAGATGGAAAATTTTAAATTAGGAAATCAGTACCAGAGTAATTGTTTGCATTGCTGAAAATTTGAAAAATAGAGAAAAAGAAGAACTGTTTCCCGCAGACTCTCCACAGCCACGCTGTTGCCCTGCGGGTTTTTTCTGACCCAAGCACTGCACAGTCCTGGAAACCCTGGGTTTGAACCCTGGCAGGCGGCTGCTAGCCCCTGCCCAACCTCAGCTGACTCAGCTTTGTGAAGCAGTTAGGCGCCCTGTGGGTGTGAAGGTTACATGAGCTGAGATGAAACATGCCTGGCACATAGGAAGTGCTTGGGGGGTCTCTGCATCCCCGGGACAGCACCTGCAGTGCCCCCTCCCCCACACCTGCTGCACTGGCCAGAGCTCCGCCCCAGCCTGCAGAGAGAGGCTGAACGGGGGCCAGCTTCAGACCTCGGCTTTTAGCAGGAAGCTGCTGACCTGCCAGGTGCCGCGGGCTGCGGCCCAGGCCAGAGGGAGCCCGGTGGGCAGGGCGGCGAGAGACCTTCCAGTCGGTGCTGACTCTGCCTGGGGTTGTGGGGGGGCGGCCCTGCTGCCCCTGGGGGCTTCGTGCGCTCTTCTCCGTGGAGAGGTTTTGAGGATCCAGGCATTTGTCTCCAGTGTGGATGCTGAGTTAACAGCCCTGGGCCATGGCAAGCTCCTCAGGCAGGGGCCGGCTGGAGGCCCCGGGCTCAGTGCAGCCACAGACCCCTGCTTTCAGAAGCAGTCCTTGGCTGGTGCTCGGCCCACCTCTGCTTCCTCATCCCTCTCTGAACAGAAACCCAGTCTTAACAGGAGTCGGGTGGTGTCAGGGGTGGTGGTGCTTGGAGTCCAGGAGGGAGCCCAAGCCCAGTGCCGCTGACCCAAGTGTGGCCCCCACCCTGAGCCCCCCTCAGGTCACCACTCCGCCGGCCAGGCCTCCCTAGCATGCCCCAGACATGGGTACAGGGGGGCTTCTCCCCTCATCCTGGGGGTGATCAGGGAGGGCGGGACAGGAGCCAAGGCTTGACCAGGTGGGGCTGCTTAGCTGGCGAAGGGGTCCTCGGGGCCTCCCCCCAGCGAGTTGGGGGAGGGATGAGAGAAGACAGCAGACAGTGGTCTGTGTCCAGCAAGTGCGTGCTCAGCCTCACGCAGAGGACCGCGGATCATCCTCCTGGGGAGGACCGCAGGTCAGCCTCACGGGGAAGGCCATGGCCTCATGGGGAGGATCACAGGTCAGTGTCACAGGGAAGGCCATAGCCTCATGGGGAGGACCACAGGTCAGCCTCACGGGGAGGGCCATAGCCTCATGGGGAGGACCACAGGTCAGCCTCACGGGGAGGGCCATAGCCTCATGGGGAGGACCACAGGTCAGCGTCACAGGGAGGGCCATAGCCTCATGGGGAGGACCACAGGTCAGCGTCACAGGGAGGGCCATAGCCTCATGGGGAGGACCACAGGTCAGCCTCACAGGGAGGGCCATAGCCTCATGGGGAGGACCACAGGTCAGCGTCACAGGGAGGGCCATAGCCTCATGGGGAGGACCACAGGTCAGCGTCACAGGGAAGGCCATAGCCTCATGGGGAGGACCACAGGTCAGCCTCACGGGGAGGGCCATAGCCTCATGGGGAGGACCACAGGTCAGCCTCACAGGGAGGGCCATAGCCTCATGGGGAGGACCACAGGTCAGCGTCACAGGGAGGGCCATAGCCTCATGGGGAGGACCACAGGTCAGCCTCACGGGGAGGGCCATAGCCTCATGGGGAGGACCACAGGTCAGCCTCACGGGGAGGGCCATAGCCTCATGGGGAGGACCACAGGTCAGCCTCACGGGGAGGGCCATAGCCTCATGGGGAGGACCACAGGTCAGCCTCACGGGGAGGGCCATAGCCTCATGGGGAGGACCACAGGTCAGCCTCACAGGGAGGGCCATAGCCTCATGGGGAGGACCACAGGTCAGCGTCACAGGGAGGGCCATAGCCTCATGGGGAGGACCACAGGTCAGCCTCACGGGGAGGGCCATAGCCTCATGGGGAGGACCACAGGTCAGCCTCACAGGGAGGGCCATAGCCTCATGGGGAGGACCACAGGTCAGCGTCACAGGGAGGGCCATAGCCTCATGGGGAGGACCACAGGTCAGCCTCACGGGGAGGGCCATAGCCTCATGGGGAGGACCACAGGTCAGCCTCACAGGGAGGGCCATAGCCTCATGGGGAGGACCACAGGTCAGCGTCACAGGGAGGGCCATAGCCTCATGGGGAGGACCACAGGTCAGCCTCACGGGGAGGGCCATAGCCTCATGGGGAGGACCACAGGTCAGCCTCACAGGGAGGGCCATAGCCTCATGGGGAGGACCACAGGTCAGCGTCACAGGGAGGGCCATAGCCTCATGGGGAGGACCACAGGTCAGCCTCACGGGGAGGGCCATAGCCTCATGGGGAGGACCACAGGTCAGCCTCACAGGGAGGGCCATAGCCTCATGGGGAGGACCACAGGTCAGCGTCACAGGGAGGGCCATAGCCTCATGGGGAGGACCACAGGTCAGCCTCACGGGGAGGGCCATAGCCTCATGGGGAGGACCACAGGTCAGCCTCACAGGGAGGGCCATAGCCTCATGGGGAGGACCACAGGTCAGCGTCACAGGGAGGGCCATAGCCTCATGGGGAGGACCACAGGTCAGCCTCACGGGGAGGGCCATAGCCTCATGGGGAGGACCACAGACGTGGGAGCCAAATCCGGACTCAAGCCTTGGCTGCAGCACAGGATAACCTGAAGTTCACCAGCTGGACCAGGTCCTTTGTCTCCAGGAGGGGCCTTCATTTAAAACTCAGTGTCAGATTTTTTCCTCAGTGTCAGAGACTGCCTAGTTAGGGTGTGTCACAGCTATGAATAAAGGGGCCGTTGTGAATCTGGAAAGTTTGGGAATCCCTGACGAGAACCAGCCCCTCTAAAATTTAGGGAAGGAGAGGTGTTAGGTGGGAGCAGCCAGCCTGAGTCCCACCCGGCCGCCGGGCCAAGCTCCTCTTAGTGGGCCCCTCCCTCCCCTGGCACCAGAGCCTGCACGCGGAGTGTCCAGCAGGGTGCCAGGCAGAGCCCCAGGCCTTTGCCTCGGCCTCTCACTGCGCGGAGACTCCTGGGCCCTGCTGGCCTCAGTGTTACCTGTCACTGAGCTCCAGAGCCCTGCTGATGAGCCTGAATTGTGTTCTCTCTGCCCGTGATGGTTAAGACTCAAATCATCAAGTCTTCGGGCAAACGAGAGGCCCTCAGCGTCTGGTCAGAGGGGAGCGTGTCCTGCAGCAGGCGTGCTGCCGGCCGGCGCCCACACCAGCAGCAGGCCAGCTGATCTCCTCCTCGTTCCTCCCTTCAGATCTGGTGCTGTACTGCGAGGCCTTCCTGACCACCTACAGGACCTTCATCACGCCCGAGGAGCTCATCAAGAAGCTGCAGTACAGATATCCTTGCCCGCCCTGCTTCACAGAGCCCTCTGCAGGGCAGGGTGGGGCCCAGCCCAGCTCTGCGTGTCCCGGCTTGGGGCCTCGGGCCAGGCCCCTTTGGGCCTCGTTCTGTCTTGAGCGGGCCAAGTGACGCTACATGATGTGCTTGGAACAGAGGGTGCTGCCTGGTGGCCGTTGTGGTCACTGGGTGATTCTGAGGCAAAAGGACCTGATAGACCCTGAGGCGTTCTTCCCCGGTGGTGCTAGCGGTAAAGAACCCACCGGCCAATGCAGGAGACACGGGTTCTTTCCCTGGGTCCGGAAGATCCCCTGGAGAAGGGAATGGCAACCTACTCGTGTTCTGGCCTGGAGAATCCCATGGACAGAGGAGCCTGGAGGGCTGCAGTCCGTGGGGTCACACAGTCGGACACGACTGAGCATGATGCACCCTGAGGGAGGGAGTGTGTGGGCCCCGGGGGGTCCAGGTCACTGAGCCCCGGGCATGACAGGTACAATGTGCATGGGACGTGAGGGCATTAGGACTCCAGGGAACAACCCCAGGGCAGGTCCAGCCTCTCCGTGAGGGCATTAGGACTCCAGGGAACAACCCCAGGGCAGGTCCAGCCTCTCCGCGAGGGCATTAGGACTCCAGGGAGCAACCCCAGGGCAGGTCCAGCCTCTCCGCGAGGGCATTAGGACTCCAGGGAACAACCTCAAGGCAGGTCCAACCTCTCCTTGAGGCCATTAGGACTCCAGGGAACAACCCCAGGGCAGGTCCAGTCTCTCCACCTGCCAGCAGGCCCAGCAGTGGACAGAAGCTCAGCGTCTATGCTGCAGCCAGCGCCCACCCCGTGGGCTCGCCCTTTTCAGAGACAACACCCCCGGCAGTGGCCAAGGAAGACCCGAGGCCGCCAGGGACCTGCTCAGTTATCTCTTTCTCTGATGCAGTCTTGCCCCTCCTGCTGAGGCTGACCTGCAGCTCCTGTCCCAGGAGTGGGTACCCTCCCGGCCTCGTCCTGCATCACAGCCCGTGGCTGCCACCTGCTGGACAGCCCAGCCCTGGGCCGGCAGGCCTGAGTCCTTCAGCTCTCCCCACCCTCCCGTGCCCAGGCGTCCCCTACCCGGCCTCCGTCTCCTCTGTGACCCACCTCGGGGCCCCGGGCCCTCAGAACTGGACGGCCCATGCACAGACTTCCTGCCCTCCAACCTCACACCTGCAGTGGCTGCAGTCCTGGCTCAGTGATGAGAGGGACTCACACCTGCTGAGACCCCCACCCTGGTGCTCGCTGTGGTGCAGAGCGCTGCACGGGTGACCTCACTCGGCTCTAATAGTGTTTTATGTACTTACTGTCACTGTAAGGCAGTGCCGTGATACTATTTCACACCGTGTCTAATTAGGGAAAGCGAGGTTCAGAGAGGGTCATGGGACCCGTATGGCAGTGTGGAGGGATGCACCCATGCCTCCCAGACCCGGCTTCTCCGCATATACCCTGCATGGCTGCTTCAGGCGTCTCAGTGGGCAAGTCACGGTACCAAGACCCTGGGCGCAGCTGGCTGGTGAGCCCTGGCGTGGCAGGCACTGGCGCGGCCCCTGGTCTGTGACTCCCACCTGAGCACATTTTCAGAGAGCGGGTGGGAAGGAGCCGAGAAGGGCCTGGAGACGGTGAACCCAGGAAGGCAGCGAGAAGCCGTGGACGCCCCAGGGCAGTAGGTCTCCGGAGCTGGGGAAAGGCCTGGGGATGGATGACAAGAGTGACCTGCCCCGCCGGGCTGTGCACTTCCCCCAGGGAACCGCTTTCCTCTGCCTGAGCCCAGGAGGCAGCCATGTGTCAGTGCGCCACAGGGACCTTGGGTCCACCCTGGCAGAGAGGCAGGCCTGGGCATGCAGGGGACGGCTCTGCAGGCAGGAGAGGCTGGTGGTCAAGAGCAGTCCTCAGGGTCAAATAGGTGTGGGCTGACCCCCCTCGCAGGCCTGCTGCCCCGCACAGGCCTCCGCCCTCCCCATGTTCCCAGGGTTCGCTCAGGAAGGGGTCCGGAGGAGGGCAGCCCTCCCCTCACGTCCCCACCCCTGCCCATGAGGATGGCTGTTTCTTTAACTCAGGTTCCACGTACGAGAAGTTCTCTCCTTTCGCCGACACATTCAAGAAGCGTGTGAGCAAGAACACGTTCTTTGTGCTGGTTCGGGTGGTGGACGAGCTCTGGTGAGTCCTGTCTGCAGGAGGGCAGGCCACGTGTGTCGGGGTGTAGGCTTCCCCAGAGACCTGAGCCTCCCGTCACATTTCCACCTGCGTCTCCTGGGTCACCTGCCCACTGCCCCGCCTGGGGTCCTGGATGGCTCGCTCCTGCCAGCTTCAGCACGAGCCCCAGGAGGATGACCTGGCCCCTCAGACTTAGTCGGCCCTGACTTCCTCGTGGGGGCAGTGCCCTCGGCCACCAGTGTCAGGGGGACCTTCTCCTGCCCTCCGCAGCTGTCCCTGCTCCACTGAGTGGCACTTGGCCATTTCTCTTCGTTTAACAAACAGAGCACGAGGTTCCTTTCCTGAGTCCAGAGAGCACCCCCAGCCCTGCCTTCAGGAAGGTGACCTTCTGCTGGGGAGTCACCTCAGTGACCGTGGGGTGGGGCTGGGACACACTGTGTGAGGAGGAAGCGCAGGGAGGTCCTGGGGGGGTCCGGTCTGCAGAGCCCGGACAGCTTCCTGACCTGTCACCCCCACGGGGCCCGGAGCTCCTCTGGGGCAGCATTTGTCTCCAAGCCCAAGCCCAGGCCCAGCATGGCCCCTCGTGCTCGCCAGTGCCTCTGAGCATCCCCCGAGAGGACGGCAGTTACCTGCCACCACGGGAGCTCTGCCGGCAGGGTGCAGGGTACAGGCAGCCACCCCGAGACCCTCTGCTGCTCCCTTCCCACCAGCAGTTTCCCAGCTTTGCTGTGGGGTGTCCCGTGGCCCTCGGGGTTTTGGGGGCTTCGGGACTGGTGCCAGCAGCCCTCTTCTTGTGCTTGCCTCCTGCGCCGCCCCGCGTGGCCCTTGGGGCTCTAGCCTGGTGGAGCTGACGGAAGAGATCCTGAAGCTGCTGATGGAGCTGGTCTTCCGCCTGGTGCGCAGCGGGGAGCTCAGCCTGGCACGTGTGCTCCGCAAGAACATTCTGGACAAGGTCGACCAGAAGAAGCTGCTCCGGTGCACCAACTCTGACCAGCCCCTGGCGGCCCGGGGCGTGGCAGCCAGGTGAGCCCTCACCGCGTGCCCGGCTGCTCTGGGCCCCCCAGCAGAGAGGTGCTAGCAGCCGCCGTTCCCGTTTCACTCAGCGCACCCCTTCCGCAGCCCCATAGCCCCATGTCCAGTTCTGACCGGGCCTGTGACGGGGTGCCTCAGGGCCAGCCACAGGGGTCCCCCAGGCTGGGCCTGTCTTCCAGGGTGGTGATGTGTGGGCCATCCCATTTTAACAGGAAGTGGGGTGGCAGGGCATGTGTGGGCGTCCCAGGACAGGGGACAGGAGTGCCTTTCAGGCTGTGGGCAGTACCGAGTTCTTTCTGGTGCTAATACAGCAACTGTTACCTGTAATTCTCAAAAGCCCCCGTACCACCCTGACCATCCTGAGAGTCTGTACAGGTTCCAGCCTGCCGCCCGCCCCTCTCCCGCAGCCGTGGGGGTCTCTTGGTGCATCACCTCCTCGATGGGGTCTCGGCCTCTGTGTGGCTGTGAAACAGGTCGTGTTCCTGAGGCCTGCAGGGAGGCCCCCACCGTGTCCACTGACCACTCATCTAGTGCCTCTGTCTTCCAGGCCCGGGACCTTGCACGACTTCCACAGCCATGAAATAGCCGAGCAGCTGACTCTGCTAGACGCCGAGCTCTTTTATAAAATAGAGGTACGGCCGTGCATGGGGCTGGGGGGTGGGGGCCGTCCCTGGCCCAGGTGAGCGCCGCTGCTCGTCCCCGAGTGAGAGGAGCCGCCGTTCCCAGCAGAGCCGGAGGGCCTGGGTTCTAGCTGGTCTCTCTGCTTTTTCAGATTCCTGAGGTTTTGCTTTGGGCCAAAGAGCAGAATGAGGAGAAGAGCCCGAACCTGACCCAGTTCACGGAGCACTTCAACAACATGTCCTACTGGTGAGATGGGCTCGGCGCGGACCCTCCTGCCGGGCCCGTGGTGCCTTCGTAGAGCGCCCGTGGCTAGGGGAAAGGGCTGCCCTTTCATCCCTCCCTGCTCCTTATGGAGACCTGTGAGCGTTCACTGTGACCCAGAGGCAAGGCAGGACAGGGCGTGTTCTGCACGTCGAGAAGGGCCTCCTGGGGACCAGTTGAGGAGGACTCAGCCAGGACTGATTAGTAATGTCTGCCATCCGTGGCAGCAGGGGAGGGTCTTAGCTTTGCCATCCTGCAACACTTTCGGCCCTGTGGCTGCAGGGCTGATCGGCACACTGACTGCCTGAAGAACAGTGAAGGAGTGGCTGTGTTAATCCTTTATTCAGCCTTAACTTCTTAGAGCAGGGTAAAACCCCACAGAGCATTTACGATGTAACGCAGCAGAGCCACTGGCTCCACAGTGGGACTCGGGGTACCCACAGCCTCTCGGCCCCGATAGAGGCTGGTCAGGGCGTGGTGGCCAGGCAGGCTCGTCCCGACCCACACACAGCCCATCGCCAGCACCCAGGGAGCGTCTGGGACTTTTCAAGTGCTCTGAAGACAGCATGCTGGGGAAAGCGGGGCCTCTCCCCCTCGGCCTGCTCCCCTCCGTTCCCCTAGAAGCCTCTCGCTCCTCAGCATGCACTTGGTATATAGCTGCCCCGCAGAGACCCAGGCGGTTTCTGGTCCACACAGCCCTGAGTGCCGCCACCAGCTGCCCCTTGCTGGGCACTGGGGGCTCCAGACACACCCCGGGTCCTACCTAGGAGGGTGGGTGGGGCCCTTCAGGGCCACACTCCTCAAGGCAGACTCAGTGCCGGTGCCCCGACGGGTCAGACGAGGAGGGCACATCCTCTGGGCAGCATAGGTCGAGGCCACCGTGAGGTCCTCCTGCAAGCCTGGCCTTAGGCCGCAGCTGAGGTTCTGCGAGGTGGCCTCCCTTGTGGCCTGCACGGTGGCCTCTTAACCCACACACCCCCTCCTCTCCCAAGCTGATCCTGAGGCCGGCCACGGGGTGTTTCCAGCTGCACTGGTGCTCGGGGTCAGGCTCACCAGGACGCCCACATCCGTGGGGTCACACGTCCCCATCCTGGAGTTCAGCACTGGCCCCTGGTTGGCAGGGGCTTGTGGCCAGTGGGTGCAGGCATCCACCTCCCATGCCCAACTCTTAGGACCAGTCAGGGGCCCGGAGGGAGACCAGTCACTCAGCTGTCCTTCTCCCCTCGGTCTGCGCAGGGTCCGGTCAATAATCATGTTGCAGGAAAAGGCCCAAGACAGGGAACGGCTGCTCTTGAAGTTCATCAAGATCATGAAGGTAACTTGGGGCCCCCTCCAAAGAGGCGACCCCCGGCCCGTCCCCGTCCTCCCCTCACGGCCGCCTCCCCCTCCCTGTAGCACTTACGGAAGCTGAACAACTTCAACTCCTACCTGGCCATCCTCTCGGCACTGGACTCGGCTCCCATCCGCAGGCTGGAGTGGCAGAAGCAGACCTCAGAGGTGGGTGGGTGCCGCCTAGTCTCCAGTCACTGGGCCCTGTGGGCACGGGAGGCAGTGCCCAGGCCCCGCTTCCCCAGGGGCTGCTGTGGGCGGGCGTATGAGGCACGGGGCCCCCGTGACCAGGCTAGACCTGCTGTCGGGTGGAGCGCTCCAGGGAGAAGGACGGGCTGCTGAGCAAACGTGACTTAGTGGCCCCGCCCACCCTGGGATCCGAGAGGCCCCGAGGAGGTGCTGGTCACCCTGAGACCTGAGTAGGTGCGTCCTGGGAAGGGAGGCGAATTCCCATCAGAGGGGACAGAGGCCAGTGTGGCCACATCACAGGAGTCCTGGGACACCCTCATCCTGGCATGAGAGCTGGTCCTGGGGAAGCGAGGCAAGGCCCACGGGGCTGGGTGTTGGCCAGGCTCCCTGGGAGTCATCTCCCGACAATATAAAGGGACAGTTATGAAACAGTGGTGTCTGGAGAAGTGGGACATGCCCCTTAGCTGCTCCAGAAACACATAAGAGGGCCTAAGAAGGCAGGGAAGGCTTCCTGGAGGAGGTGACACGTCAAGGTGAGAGGTACGTGACAGGTGAGGGGGCGCAGCCCGCCCAGCGTGCAGAGCAGCGAGGTCACCGCCCTCCCCGGTGGGCTCTGCCTTGAGTGTAGAGAGGTGGGAAGGCAGCCTCGGGGCGTGGGGGAGCAGCAGAGCCTGGCCTGCGGCACTAAGCGCAGCCAAGCAGCAGTCCTTTGTCCACAGCAGGCCTGGCCTGCCTGCAGCCGGGCAGAGGGGCCTGGCTCTGGGTCAGCGCTCGGTGTTGTCGCCACGCTCACGGATGGCGCGTTTTCCCGCCAGGGCTTGGCTGAGTACTGCACACTGATCGACAGCTCGTCATCCTTCCGCGCCTACCGGGCCGCCCTCTCGGAGGTGGAGCCGCCCTGCATCCCATACCTGTGAGTACAGCCTCCCTCAGGGTCCCTTTGCTCGCTGCCCCACGGACAAACCCGTGGGGAAAGGTTTCCAACCTGGGCGCTGTGCTTGGACTTAAAACGTGCTCCTCGTTAGACGGTGGAGACGAGCGAGGGTCCAACGGCAAGGGCTCGCTCTGCCCACCCGCCTGTCCCTGAGTGTGTGCGGGCGCTCGTGTGGACAGGCCTGTGGCACCGTGCTCTGCTCAGCTGCTCCGGGCCTGGCCGCACCTCACAGCAGCCCGAGATCCCTCCCGTCTCCCCAGGGACCCTGGGAATACCTGGCTGAGGCAGCTCTGGACAGGTCCCCCTGTGGGCCGGGACGAGGGTAGGCGTTTTCACCAAAAAGAATCCATGGCACGTGTGCTTGGGAAACAGCAGGGAAAATCAGAGCTAAGTGGGTTTCTTGTGCATGTCAGATCCCTTAGTATGGTAGCGGACAGCAGGACTTCCAGGAGAGGGACAGGAGACTCCGCAGTGACCTGAGGCCGAGTATCCAGGGGCACGTCCCTCAGGCCTGCACCCTCAGAAACGCGACTCTTATAGCTCACAGACCCTTCCTTGCCTCCGTCCCACCCCGGCTCCGTGGGCAGCTGCCGGCTGCGCTTTCCCCGCTGGGGGAACCACCCCGCCCCTCGTCAGGTGGCTTCATGCCCTCTGTGTGAAAGCACGTGACTGTGCCCGATAACCCAGGGCATTGACCCCCACCACCACCACCGAGTTTGGGGTTCTGTTCTCCTGTCCCTGTTACTTGTACGTGGTGGACCGTGGCTCTGCCGGGCCAGCACAGGGGTTGCGGGACTCCCTACGTAGCAGGCAGGCCTGAGCCCACCTTTCCGGAGCCCCAGAGCCTGGGAGCCAGAGTTCCCGCCAGAAGCAGCACAAGCACCCAGACGCGCTCATGGGGCGCCGGCCCGCAGACCCGCTGCCTTCTGAGCCGCCCCCGGGGTGCTCACCAGCTTGTCCATCTCCCAGGGGGCTCATCCTGCAGGACCTCACCTTCGTCCACCTGGGGAACCCAGACTACATCGACGGGAAGGTGAACTTCTCCAAACGCTGGCAGCAGTTCAACATCCTGGACAGCATGCGCTGCTTCCAGCAGGCGTGAGTGTGGCCGTCCTGGGGGGCTGGGGGGGCCTCCCTGGGGCCCGGGCAGAGGGGAGCGCCGAGCTCTGAGAGCCAGTGGGGCACGCCTGCCCCCTGTGTTCGCTGGGGCGGTGGGGGTCCCACGGCTGTGTGGCCCTCATGGCCACCCCTTCCTCCCCCAGGCACTATGACATCCGGAGAAACGATGACATCATTAACTTCTTCAACGACTTCAGTGACCACCTGGCCGAGGAGGCCCTATGGGAACTCTCTCTGAAAATCAAACCCAGGAACATAACGAGGAGGAGGACAGACAGGGAAGAGAAGAGCTAGGGGCGGCTGCCGCGGGTGAGAACGCCCGAGAGAGGCGCAGGGCCGCTCCGAGGCTGAAGGGACTTTGGACCTGTGCGGTGGTGGCGGCCCGGGCGGGCCCCTGCCGTGCCAGGCAGGCGTCTGGAGCCCGTGGCCGGCTCCGTCCTGCACAGGAGCAGGCCCCCAGCCACGGCAGAGCCACAGGCAGCTCTCCCGGCCGAGCCGTGGCCCGGCGGTGTGGGTTTGGTTGGGGTTCTTCCGCGCCGTCTTCCGCTCTGCCTGTGTCCCCTCCCCAAGCCTGGGAGCTGCAGAGCACGTGGTCAGCAGCCTGAGGGACAGCGGCGCCGTCTGAGTCTGCTGTTGTGACACAGGGGCAGGGGCCCGAGGGCTGGGGCTGCCCGCCTGGTGACCGTGGATGACGGGCCCTGCAGGCGAGCAGGGAGACCAGGCAGACTCCTCTCACTTCCCACACGCTGCTTTTTCAGCGGAGGAGGGGGGCGCTGCTCACCTGGCCTGGAAAGGTACGACAGGGGCCCCCTCAGCAGCCCTGAGCTGGGGCTCTGCTCATGGTACCAGCCCGCCCTGGCCGGGCCCGAGCAGCAGCCGTGTCAGTCCTGTTTCGCCCCTTCGTCTCCCCGTCCTCACCCCCCGACCCGGGCACTGCGGGAGCTGGGCAGGCAGGCCGTGACCCCACAAGGATCACTCCAGCTAAGCGGGGTCGGCGCTCTTGGCGAGTCCCTTCAGAGGGGAGGGTGGGCCAGCGGCCCCGCCTCTGTCGCTTGCCGTGTGCCTTAAACTCCAGCTCCTGTGGGCTCCCCTCCCGCCTTGTCCCCAGCCTGCTGGGGCCAGACGGGCTGCTCTTCAGCCCTTTCTGCTGCGTGGGAGGCTCTATCTGCCGGCTCTCCCGTGGGAGGACAGGGTCCCGGCTGCAGAGACCTGCCCACCAGGCACAGCGTCTTCAGGGGCAGGTGCTCTTTCACCCTGCGCTTCCCCCTAAGCCACTCTTGCTGCTGAGGCTGACAATCCGAGGCAAAGTCAGAGGGGGCTCCGCACACAGAGGCGCCCACCGGACTCTGTGCCAGCCAGGCCTAGGCATGCAGGCAGGCCACCCCCCTCTTGATTAGTTTCACATCACTGAGTGCCCACTGTTCCTGGGTTTGGGACTCAGACAAACAGCAGGCTAGACCCAGGCTTAGCGCAGTTTCAACAGAATGAAAAGAGTGGAAACAATCTCTGTTGACTATTAAAAGAAACAGCCCTGTCACTGAGTCCTTTGTGGGCTTCTGAACAGTTTTTACTGAGAAGCCATCTGTCCTGTACACAGAGGGGAGGAGTCTGAAATGTCAGCTACGACCCCTCAGCAGCGATCCTTGGGCGGAACGCGTCACTTTATTATTTAAGGAGTGTGTGTGTAGAGTCGCTGTTTATGAACAGTACTGTGTGTGGGGTTGGGTTTTAGTTTGTTCCCGCTTTTTTGAGTCCTCTCATTTCAGCCTCCCTCCCGGCCTGGCCGGCTCTGCTGATGCTGCCGCATGCGCGGAGCCGGGCCTCCGTGGCTCAGGGCTGAGGAACCGGGTGGACTGTGGTTCCCACAGCGGTGAGCTGGGGCGGGGGGGCTTTGCCACCCCTCACTTCAGAGCACACCGGGCACGCTGTGCAGGTGGGCCAGGTGCCCCCTGCGTGAGGGCAGCAGGTGCAGTGTGCGTTTTACCTTATTGGGCTCAGGGTTCCCCACCTCCACCTCCTGGAGACCCTTCCCTGGCTCTGGGTGCTGCCAGCCTGGCTGTGTGGTTTGTCTGGCTTGGGGGCCAAGTCAGATGTACGAGCCAGCCTGTGTGACAAAGACACCCTCGGGAGGATTCGGTTCCCTGCGGGTGAGTGGGTCAGGGTGAAGGCAGGCATGCGCCAGATCCAAATTAAACCCCGATTCTAAGCAACGCTTCCCCCCACCGCCTCCCAGTGTTATTACATTGTAATATATCCCCGACTAGACTAACCGGCTGATCGTGGCATCTTCCTGCAGATATTTCAAACCCTGTAACTTTTATATGAAAGGAAAATAAACACAGATGAAAGCTGCGGCCGCCTGTGTGTGCACCGCATGCCGCGTGTCAGAGCAACCATCTGAGCTGTCTCCTTTCTCTGATCACGGGAGGCGGGAGGCGTGAGGGGCCTTCTGCCCCGTCGCCGTGGTCCCAGTTTCTCCACCTGGAAGTGGCAGCAAGGACAGCCCTCCCTTACAAGGCCTGTGAGTGCTCAGCAAGTTACTCCTGGAGCGGCGTCTGTTACTCCTCAGCCTGGATCACATACCAAGCACCCTGCAGTCAGCTTCACCTCGTAGAGCCTCTCAATATGAAAACCATACAAGTAAAATACTACAACCCAGAGAAGCACTGCAAAGGAGAGAGAGGTGCTTGACAGTAAAGAAATTGAGTTGAGTTGGAAATCCACTCACAAGCATCAGGTCCAGACAGGCTTAACAGGTAATTTATACTGAGCAGGTGGCTTCACTCTTAAGCAAGTGCCCTCGAGAACAGAAGGGAAAACAGCCTGGACGCCAAACCCAGACGAGGGCTGGGGAGCTACAGGTGCAGTTACTGGTGCACGAGCAACCCAAGCCAGCAGCATGTTCAGATCCGTGCTCCCCACTGGGCTCTTCGCAAATGCAAGGACAGGGTGATCGGAAATCGGTTCATGTGCTTGACGCCTTATCCGGGCAGTCCCACCTGGGACACCTTTCCTTCTGGGGAGGTAAGACCAGGTATGCCATCTCCACGTGTGCTTTCTCTGCCATGGCATACCTAAAGATTCCCGGTGTGGAGATAGCAGGACCCTGACTGGAGGCAGCCCATTCAGGAACCACTTCCACTGTTCCATACCAGGCTTTACATGAATCGAAAAATGAACTTGTGCTAATAAGTAAGCTACTGAGATTTTCGGGTTTATAAATTTTCACAACATGGCCTAGCCTCTCCTGAATAAATACGTTAACAGATTGAAGGAACATCACATGATCACTTCAGTACTCAGAAAGACCTGTTTTAAAAAAAAAAAAACCCGTTCATAATTTTTACTTAAGTAGAAATCAGAAACCTCCTTAGTCTGATAAAGATTACTTTCTAAAATCCTAAGCAAACTTTATACTTAATGATGAAATATTCCATCAAGTTCCTTTAAAATATAAGAAGGTAAGGACCCCACCATCACCTTGTCTTTCATTGTTATACTGCAGATCCTAGCTAATTTAAGAAATTACTAAGAAAATCAAGGCAGTTAACCATACAGTCAAAAAACTAAACATGTCCCTATACATAGTGAACTGCATAGACTAGGAGCCTGGTGGGCAACAGTCCATAAGGTCGCCGAGTCAGACACCACTGCAGCAACTGAGCGTGGACACACACACTAGAAAACATCCTAAAAATACACAATTTATACTGACATCACAATTCTTAAAATACTAGGAATAAACCCAATAAAAGATGTGCAAGACCTTATAGGGAAAAGAGATTTGTAAGTATTTACTCACCCAAATAACACCTGAATATACAGAGTAAATATTCCTAGACCTAAAGAGAGACTGAACAATAATAGTAGGGAACTTTAACAACCCACAGTCACATCAGTGGATAGATCATCCAGACAAAATCAGTGAGGAAAAACACTGGCCTTAAACATACTCGATCAGATGGACTTAGAGATCCATACAGAGCATTCCACCCAAAAACAGAATACACTGTTCTAAGGGCACATGGGACATTCTCCAGAATAAATAACATATTCCTAGACCTAAAGAGAGACTGAACAATAATAGTAGGGAACTTTAACAACCCACAGTCACATCAGTGGATAGATCATCCAGACAAAATCAGTGAGGAAAAACACTGGCCTTAAACATACTCGATCAGATGGACTTAGAGATCCATACAGAGCATTCCACCCAAAAACAGAATACACTGTTCTAAGGGCACATGGGACATTCTCCAGAATAAATAACACGTTAGGCCACAATCTTCTTAAATGAACAAAGATGGAAATCATATTGCAAGGGTATGAAACTAAAGATTACAAGAAAATGGGAAAATCCAAAAATACATGGAAATTTAATCGTATACTGCTGAACAATTATGAGGTCAAAGAAAGTGAAAGATAACATTGAGGAGAATGAAAATGCAACATATCAAAATTTACAGGATGCAGCAAGAACAGTTTTAAAAGGAAAATACGTAATAATAAACACCTAAATCAAGAAACAAAAAGCTCAAACACTAAATTTCAAGGAACTAGAACGAATAAAACCTGAAGTTAGTGGAAGGAAGGAAATAAAGATCAGAGTAGAAATATCAAATTAATGTGGCACTAGTGGTAAAGAACTTCCCTGCCAATGCAAGAGATGTAAGAGACGCCGGTTTGATCCCTGGGTCAGGAAGATCCCCTGGAGGAGGGCATGGCAACCCACTCCAGTGTTCTTGCCAGGAAAATCCCATGGACAGACAGAGCCTGGCGGGATATGGTCCATAGGGTCACAAAGAGTTGGACAGTCGTTGAAGCCAACCTAGCATGCACACAAAAAGACAATGGAAAAGATTAATAAAACTAAGAACTGGCTCTTTGAAAAGATAAAATGGATAAACCTTTAGCTAAACTCACCAAGAAAAAAAACGGAGGACACAAAATCAAATGAAAGAGAAACTATTACAGCCGATACCACAGAAATACAAAGGCTCAAAAGAGACTACTGTGAGCAATTATATGCCGACAAATAAACAAACTTGACAACCTAGAAGACACATTCCTAGACACATACAACCTATCAATGCTGAATTGAAGAAAATCTGAACTGATTACTAGTAAAGAAATTGAATCAATAATCAAAAACTTTTCAATGAAAGTCTGAGACCAGGTGGCCTCATTGATGAATTCTACCAAACATTCAAAGAAGAAATAATGAGTTCTCAAACTTTTCCAAAAACTAGAGGAAGAAACACTTCCAAATTGTTTGTTGTTTTTTTTACAAAGCCAGCATTACCTTGACATGAAAACCAGATGAGACTGCCACAAGAAAATTACAGGCCAATATCCCCAAGGAACATAAATGCAAAAATCCTCAACAAAAAATATCATACATCATTATCAAGTTGGATTTATTCCAGAGACACAAGGATGGTTCAACACCTATAAATCAATGCAATTCACCAGATTAACAAAATGAAGGATAAAACCCAAAAGACCATCTTAGCAGATATTGAAAAAGTATTTGACAAAATTCAACATCGTTTATGATTAAATCTCTCAAAAAAAGGTACAGGAACATACCTCAACATAAAGTCACATGTGACAGGCCCATCAGTTCAGTTCAGTCGCTCAGTCTTGTCCGACTCTTTGCGACCCCATGAATCGCAGCACGCCAGGCCTCCCTGTCCATCACCAACTCCCGGAGTTCACTCAGACTCATGTCCATCGAGTCTGTGATGCCATCCAGCCATCTCATCCTCTGTTGTCCCCTTCTCCTCCTGCCCCTAATCCCTCCCAGCATCAGAGTCTTTTCCAATGAGTCAACTCTTCGCATGAGGTGGCCAAAGTACTGGAGTTTCAGCTTTAGCATCAGTCCTTCCAAAGAAATCCCAGGGCTGATCTTCAGAATGGACTGGTTGGATCTCCTTGCAGTCCAACACCACAGTTCAAAAGCATCAGTTCTTCGGCACTCAGCCTTCTTCACAGACCAACTCTCACATCCATACATGACCACTGGAAAAACCATAGCCTTGACTAGACGGACCTTAGTTGGCAAAGTAATGTCTCTGCTTTTGAATATGCTGTCTATGTTGGTCATAACTTTTCTTCCAAGGAGTAAGCGTCTTTTAATTTCATGGCTGCAGTCACCATCTGCAGTGATTTTGGAGCCCCAAAAAATAAAGTCTGACACTGTTTCCACTGTTTCCCCATCTATTTCCCATGAAGTGATAGGACCGGATGCCATGATCTTCGTTTTCTGAATGTTGAGCTTTAAGCCAACTTTTTCGCTGGCCCATAGCTAACATCATAGTGGTGAAAAGATAAAAGATCAAGACAAGACACACACTCACATACACAAAAGCAAAATCTCTGGAGATCCAGTGGTTAGGACTTGGTGCTTTCACTGCCAAGGTGGCGGTTCAATCCCTGTTAGAGAACTAAGATCCTTCAAGTCGTGCAGCACAGCCAGAAAAAAGATCAGGACAAGGATGTCCATTCTCACCATGTTTATTCAACATAAGGATTAGAAGTTCCAGCCAGAGCAATTAGGCAAGAAAAAAGGCATTCAAACTGAAAAGGAAGATATAAAACTCTTTGCAGATGAATGATATTATATACAGACAACCTCCAACTCCACCAAAAAACTGTTAGAACTAATAAATGAATTCAGTACTAATAAATTCAGTAAAGTTACAGAATGCAAAATCAATGTATTGTTTCTATAGACTAATAGTGAACTATCAGAAAGAAATTAAGAAAACAATCTCATGTACAATATATGATTCATGACTGCACAAAAAAAAAAAAAATACAGAAAGTATCTAGGGATAAATTTAACCAAGGAGGTGAAAGACCTGTACACTGAAATCTCTAAGATATTAATGAAAGAAATCAAAGAAGACAAATAAATGGAAAGAAAATCTGTGCCCATGGATTAGAAGAATTAATGTTAAAATATCCATACTGCCCAAACCAATGTACAGATTCAGTGCAATTCCTATCAAAATTCCAATGGCATTTTTCATAGAAATAGAAGTAATCCTAAGACCTGTGTGGAATCATAAAAGACCTTGAACAGCCAACGCAACCTTGAGAAAAAAAAAAAAAGCTGGAGGCATCATGCTCTCCAACTTCAAACTATAAAGCTATAGTAATCAAAACAGTATGGAACTAACATAAAAACAGACACAGAGAGCACCAGAGGAGAGAGCCCAGAAGTAGACGGGCACATATACTGTCCATTTATGACAAAGGAGCCAAAATACACAATGAGGGAAGGACAGTATCTTCCATAAGTGGTGCTGGGAAACATGTTACCCCATACCCAAAGACTAACTCAAAATGGGCTAAGGAATGTAAGACCTGAAACCGCAGAATTCCCAAAACATTGGCAGTAAGCCTCTTGACATCACATGACAATGATTTTGTAGATCTGAAACCAAAAGCAAAGAAAACAAAAGCAAAAACATACAGGTTGGGGGACTACATCAAATTACTGTTTCTACCCTGGAAACCATCAACAAAACAAATTGGTAACCTATTGTATGGGAGAAAATATCTACAAGTCATGTATCTAATTGGGGTTGATATCCAAAATATATGAAAGAACTCATACAACTCAACAGCAAAACATACTTTTTAAAAATTGGCAGAAGACCTGAACATTTTTCTAATGAAGACACACAGATGGCCAACAAATACCTGAAAAGATACACCACTCACCAGCAGGGAAATACAAATCAAAACCACAATGAGATACCACCACACACCTGTTAAAATGGCTATCATCAAAATGAAAAGAAAAAAGCAGCATCAGTGAGGAGGTGGAGAAAAGGAAATCCATCACTGGGGAAGATCCTGATGCTAGGAGAGACTGAAGGCAGGAGAAGAAGGGGGCAACAGAGGATGAGATGGTTGGATGGCATCACCGACTCCAGGGAGACAACTCTGAGCAAACTCCAGGAGACAAGGAAGGACAGGGAAGCTTGGAGTGCTGCAGTCCAAGGGATCGCAGAGCCAGACACCACTTAGCAACTGAACAACCATAACAAAGGCACTGTTGGTGGGAGTGTAAATTGGAGCAACTACTATGGAAGACATACAGCACGAGTCTCCTGAAAAAATTAAAGAAGGACTCCTGTATGACCCAGCAATTCTATTTCTAGGTACTTATCCAAAGCAGATAAAAACACGAACTCCAAAAGCTGTATGTGGGTATAGGAGTTATGAGAATGGATGAATCTTTATCTGTTTAAAAAAAACAACAACAACCTGTAAGCACCCTCAATGTTCCCTGCAGCATTATTTACAACAGTCAAGACAGGGAAGCAACCTAAGTGTGTACCAATGGATGAACGGGTAAAGCAGCTGTGGTGTATATACACACGGTGGAATAGTACTCAGCCATAAAAAAGTGAGATTGTAGAATTCCCTGGCGGTCCAGTGGTTGAGAATCTGTCTGCCAATGCAGGGGACACAGGTTTGGTCCTTGGTCTAGGAAGACTCCAGATGCCGCGGGCACCTGAGCCTGTGAGCCGCGACTGCGGAAGCCCGTACGCCTGTGCTCTGCAACGAGGAAAGCCACTGCACCGAGAAGCCCCCACACAGCGACAAAGAGTGCCCCACTTGCCACGACTAGAAAGGCCTGTGTGCAGAAGTGAGTACCCACTGCCGCCAGAAAGAAAGAAACGCTTAAGAATTTAGCCATCTCCAACAGTGTAGATGATCTTAAGTGAAATAAGCCAAAGAAAGACAGTTATCATAGGACCTCACTCAGAGATGAGGATTTGGGGGAAAAAAAAACAAAACCGACCTAGCTCACAGGTAGAGCAGACTGGTGGTCACCGGAGGCAGGAGAGGTGAGTGAAATGGTGAAGAGGGTCACAAGGTCACAGATTTGCAGTTACATAGTGAGTCATGGGGGTGTCCTGTGCTGCCTGGCGACTGTGGTTAGTAATACCATATTGCATATTTGAAAGTTGCCAATAGGGGAGATCTTAAAAGTTGTCATCACAAGAAAAAAAAAAGTTTACCTGTGTGGTGATACATGTTAACTGGATTTTACAATATATACAAACATCAAGCATCGCATTGTACACCTGGAACGAATACTATATGTCAACTAGGCTTCAATAAAATTATATATTTTATAAAATGAAAAAATAAGATTTAACAATAAAAATAATGAAGACCTTAATAGCTGGGGCTTCCCTGGTGGCTCACTGGTAAAGAACCCACTTGCCAGAGCAGGAGACGTGGGTTCGGTCCCTGGTCCCGGATAATCCCACATGCCGTGGAGCAGCTAAGCCCAGCACCACAGCTACTGAGCCTGTGCTCTGGAGTTTGTGCTCCACAACAGAAGCCGCCACAATGAGAAGCCCGTGGACCACGGGCTAGAGAGCAGCCCCCGTTCGCTGCAACTAGAGAAAAAAGCCCATGTAGCAGGGAAACCCAGCACAGCCAAAAGAAAGTAGACAAATTATTTTTTAAAATAATAAAGACTTTAATAGTTGCCAGGATTTTATATGGTTCCTGACAAGCTTATTCTAAAAATATTTAAGAAGGAATTTCCACTTCTGGGAATGGCATGCTAAGTAATTCAGACCAGCTCCCCTGCTAGGAAAGCTGAACCAAGTCTTTTAAAATCCAAGCCTGAATCCATCTGACAGCTAGCAAGAGAAGAATTACTGGGCAGAAATCCATGAAGCTGACATTTGGGGTCATATTCCTGCCAATTCCAGAAGAGGTGTCTTAAGAGGCTCAGCTGCACTTCTGACAAGAGGAAGATATAAAACAACACAAGACAGTCCAGAACTGACTAGCCTTTGAGACCCCTCAAGGGAACCTTCCAGGTATAAAAGCATAACCATGACGATGGGTACCCCAGCCCTCGCGGGGCCACGCTGGCTTCAGACCATCTCGGTCCCTGGAAGTGGAACGCAAGCACCTCTGTACCGGCCGGGGTAAAAGCAGAGCCTCACTGGAGGAGGCGGACGTCATCCTCAGCCTCCAGTTATTCCACGTGTCATATACAACAACAATGAATGAGCAGGCTCCGGGAGTTGGTGATGGACAGGGAGGCCTGGTGTGTTGCAGTCCGTGGGGTCGCAAAGAGTCAGACGTGACTGAGTGACTGAACTGAACTGATAGAACAATAACCAGGAACAGAGAGGGCAAGAGACATGGACAGATCCAGGCCAGAAACAACGGACAGAGTCAGACCTGCAGGGGCGGGGATTCCACAGTTAGCAGGTGTAGACACGAAAGCAGGATGCTTCCTCTGGTCTCGGTGTAAGCCAGAATTGAGAGCTGAGGCAAATAGTTGGAAAACAGAAACAGAGGACAAATGGAAATTCTAAAACCAAAAAACTCTGCCATCAGCTGATGCAAGGAACTCAATGAACATGATGGACAGCATTAGTGAACCGGAGGTAGTTCAGGGGCTACGGGCTGGATGAAGCGTGAAGAGACACAAGGACAAAAGCCGAGGTGGGCAGAGGCGGGGGGGTGAGAGGTCGTCTCTGTAACTGCAGTACCAGCGGCAAAAGGGGAAGCTGCAGAGCGGAAGCGATGTTCACAGCAGCGTGGTTCACAACAGCCCCAAAGTGGAGGGAGCGCAGACGGCCATCGGCTGGTAAAAGGACAAGCCAGTGTGCTTCCAAACAATGGGGCACCATTCAGCAATTCAAAGCTAAACTAACCGACCCGCAACACACATGAACCTCCGAAACGCCTCCTGCTTCTGTTTAAACGAGATGTGCACGAACAGCAAGCCTGGAGACAGGGCAGCGGCGGCGCCTGGAAGTAGGCACGGGCTGCAGCGCAGGACGGGGGCGCTTGCGGGGTGCTGGGACCGTTTACAACCGATGAGTGACGGTGGTTGCACAGCTCTGCAGACGTCCTCCATGTATCATTAAACTCCAAAGGACATGCAGAGCATACCTCAGTAAAGCTGTCTTTTCAAAAAGTTTTCCAAAATCGATTGTGCCGGTGGTCAATTTCTTGTTCCTCACGCTTGCGGCTCGGCCGTGAGCACCTCTCGTGTGCAGAGAAACGCAGGGTTTTGTCACTGCCGGGAGACTGTAGGTGGTGGCGGCCCCTGAAGTGGAGACCACTTCTTTCTTCTGTGACCTCAGGGCGACTAGAGGCACGTGTCTGCAGACATCCAGCACCTTCTTCCCCAGCCACGCTCCGCCCCCGGCCAACCTGGCCGTCTCTTGGCAAGCCTGTGGTCCCAACCTGGTCACCTCGCTGTGGTCCCCAGGCCGGGTGCCACCCTCTGTGCCCACCCTCAGCCTCAGTGCTGAACCAGCTCTGGCCGGCATGAGCCGGTATTTCTCCGCCCTGCAGAGGGCTGTGACCACAGCTTCTCCAACAACAAGCTCTGAATCCTGGCCCTGGGTTCGTGGCCCTCCAAAGCACCTACCTGAGGGCCTACCCGCTTTCCTGGGGTATTCATCTTCACCCCAGGGGAACTTTAGCATTCCCTTTACAGTTAATAATTCTTTCCATTAAAATCTTTCTCTGTTCAAATTACTCCGTAGTTTGTGCCTTCTGATTGGTCTTGACTGGAAAACATCAAGCCCTAAATTCAAGAAGCCTTCTGAATGCCAAGCGGGATAATTAAAAAGAAATACCTTAAAATACTAAGGCCCCTTAGTACCTACAGGGGATTGGATTCAAGACCCACTGTGGACACCAAACTCCAGTCCCAGAGTCAGCCCTCTGCCCCCAGGGGTCACCACCCCAAATCTGAAACACAGTACGTGACCCGAGGCTGGCTGGACCCACGGACAGGGAGGGCATCTAAGCACAGCAGGGTCCTAACCTTCTGAAAGACAAAAACGAAAAGAATATCTTTAGGTAGACAAGGGAGGGAAAACACACATTACCATCAAAGGTGCAGTGAGTGAGACTCCCCAACAGAAGTGCCTGGGGATAGAAGTCGATGGTGTATCTGCAGTACTGAAAAGAAAGTCACCAGTCACACTTCTGTATTCACTGTAAATCCCTTTCAAGGATGAAGGCAAAAAATCAAGATACTGTCAGAAGAACAAAACCAGTTCATCGCCAGCAGACCTACATCAAGACAAGAGGGAACAGTGTTTTCAGGCCGAACAGAAACCATCCCAAATGTAGGGGAGAAGGATAGAGCCGCAAAAGAGTCAACATGTAGTAAACCTAAATGAGCATGAACTGTATCAAGCGATAAGCATGTCTCGTGGGGTTTCAAATATGGAAAACCAAAATCCGTATCAACAGTGTGTGACGCAGGAAGAAGACACAAGCAGAGGATTCTCGAGCTGACTCGCATTGTTGAGAAAGGGGAAAAAAGTGCCACGCTTTCGGAAGAACGCAAGTGTGTTCTCTTGGGAACCACTATAGAGGGAAAGAATGCATTACTGCCAAGCCAGCAGAGAGGACGAAATGGAGTTAAGGGAAAAAAAAATTGATTTAAAAGAGGGCAAGGGGGCACTTCTGGTGGCTCAGTGGTGAAGAATCTGCCTGACAACGCAGGAGACATGGGTTCAATCCCTGCTCCAGGAAGATCCCACATGCCAGAGCCATAAAGCCCATGTCCCACAGCTGAGCCTGTGCAGCTGAGCCACAACTGAGCCCGCTCACGCCGGGGCCCATGCTCCACAAGAGAAGGCAGCACAGTGAGAAGGACGCGCACGCACGAGAGGAGCCCCCGCGCACTGCAACTAGAGAAAAGCCTGCACAGCGATGAAGACCCAGCACAGCCGAACATAATGCTTAAAATGAAGTGTAAAAATAAACAGCAATAAATAATGTTTAAAAATAGCCCCAGAAAGAATGAAGAGATGGAGTCAAAGCAGAAACAACACCCAGTTGTGGATGTGACTGGTGATGGAAGTAAAGCCTGATGCTATAAAGAACACTATTGCACAGGAACCTGGAATGTTAGGTCCATGAATCAAGGTAAATTGGAAGTGGTCAAACAGGAGATGGCAAGGGTGAACGTCGACATTTTAGGAATCAGTGAACTAAAATAGACAGGAATGGGTGACTTTAACTCACATGACCATTATATCTACTACTGTGGGCAAGAATCCCTTAGAAGAAATGGAGTAGCCATCATGGTCAACAAAAGACTCTGAAATGCAGTACTTGGAAGCATTCTCAAAAATGACAGAATGATCTCTGTTCATTTCCAAGGCAAACTATACAATATCACAGTAATCCAAGTCTATGCTCCAACCAGTAATGCTGAAGAAGCTGAAGTGGAACGGTTCTATGAAGACCTACAAGACTTTTTAGAGCTAGCACCCAAAAAAGATGTCCTTTTTATCCTAGCGGACTGGAATGCAAAAGTAGGAAATCAAGAGATACCTGGAGTAACAGGTAAATTTGGCCTTGGAGCACAGAATGAAGCACGGCAAAGGCTAATAGAGTTTTGCCAAGAGAACACACTGATCATTAGCAAACACCCTCCAACAACGCAAGACTCTACACATGGACATCACCACATAGTCAACACCGAGATCAGATTGATTATATTCTTTGCAGCCAAAGATGGAGAAGCTCTATACAGTCAGCAAAAACAAGACCGGGAGCTGACTGTGGCTCAGATCATGAACTCCTTATTGCCAAGTTCAGACTTAAATTGAAGAAAGTAGGGAAAACCGCTAGACCATTCAGGTATGACCTAAATCAAATCCCTTATGACTATACAGTGGAAGTGAGAAATAGATTCCAGGGAGTGCCTGAAGAACTATGGACAGGGTTCGTGACATTGTACAGGAGGTGGTGACCAAGACCGTCCCCAAGGAAAAGAAATGCAAAAAGGCAAAATGGTTGTCTGAGGAGGCCTTACAAATAGCTATGAAAAGAAGAGAAGNGTATCCTACTCTTTGCCACCCCACTGACTGTATCTTACCAGGCTCATCCATCCATGGGATTTTCCAGGCAAGAGTACTGGAGTGGGTTGCCATTGCCTTCTCCAGGGGATCTTCCCAACCCAGGGATCAAACCTGGGTCTCCCACATGGCAGGCAAATGCTTTGCCATCTAAGCCACCAAGGAAGCCCCTAAGGGGTAAAGCATCAGCAATTATGGCTTCTAGAAAAGACTCTTCCCAAAGAAGAGAAAGTCCTTGCTCTCCAAATGTTATGAACTTCTCTAAAATAGCTCTTTATTCAAGAGTGACATGAAGCTGGAAAGGACTTCGGATATGTTAAATGAAATAACTATGTTCAACTAGGCCCTGGTGTGCTGGATTTTAAAAATCCAGGGATGAATCTGACAAAACCAAAGCGTGGCCCACGTCTATGCCAAATACACCAATTGCACACAAACAGAAAAGGGAAAATGGCTTAGCAGCAGTACACGTGAAATAAAGTTTTCAGTGATGTTAAGTTCAATCTAATACTGTAGTCATTATATAAAAGTAAGGTCATTAATAGATGTAGGAAGTCTAGACAAAAGGAGCAGTGTAACATGGAGCGGTTACAACACGTCCATGAACCTGTATGTGGTGTGGGCAGGAATGCAAAGAAAACTGTCCTTTTTGAGAGAACAATGACCCGGATGAAAGAACTTAAAACCCTTGTTTGAGAATGCCCAATGAAACTAGAGATGTTTTGGCCTTTAGAAAAGACAATTCTTAAAGACAAAAGCCCTGTCTTCAAACACTGGGAGTGTAATTAGATCTATTCTTTGTGTCTCCAAGGGCTGGAAGCAATACAGGTGATGAAAGCCTAGTGACTCAGAATAAAGAAGAGCTTGTGAACACTCAGTGCTCTTAGAACGGAATGGCTAAAGGAGCAACGAGTTTCTTGTCATTGCAGGGGCTCAGGTCGCAATAAGCTCATACAGAAGAGATTCAAAACTTAGCTGCACAGAGAGCTCAGCAACTTTGGGTCCTTTCCATGTCTGAAATGCTGATTCTAATAACAAAGCTTATGAGCGCATACAGGATGCCAGGAAGTGGGGGTGCAGGCATGGATAAGTCTCTGTTCTCAAGAGTATGGCTCTCCCTGTCCTTCCAGAGCCCACAGTGGCCAGTGTGGACACGTGGGGGGCAACAAACAGCTGGCTATTGAATAGGGTATTATGAGGCAGCCTCTACTACCTCTGTGATCTAAGGTGCCAGGAGAACTCAGGCAAAGTGGGGATCATTCATCCCCTCCTCCCTTCCATCATGGGAAGTATACAATAGTGGTTAATACTGGTGCTTTCAAGTCCCTTCACTTTCGTTGAAAACATGGTTTTCAAACTTTGGCCCAATCGGATTACCTAGGAGCAATGTCTTACTTCAGTTAGACTGGATCACATTCATGAGCTTTCCAGGTGACTTTAACTGTTTTATTATTTATTTGGCTACACAGGGTCTTCGTTGCAGCAGGTGAACTCTTAGCTGCAGGGATCTAGTTCCCTGATGAAAGATGGAACCAGGGCCCTCCGCATTGGGAGTGCGGAGTCTTAGCCACCGGACCACCGGGGAAGTCCCCGGGCGATTTTCATGTTTCCCATTGCTCTAAATAATCCAAAATCTGAATCCAAATCCCAGCCCTGTCTCTTGCTAACTGGGATATTAAGCAAGTTAACTATTCTGTGCCTTTTCCTATAAAATATCTGCATCTCACAGGTAAAGTATCTTAGGATCACTGTAGAGTCACACGCAACCACACACAAAGAGCACTTCGCAGAGCTCACGGCACACGGGGGGGGGGGCGCTGGGAAGCCTGTAGCCACTGCTGTTACTCAGGAGACTGGCATGTCTAGGCCCTGTCTCCTCCACACCCCCACCCGCCCGTCTCTCGCCAACAGCACTGCTCCAGGAAGCCGGCGGCCCTAGCAGGCCACCTGCCCAGGCATCCACAGCTGCCGGCCTCCATGGCCACGGTCAGCTAAGTGACCCCACAAGGGCACCCACTGTCCCCAACACTCAGCTGCTGGAGTTCCTGAGGCCCAGCCCCACACACTGACTAGCTTAGCCCAAGTCCTTTCTAGACTTCTCGAGGCAGGTCGTCAGAATGAGAGGGTCTCCGAGGCTGCCATAAATAGGCTGGTGACTCAGCTGAGTTACATGGATGTTCTGGGGCCTCCATTTTCTCTCCTACACAAGGAAGAACTGGTCCAGAATAGGTTCTCTTTGGTCTCACCAATGGCATTTTGAGCAGCGCAGTCTTCAAGTGAGACTCTCCCGTATAGCGCAGCACATTTAGCAGTGATTGGTCCTTCCTCCTAAATGCCACCAATGGCTCCTCATCACTGGCACAGCAAACATCCACACCACACCCGTGGCAGGGACAGTACTATCCCACTAAGACTACACAAGCGCTTCCAGGCCTTTTCCAGCTCTGACCCTGCCCTCCAGAACAGAGAAACAAAGTGGGCCACAGCCAGCACGCTGGTGAGTCTGACTTGCCGTGACAGTAAAGGAGGCAATTTGAAAAAGCTCTACAAAGAGGCACCAGGGCCAAGAGATCTGCTTCTTCGAGTTAGCCAAAGCTGGAGGCACGCTGGGACGCGGCTCCTTACTCACACTTACTCATCAAGAATGGCCACGGGAGCCAACGGGGTCTTCCCGGGCCCCAGCCGGGCAATTGGCTGGGAGCTGAGCACCGTTAGCCCAGCCAAGGGCCCCTTTCCAATCCAATTACGCACAGCAGTGCTGGACTTCCTACACCCCCAGCCTCCACTGAGCTGAGCCCAAGAGATTGCTATTGCTAAGTCACTTCAGTCGTGTCCGACTCTGTGTGACCCCATAGACGGCAGCCCACCAGGCTCCCCCGTCCCTGGGATCCTCCAGGCAAGAACACTGAGTGGGTTGCCATTTCCTTCTCCAAGGCGTGAAAGTGAAAAGTGAAAGTGAAGTCGCTCAGTCATGTCTGACTTAGCGACTCCATGGACTGCAGCCTTCCAGGCTCCTCCATCCATGGGATTTTCCAGCCAAGAGTACTGGAGTGGGGTGCCATTGCCTTCTCCGAGCCCAAGAGATGGACACTGAATAAACACAGAAGGCTGAGTTACCTTCTGTCTCAGGGTGAGCCCCAGTAACAAGCAGCCTGTCTTTCAAAGGGACATGGGGTAAAGTGAAAAGCTGATTCTGGAGCACTTTCATTGAACAAGCATTTACTCCACGCCTATGATGTGCTGGCACTGTTCTAGGCCGAGACCATACAGTATGGGAGTGTACCTTCGTGGGGCAGATGCTCTAGGTGGAACTCCGTATGAGACATCCCTGGGGCCAGACACATCAGCATTTGCATCCTGCTCCACCACTTTTTACTGGGTGAGGCTGATGAGTTAGCATTCCTGAGAGTCAGTCTGTTCTTGAGTGAAGTGGGTCTAATAACAGGATCTTGGACACGTCAAAAGAATTAACCGATAGATACGAAAACTTAGTACTTTAGTGCCCTGCTCAAAATACAAGCTCAATAAATGTCAGATGTTTTTCCTAGTAAATAAGAGAGAAAAGCAAATGGGACTGTTGCCCAAAGGAACAGGAAAGAAAAGACAAAAAATATACCAGGCAGCACTGGAGTTGGGAACTGCCAGTCTCTGGCAACGAAAGAGATGACATTTTCCTGAGTCCTTCTTCCCAAGGGGGCTCAGTTACTGGCCTAATCACAGATCCTCAGAATGGAAGAAGCCTGAGAGGGCATTTGATGTAAAGAAACCTGATACCCAGAGCGGCTAATGATTTACCTAAGGCCCCACAACTCCTGGGGAAAGTGAGAGGCAAAGAGAGTCAGAATGACAAAGCAGAGATCTCAGACTGCATTTAAATCCTGATGCCTGCTGGTACCTGCTTCTGGCCTGGGGCAAAGGATACAATGGTTTAAAGACCAATATTTTTCATCTGTGAAGTGGTGGAGGCCTGGCACGTGAGGGGCCCTCTCTACATATCAGTCCACTTTCCACCCTCTTACTGGGATGTCTTGGCCTCACTTGAAAGCAGTGGTGGCCAGGATCTAAGCTGGCGGGACCTCTTTACTGAAAGCATAAAGAATAGGATGGATGCGAGAAAGTGTGAGATGAGAAGACAGCAGTTTAGAGGGGTCTACAGCAGAGAAGGGGGTGGCCAAGGATGAGATGGTTAGATAGCATCACTGACTCAGTGGACATGAGTTTGAGCAAACACTGGAGAGCGTGAAGGACAGGAAAGCCTGGTGTGCTGCAGTTCACGGGGTCACAATGAGTCAGACACGACAGAGTGACTGAACAACACAGCTGAGGAAGCATGCCTCTGAACAGCGAGGGGCACCAAGACGCCGGCAAAAGAATGTTTTATTTTGCTTTTAAACTTCTCTGAGTCTAAGTATTTTCAGTTGTAAAATGGAAACACATGTGGAAAGAATCAAATGAGATCACTTATAATAATAGCTAATTTATACATTGCTTACTCTGTGCTAGGCACTGTTCTAAAGACTTGACTTTACTGTTATTATTTATTTATTGACTTACTTGAGCTTATTTAATCTTCACAATAGTCCCATGAGATAGGTATTTGTTGTCCCCATTTTACAGATGAGGAATGTAGGGTCCACAAAGGAAAAGTTACCTGAACAAGCCATGCTGTGCTGGCATAGAGACAGGGTGTCAACCTGCCTCTGGCTCCAAGCCTATGCCCTAAGACAGAGGTGACAAACTTCCACTATAAAGGGCCAGACGGTAAATATTTTAGGTTCTGCAGCTCGGAGAGCGGTGTCTACATCATAGCAGCTCCCTCTGCTTTCGCAAAGCAGCTACAGACAGTACAGAAATGAACAAGTGGGCCTATGTTCCAAAAAATTTTGCAAACACTGACATTCGAATTTTATAAAAGTTTTGCATCACTAATTATTCTTCTGATTGCTTTCAACTATTTAAAAAGTGAAAAATCACCCTCAGCTCAAAGGCCATATGAAAGCAGGGAGCTATCTTGCCTCACATACATGAGAAGGGCCCAAACAGTGACGTGTGCAGATCACGTGGTCAGCGTCCATTCTCTTTTCTTTCCCCAATCTTCTTCTTCTTAGCTCCTATCAGCCCAGAAAGTGGATATTTTGCTCTGTCCCCAGCAGATGAAACCAGGAATAGGGCTTTAGCAAAGAGTACTACACTCTCCTTAATAAATATGGCCCTGTTGGTCCCAAGGAGACTGGGGATTTTAGGTCAGTGTCTCTCCAGCTCTAACAGGCAGACCCCAGGGACCTTGGTCAAATGCACAGGTCTAGGGAGAGGCCTGAGATCCTGCCTTTCCAATGGGCTCCTGGGTGAGGCTAATGCTACCAGGTCTGCGGGTCGGGTCTCTTCTAGGAGCAGCCAGCTTTGAGAGCAAACCCTCTGTGTCCATAAACACAAGTCAGCTGTGTCAGGCACTGTCTTCTGTGAACAGCGCCCCTCGGGCCAGACGGGGGACTCCCTGGAGACATGGCAGGGTTCGGGACAAGCCAGCAGATCCCTCTCCAAGGGCAGCAGCGAGATGGCCTAAACGGGAGCAGGAAGACAAGGAGGGGCAGAGATCCAGAGCAGGCACAGGGAGGCCTGAGCACAAGCCGTCAGCTGCTTCCGGCCACAGCTGACCAGGGCCCCCGCGGCCCCGGGTGGACAGGTGCCCCTCCTCCCGCACCTGCCAGGGTTCTGATGGACCGAGGCAAGAGGCCTATTTCCCTCATCAGGCCTCTGAATAACTAGGGCACTTCCACAAGGTCACCGTCATTCATTTAAATTCCAGCTCTAATCAGCAGGCTGAGCCGGAGAAATTATCCCTTCGGAGCAGAGATGCTGTCAGTGAAGCACTATAAACAGCGCCCCCCCGCCAGAGCCCCCCGCCTGCCCCAGGGAGGGAGGGGACTCGAGGGGGTCTCCCATCCACAGGCCCCAGCCCTGCTTCCTGCCTCCGAGGTCCCCCATCCACCCTGTCCTCTTCCTCGCCTCCAAAGCACTTCCTCTCCCCTTGGCAGAGAGTTCTGGAACACACGGGAAGTGGGCAGAGGACTGAAGAGTTCGCCAGAGCTGGGACAGCTGCTCAAACACAAACCCCATCGGCCAGGAGCACAGGCTCAGCACCTGATAGGAATCCCTTCAGTGCCCCAGCTGGGGTACGCGGCCTCGGAGGTGTCCCTTTCCCCTCCCTGGGCCTCCGCCTCCTCCGCTGAAAAGTGAGAGAGTTGCAGTCCTTGGCCAGGATGCCCTTGGAGCTCCGACGTATCTTGAGACCCTGCAGACCCACAGTGCCCCTGGTGCTTGTGGCCATACTTTCTGCTCGAGAAATATTTCCAAGGCCCCCCTATGGTGCCATGCACCACCGAGCAGAGTGGGAATGCAAAACCGCCCAAGACGCACACAGTTCTGCCTTGAAAATGCCAGTCTTTAAAGAAAAAGGCACAGGCTTTGGAGACAGACAGATCTGCGATCCTGGCTGGTCCCAGCAGCTGGTGACTGTGAGCAGTTACTGGACCTCTCTGCGTCTCCTTGTCCTCTTCTGGAGTGTGGATCCCGACCCGGAGGGGCCAATGGGAAGAGTCAACCAGAGAATGCAGGGCAGGCATTCCTTCCCTCCTGCGGGTCAGCACACCACAAGCGCCTCTTGCCACTTCGTTATCTTGAAGTCCCTCCCACGGACTAGGAGGAGGGGTTGTGCATTTTCCCATATGGAGTCCATCTGAACACTGCCTGCCTCTTTCTCCTACCAGGACACTCTCACTGAGCCCCCAGCCCATCTCCCGGACCTTAGGAGAAGTGCCAGGCCCCTTCTCCAGGTGTATTTTACAGGAGGGTTACTTCTAACCAATCTCCTCATCATGCAGAATTGATCAATTAATCAATTGTCCCTTTACAGTCTTCCAGCGGCCCCTGGGTAAATAGTTACATTAGCTCATAAAATCCCCAATTTGTCTTCCTGAGGGGAAGGGAAAAAAAAAAGAGAGAAAATGAGAGAACCACTAACGGCCTCTTGTTTCAGAGCCGCAGCCCCACTGGCTCCAGATTGCTTGGCCAGGAGGGCCGAGAGGCAGGAGGCGGCCCGCTGACCTCAGCCAGGGCCGGGCAGTGCAGGCTGCCTCCTGCCACCTCCAGGGCCGCAAGGGAAGTTTCGGGACCAGCAATTTGCTTCAAGCTCAGAAACCACACACACACACACACACAAAGCCAAAGGTCAGTGAGGAGGCAAAACTGGCAATCCGCTCTTGACACCTCAAGGGTAGAATGGAGCAGGGTCAGAATTAGGCTGGAATCCCCCACTTGGCTGGGGCACTCAGCTCAGGACTTCACCTCCTGGCCTCAACTCCCTCAACAGAAAAACGGGGCTCAGGCAGTGTGCCTCGGAGGGTTTTCAAGAGAGCAAGACGAGATAGTGGCCGTGAGGCTGAGATAGTTCGGTGTTATGCTGGCGATCGCTGCTATTTCTAAGGCAGGCTCACAGGTGACCTCTGCCCCTTTGGAGAGATGGAGGGGGCACCTATAGGACCATGGCATTTCACCCCACCAGGGCCAGCGTGGCACCTTCTGTGAGAATTAGGGAAAGGTGCCCCCAGGTCAGAGGCTGCCCTCTGGGTGCAGATGTGGCAAAACGCAGGTTGGGGTTTGGCCTCCAAGCATTACCTGAGCTGGGAGCCGCTACACAGGACATAAGACACACAGGTCTAGGTGAAGACCCTGGATCATCTCTGCCGTGAACCAGGAAGAGAAGGGGTTCAGCCAAGTGGCACTCAAAAACTTTTGGTGTTGGGCTTACTCCCTCATTTGAAGTATCCTAGAAAACATCAGCTTAGCAGAGAGACAGACCTCCCTGGACTCCCCTCTTTAAATTAGCAACATCATTTTTACCTGCTTCATTTTTTTTCCACAGCACTTATTACCCACCACCTGAAAAAACACACATGCTGATATATATATACATGTACATATATACATACACACACATATTTTCAGTTGCCTGTGCTGTGCTTCGTCGCTTCAGTCAGGTCCAACTCTTTGCAACCCCATGGACTCCAGCCTGCCAGGCTCCTCTGCCCATAGGGATTCTCCAGGCAAGAATACTGGAGTGGGTTGCCATGCCCTCCTCCAGAGGATCTTTCCAACCCAGGGATGGAACCCAGGTTTCCCTCATTGCAAGTGGATTCTTTACCATCTGACCCACCAGGGAAGCCCGTGAGTACTGGAGTGGGCAGCCTATCCCTTATCCAGGGGATCCTCTGGACCCAGGAATAGAACTGGAGTCTCTTGCATTGCAGGCAGATTCCTTACCAGGGAAGCCTTTTAGATTTTTGTCTTCCTGTATCTTCAGTAAAAGATATATGAGGACAGGGATGATCTGTTTTGTTCACTGTTTCATCCCTAGTGCCTAGAACAGCGCCTGGTACATTGTAGGTTCTTGATAAATATTAGCTCAGTGAGTGACTGAATTAAAATATTATTAAATAGAATAAACGAAATGATATCTTCCTAGAAAATTCTGTCCTGTGCTCTGGTTCAAACTCTGCTTATTTTCAAGGGTGAGTGATAGGCAGAAGACAACAGAGGCAGGGAAACCTGTCAACAATATTATCCTTTTATGTTGTGTAAGATGGCATAGAGATCAATGATCAGAAACTCCCCTTAAGTCTGGGTGATTCTTTTACATATTCAAAATCAATAAAGGATAAATTCCTTTGGAAAGGGTGCTACAGATAAAGTCACATTACCTCTGAGCAAAAATAAAATGATAGTCCTATTAGGAAATACTTACAAGATCTTCAAGTGAAGAAATTCAGGGATGAGACCCCACATGTTCCAATGGAGTATGCATGGCTTTGCCGTCTGAAAACCCCAAGTTCAAACTCCAGTCCTCTGACAAGCCCTATGATCTTGGACAAGCTGCTTAACCGGTCAGGCCCTGTATTTCCTTCACATTAAAATGTATTTAACAATACTTCTCCTGTATTGATGCTATGAAAATTAAATGTTAAAAAGATTAAATAAGAAAATTTATGTGAAAATACCTAAGAAAGATGCTTCTTATTTGGTAGGGTTATTCTTCTTAACCCAAAGTTCTATACCGTTCAGGACAGTGGGAAACCATCAGAAGCCACCTGATAACCATCTATCTATGAATGGTTGCTCCTCTCGTATGAGTCTATGTTTGTGTGTACACATACATTTGTCTATAAACACACATTGCCTACAATTAGGGCTCTGGATGAATATTCACTTGTCCATTGACGAAAATGACAAGAATCATTATTTTTTCTTCTACTTTTATTCATTCATTCATTTTAACAGGGAACATGTACTAGTTATATAACCACTAGAAAAAAATATTGCTTTTTCCATTGTGGAAAAGTAAAGTCATTTCTTAGAATATAAAGAAAGAAACCTTCTTTTACCCACATCATATTTTCCATGCTAAGTATGTCATATTTTCAACTTTTAACCACTTGAAGCTCTAAGATAGTAGCTTAAAG
The DNA here is from genome assembly GCA_006410675.1 of Oreotragus oreotragus. Classification (NCBI taxonomy): domain Eukaryota; kingdom Metazoa; phylum Chordata; class Mammalia; order Artiodactyla; family Bovidae; genus Oreotragus; species Oreotragus oreotragus. The sequence continues at coordinate 501,000 of SJYX01006619.1, read as the reverse complement.
ATAAGTAGATTTTTGAAGACAAGGCAAAAATGCTTACTAAATTGGAGAATACATATTCTAATAATATATTTTTAAAATATTTTCAAAAAATGCTCAATTTCCACTTCTTCACCCAGAAATATTAATCAGAAGATAGTAATTGTATAAGCATGGGAACCACATTCCTTTGGTTTGAAAACGGTTCTTCAAACCCAATACGAATTCATCAATTTGTAGCCAATACAAATTCATCAAGACGTGAAGGCACGTCTTATAAACCTAAATCAATGAAAATGCAGCATGTTTAGATTTTTGCTCTGTGTAGAGTCCCTAGAAAAAGGTCTCACTCAGAGTCAAACCATGCACAATCTGGCAGAGGGGAAATTTCCACAGCAGCTGTGCAAACACAAAGACTCACCTGGACCTTGACTGACATCTGTGGCAGCATTTTCAAAGGGAGGGAAACAGAGAGGAGAGAAAGAGGGAGAAAAACAAGAAGAGTGTTAGCAACACACACACGCAACGCAATGTGCCCTTGCATGACTATCAAGCTCATGCAAGACCCCAGAGATGCTCAGACTCTGAGCATTTAGCTCCACCTTCACCCAAAAGCCACCCATGCAAGCTGAGGGGCCAAGCTCCCTTTCCACTATGCATGTAGCAAGAGAGCTGAACTTCACATCTGTCCGGAAAGACCTCCTCCAGGAATCAGATAGGGCCACAAAGAGCCAAGCAGACCGGGATCCTGCGAGAATATTGGTTAAAATATTCTGGTTGATTTCTGCATACCCACACCCAAACAGTTTTCCTCCCCTCCGGATGCAGAACACTGGACAAGAAGTCAAGCAAGGTTTCTGCACAGAGAGAAAACTAGTGATAAACCACTCCCTTAAGGAAAGGAACAAAGGAAAAGAGGTACAAGAATTAACAGCAAGTTGCAGCATCGTTCAGCTCATAGGACTGAAGGACACAAGGTCACAAAACATTTATAATTCCCTCCCGACCCAGGATTCCCAGTGACCATTCTTCATCACAGACAGCGGTGTGTGTGCATGAGATTACGTGTGAATAGGTCATTTGCCACACAAACTGAAATTCTGCCTCTCCCTTTCATTTTTCTCCTTGCTTCCCACCCCATCATTAATGACAGAAATTGCCACTGGAAATCACTTCTGACAACTACAAATAAACATCCAGCTCAGGGAAGGTTGACATTTGAATTAAACCAATGAGCTTTCAAAAAATGAAGAACGGGTTCATGCCCACCATCTCCATGAACACAATCTCCTCCTCCTCCCCTCAAATGTAAAATAGAATTATGCTGGGGAAGCCCAACCCAGAGCAGCCAAATTGTTGCTGTTAATAGAATCCCTAGACCTGACCTGGTAAGATAGCCTACGGCTCAGGAGAAGCAATGGGGCTACTTCAGGAAACCACTGGCCATCCAGGCCATCCTGGGTGATCCCCTTAGAATCACTGACAATGGTGGGTCTGGGACATCCATGGACATTGTCTAGTTTAATTCTTTTTTGTCAAGATGGAGGATGAAATACGCTGAGAGACTTGTCCAAGGTCACACAGCTAGTTCAGGGAACAGATTCTAGGAGAGGCTCTGGATCCTGTGAATCCCACCCAATCCATACTTCATTCAACTGAAATCCAGGTCCCTCTAGGGTACTGCTGCTGTTGCTAAGTCGCTTCAGTCATGTCCGACTCTGTGCGACCCCATAGACGGCAGCCCACTAGGCTCCTCTGTCTCTGGGATTCTCCAGGCAAGAATACTGGAGTGGGGTGCCATTTCCTTCTCCAATGCATGAAAGTGAAATGCAAAAGTGAAGTCGCTCAGTTGTGCCCGACTCTTAGTGACCCCATGGACTGCAGCCTACCAGGCTCCTCCGTCCATGGGATTTTCCAGGCAAGAGTACTGGAGTGGGGTGCCATTGCCTTCTCCACTCTAGGGTGCATGTGACATCAATTCAGTTTGCAAGCTCAAGTGAGCCCCTGAAGCCACAGGGAAGGAGGCAAGAGACTCCCAGATACCCTACAAGGGGGTCACGGATTATCCTGTGTACCTCTAACCTGTGGCTAACAGATTTGCTAAATTCTAGCAGGTTTTTCGGGCAACGGGTTCTTTACGGCTTTTGCCCCCAGGAAAATCCAGGCACTGACCTAACCCACAGCAACAGCTGGGCATTTCTCCAGCCCACACTCTGCATTTCCTAAAGGCTGCATATTCCCAATAAGACTAGAGAGAGCTCTGAATCATTCCTCAGCCACACGCCCTTCCAGGTTTTCTGGTGAGTTGTTAGATTTAGGGGTGGAGTAGCAGCAAAGAGGAAGAGGCAAAATAGAAGAGGTTGGAAGGGAAGCATGCTGCATAAATAACTAAGCAACGTCATTAACTGTGACTGATGGACTGCCTAGAGCAATGGTCCTTAGAATACCCCGCCATTAAACAGGGTATCAAACTCTACCCCACTCCAGAGTTCAGTGGGGAAAGGGTCAACACCTTATTTATAGAAACACGCTCTCTGGGGACACCAAGACCCAAGGGAGATAGGATACCTTGGAGCCCCAAAGTTCATTCAACACTAAATTGCCTATTTGGGCACTATAGTTACAATCTTAAATTATGGAGACAGATAGTTTAAGTTCAGATCCTGACCCACTCGATGTCAATCATTGAACTTCTGAGCTGTTTTCTTCAGTTATAAAATGGGAAGCTAACACAGCCTCCCTCATGTAAGTGTTACTAGAATTAAAAGAGATTAAATACTTGTAAACCACTTAACTCAGGACAAGGCAAACACTACATAAATGTTAGCTGCGCTGATTGTTATCATTTTGAATTACCAGGGACAGAATTACCCAAAAATGTTGACCAGATGGCTCCCTGGAAACATCAAGAGATCACAGGAATTAAGTTGTATTTTGTTTAGTGATTTGGGTTCAACTTATGCTTGTGAATGAAGACCTTGCTGCAGCCCTCCCCTCCTGGATCTCTTTTCTCCCTCCCAATCCCCAGCAAGAAGTAGGTCAAAGGGGAGTTCAAAAATTCTAGGTGAGAAGAAGCAGGGATCAAAACAAATGCCTTTGTTATTTTTTTTGTTTTCCCTGGTGAAGGCTTAATACGGCCCACTTCTAGTCCTGCATAAAAAAATACTTTCTTGCAAAAGAGGAGCAACAAGGCCACCCAGAAACACCCCTTTAGCTGGGGGGTGGGGTCTAAGCTCAGTTCTTGGCTGTGACACCACGCTGGAGGCAACTCTAAGAATTTATGTCCAACTTGAATAAAAGGGAGACATCGTGTCACCTGGCACCTGTCCCAAGGAGCAATGAGTGACCTGAATTTCTGCATTCAATTCTGACCAACAGAACGAAACAGCAAAGGTTTGGCATGGGTGGTGGCGAGAGAGGGGAAGAGGGAGTGATTAGAACCTCAACAGGACCCATTTGTTATATGGTCCAGCCAGCATCCTTTCCTCCTTTTTGTAACAAGTCCCAACTATCTTCTGGGAAAACTCGTTTCCCACCCTTAATCCCTGTGGTTTGGTAAAAGATGACCCCCATCCCCACCCAAGGGTAGGCATGCCATTCAGGCCAGGTCATAGGAATTAGCAGAGGGAGAAGGGGGTCCACAGCTGGATTACTGGGATTCGAGCTCAGGCTCTTCAGGTGGCATGGACTTTGTGCCAGTGAGAACTTTCTGCACTTGTTCCTTATCCATAAAGTGGGCGTGATAATAGTTCCTACTTCCCAGGATTGTGATGAGCAGCTCAGATCAGCGCTTAGCCTGCAGAAAGCCCTCAGTCAGCGTCAGCTGGTAATACTACTGCCTTCAAGGGTATTTATTTTTAAAGCAACAACCTTTTCTGTGGACACATAGCAAGGAAGGTTGACACTGGACACAGCTGGGGCATCAAATTCCATGCCTTGCTACTGCCCCACTTCCAAGGGGATCATCACCAAAGCACCGCTGTCCGTCACTGCTATGGGTCACAACCTGGAGACTGTTTGTGAAGGTGCAACATGGGGCCCTGGGACGAACCAGAGGAAACAGACATATATGTAAATGTGTGTGTCTCAGTTTCTTGGTAGATAAAAACTGGGGGCAAATGGCTGCAGGGAAGACAGCTGACAACCAGATGAGCTCGCTCTAGGAAAGGTGGCATCCCCTCTGGTGCCAGTACCTCCTCGGTTGCCTCCTGCTGTTTTATTTCCTGACACTGCTGGGCCTGTAGTTTTCCAGAGCACTACTGCATTTAAGTCTATATTCTATTTTCTCTCCTAGAAAATAGGTCAGACCCAAGGCAGAGTTCACCAGGTGGGGTCCCCGGAGGTTTGGCTGGGCCACACCTCCAGGAACCTGGCTGGGCAGCCTGCCCCATGCTCCCCAAAGCTCCTCCAGGGGCCTGGGGTGGGAGGTTGGGAGGTATAAAAGCAGCAAGTGGGGGAATCTTGGACTTCCGCTCTTGAAATGACCTAGCCCAAATGAGAGGTGAGGTGGGAGGGCTCCCCCCCACCCCCATCAAGCTATTTTCTGCAACAGCAGCAGATGGAGGGTCCTTTCATTCCCCTACCTGGTTACAAGAACCGGAGCTCCCCAAACTACAGGAAATTGTTTCCTTTGAACTTTAAAATAACCATGCTGAGCAAATGCACTTATAGCTGAGATTATCGTTGAATACGGAATAAGCGCCCGTGGGGGCACTGAGTAGAGGTGGGCCTGGCCTCATTTATTTCTTCCCTGGTTGTGATGCCAAAGAGAGTGGGTGAAGGGCAGCGTGGCTTTCAAACGCTTCCTCTCCTGTGCCTCGCCCATCCCCGGTTTGGGCATGGCATCCCGAACAGAGGTGGCCCCAGGCTGGACCAGGATCCTTTTCATCAAGATCCCCCACCTCCAGCTATTTCTCAAGCACCTGCTACCCACCAAGGTCAGTGTGAGTGCTAGAGCTTGGAAGACAGGAGAAGGGAGGTGCCATTTACATGGGCCAACCTTCAGCGCTCTTGTTAAACAGCAGAAGTAACTAACATAAATTGAGGCGGTCCTGCCTACAGCCTATGAATTTGTTATTCCTCTGCCTGCCTGAACAGTCTTTGTCAGACATGGGTAAGACTGTCCCTCACTTTCTTCAGATATCAGTTCCAATGTTACTTCTTAGGAGGATTTTCTTTAACCACCTTCTCTAAAATAGGAAGCCTCCTCTTCCATTTATGTTTTTCTTCTTTTTATGACACTAATCACCGGCTGAGCACCAAAGAATTTATGCTTTTGAACGGTGCTGGAGAAGACTCTTCAGAGTGCCCTGGACTGCAAGGAGATCAAACCACTCAATCCCAAAGGAAATAAGCCCTGAGTATTCATTGAAAGGACTGATGCTGAAGCTCTAATACTTTGGCCACCTGATGCAGAGAGCTGACTAATTGCAACAGACTCTGATGCTGGGAAAGACTGAGGGCAGGAGGAGAAGGGGGTAACAGGATGAGATAGTTGGACGACATCACTGACTCAATGGACACGAGTTTGAGCAAACTCAGGGAGATCGTTAAAGACAGGGAAGTCTGGTGGGCTGCAGTTCATGGGGTCGCAAAGAGACAACAACTATTTGACATTATAGGATGGGTCTGTTTTTATTGTTTACGTCTCCCTTAAGATATAAGCTTCACGAGAGCTGTATTATCTAGTTCCTTTACTACTTGTGTCCCGAGTGTTTAAGGAGGATCTGGTCTACAATAGGTGCTCTGCAATATGCCTTGCATGGTGACTAGATCATCTTAATTGATACGACTCACTGAGATGGATAATTGGTATCTACATTTACACTGGAGAAAACTGAGGCTCAGAGAAGTTCAGGTATGTGGCTATGGATGAAGAGACAGAGTGGGACGGGACTCTGGTTGTGCTTCAATGCTCTTACTCTGTTAAGCACTGTTTCCTTCCCTGTTGGCCTCATTACCAGGCAAGTTGTCTCCATACAGTAGCAAAGATGGGACTGGGCAGTTCTAGAGAAAAGAGAGCCGCCTATTTCCTGGTGCACACGTGTTCAGCCACTTCAGTCGTGTCCGACTCTTTGTGATCCCATGGACTGTAGTGCGCCAGGCTCCTCTGTCCATGGGGACGCTTCAGGCAAGAATACTGGAGTGGGTTGTCATGCCTTCCTCCAGGGGATCTTCTCAACCCGGGGATCAAAATGCCATCCCTTATGTTTCCTGCATTCGCAGGCAGGTTCTTTACCACTAGAGCCACCTGGGAATCTATTTGGTAATTGCAGTAAAATTCCCTGGGAAGACTCTCATTGATTTGGTTTAGGTCATATGTCCATTCCTGAGTCAACCGCTGTGTCCAGTATCACATGTCAGAGGATGAATTTCAGGATAAAATGGGATAATGCCTGTCTGTCCCTGGCACAAAGCAATGCTAATCATAATAAAGTTCACATTCATCGAGGATTCTCTGTGTGCTGGGTGCTGTCCTAAGTGCTTGATATACATCTTATGTAGATTTTTGCCACAACCCTAACAGGTAGGAACATTATTCATTCCATTTTACAGATAAGGAAACTAAGACTCAGTGAAGAGGTTCTGTCATTTACTCATACTTCTCATACTCAAGAGTGCCATGTCAGATGAGAGTCAGTCTCTATTTCTGAATAAAAGAACAAACCAGGATAGGTACCATCTAACCTATCAAGCTATAAATTAGGGATAAGAGTATTGGGTCTTTGCGATGCTGGCAGTGAGGAGAAGGGAGGCTGACCACTGGGTCTCCATGTGTATTCTTTTCCCAGGCCCACCAACACTGGGCAGGTTTTCAACTCACGATTACAACCAACTTAACATTAGGAGAAAAAAAAAAATGTTAAGGTAAAGACACCATCTCCCCAATAGCCTATCTTTTCTTGCCCCTGGAGAGAATGAGCATAAGCGTCTTCCCTCCGTTTCAGGAATAATATACAGAAGGTTTTTTTGTTTTTTGTGTGTGTTTAAGTTGAGAGCTAAAGCAAACTTCCAGCAGTGAAGAGGCTGGGTTTCCTGCATCCTGGGGCTCTTTCCGGCTCTCAGTGTCTGAGCTCTTCAAACACAGGAAGAGTTGTCTTTCCACAAAAGGCCAGGTGGTGTTAGCTTCATCTCCGACACAGTGCCCACTTATCCGCCTTTGTAGAAGACGGAGCCCTCCCAAGCCCTGGTGCTGTTTGCTTTTGTTCTTTGCTGCTAATAACTCCAGATTGCAAGATGGAGTTGCAGGGGCAGCTGCTTCGCCAGGTGCTAGCCTGCCTGGGAAGGCAGAGGCAGGGAGAGGAGGAGGATGCGAGGCAGGAAGGAAGCAGGAGGGCCCTCCCGTGGGCCAGGTCACCGCTGCGCCCAAACACCTTAGGGGCCGCCACACCTTGTAGAGGCTGCGGCTCGAGGAGCCCGAGCTTGACTCACAGGTGGGAAGAGAGGGAATTTCCTCATTATAGAGACAATGGGAGATCAACCGGAGGTTTGTTCTTTATGTGTATGTGTGTGTGTGTTTTAATGCTTTAAAGGTTCTGAATGCAGACATGGGGGTAACGCCATCTGGGGTTTAAATCCTGTCTTAGATGACACCACCCTTATGGCAGAAAGTGAAGAGGACCTAAAAAGCCTCTTGATGAAAGTGAAAGAGGAGAGCAAAAAAGTTGGCTTAAAGCTCAACATTCAGAAAACGAAGATCATAGCATCCGGTCCATCACTTCATGGGAAATAGATGGGGAAACAGTGTCAGACTTTATTTTTGGGGGCTCCAAAATCACTGCAGATGGTGACTGCAGCCATGAAATTAGAAGACGCTTACTCCTTGGAAGAAAAGTTATGACCAACCTAGATAGTATATTCAAAAGCAGAGACATTACTTTGCCGACTAAGGTCCATCTAGTCAAGGCTATGGTTTCTCCTGTGGTCGTGTATGGATGTGAGAGTTGGACTGTGAAGAAGGCTGAGTGCCAAAGAATTGATGCTTTTGAACTGTGGTGTTGGAGAAGACTCTTGAGAGTCCCTTAGACTGCAAAGAGATCCAACCAGTCCATTCTGAAGGAGATCAACCCTAAGATTTCTTTGGAAGGAATGATGCTAAAGCTGAAACTCCAGTACTTTGGCCACCTCATGTGAAGAGTTGACTCATTGGAAAAGACTCTGATGCTGGGAGGGATTGGGGGCAGGAGGAGAAGGGGACGACCGAGGATGAGATGGCTGGATGGCATCACNGGTCCGTCTAGTCAAGGCTATGGTTTTTCTTGTGGTCATGTATGGATGTGAGAGTTGGACTGTGAAGAAGGCTGAGCGCCGAAGAATTGATGCTTTTGAACTGTGGTGTTGGAGAAGACTCTTGAGAGTCCCTTGACTGCAAGGAGATCCAACCAGTCCATTCTGAAGGAGACCAACCCTGGGATTTCTTTGGAAGGAATGTTGCTAAAGCTGAAACTCCAGTACTTTGGCTACCTCATGCGAAGAGTTGACTCATTGAAAAAGACTCTGATGCTGGGAGGGATCAGGGGCAGGAGGAGAAGGGGACGAGAGAGGATGAGATGGCTGGATGGCATCACGGACTCAATGGACGTGGGTCTGAGTGAACTCTGGGAGATGGTGATGGACAGGGAGGCCTGGCATGCTGTGATTCATGGGGTCCAAAGAGTCGGACACGACTGAGCGACTGAACTGAACTGAACTGAATGGTTAGTAAATGTTTTTTAAAAAATTGGAATTACCCAAGATAACTGGTGTGTGTGTGTGTAAACTCTACCTAAAAAAAATAACAGAAAATTTAATGAGCGCTCATTTAAAATGCACATTCCTGGATCTTAGATATTCTGTAGCTATGCTGATGTAATAAATCTGGCTTAGCAGCCAGTAGAATCTTCTAGAAATCGTAGCCATCATCAGATGGTAGCTTTCTCAGTCACCCCAGGCTGGAGTCAGCACAGCTGGACCTTAATCTTGTCTCCTGAGATATAATTTAAACGATTTAAGAGACTGGCAGCGGGTCTACGGCCATACCACCCTGAACGTGCCCAATCTCTTCTGATCTCAGAAGCTAAGCAGGGCCGGGCCTGCTTAGTACTTGGATGGGAGAGACTGGCAGTGGGGGTGGGACCACTTTTCCTGGTTTCCACTCTCAGGTAGTCTCAGACTTCAAGGAGCCTTAATTTGCAGCTAACAAACTTGTCAGTCTTACTTAGGAGAAATGGGTTTCCTTCAGATAGCACTGAAGCCTGAAGAGGTGTTTGCTGACTTTCTGATGGTCTTACGGAAGGTACTTCCAATCCCAAATCACAGAAATCAACCCAAGATTATATAAACGTAAGTGAATGATTGATTGAACGAATGAATGAATCAGAAAACCCCAGCAGAAGTTGAACAGTTGGCTTGAAGGTGGTCGGGTCCAAGGCAGACCAGTCATACACATGAGCAACATCTCCAGGCCACCACCCTAGCTCAGCAGCATGGATCCTCATATCTATGCTCCTCAGTTCAAACTCCCAAATTCCTAGAGACAAATCTGATTGGCTGCATATAGGTCAGGGGTCCCCTGGACTAATCCACTGTAGTCAAAAACAGAGTCACGGAATTCGGATGCAGCAGCTGGGAGCCTATCCACAGCAGCTACGATTAGGTGTCAGTTCTCCCAGGAGGAAAATGAGAGCATGGCAACCATCTCAAGAGGCTGCTACTCATCTGACTCCCTTCCCCAACCCCTGCCCTCAGTCCCCTTCTGAGAACAGATCATAAAATTTCTCATAAGAGAGAACTTTTCTATCTTCCCTTCCCAGTCCACACTCCAGTCCAGACCGGACCTCTTCTGAAATGCCCCAAGTTCTCTTTCCCCACAGGTTCCACCCATGTGCAAAGTGAGTTTTTGTTCATCTTGCACATCTAGGAGCTTCTGTGAAATCCCCTCTCGGGAGGGGATTCCTTTAGGATCAGTGAGATGATACTGCTCTTTAGACACCAGGAAATCAGAGCCTGCGAGTCTTGGTGTGGGTTATTTTTCTAGTGGCAGTTATGGGTCAAGCTGAGTCATTCATACTAGTTTCCCTTGTCCTTTACGCGTTGGACAGCAGACTGGCTGATTGGAAGGTATAGTCTTTGGACAACTGCAAAAACAAGGGCTTTTCCCAGTGGAAAGGCTGGGTGGCCAGAACAGGGAGTGAAAAGTGAACCCAGGCACAAGGCACACTAAATAGAATGCATATCAGTTTTGAAAAATGACAGATCTATACCACATCAAGTCTCCTCTACCCAGCCTCTCCCTCAAGGCTTATCTGGCCACATGGTTAAAAATCAAGGCAGTTTCTTAGGGTACCTTCATATACTATTCTTTCTTCACAGACACTGTGCTAGTTACCACATCATCAGGCATTAGCTGTAACAGCAAAGTTAGCTTTTAAGCATCATGGCAAGGTGCCACAAGACTTGGGTATGTTGTCCTCTGAATTGAACTAGAAAAACACACCACGGTAATGTTTAGCTTCCATTATAGCTGAGTGCCACTGGGGCCAGTTGCATAACTGATCTGTGAGTGTTTTCTCCTCAGTAAGATGGCATAATAATAGTCCCTCCCTCAGGGGACTGTTGAGATGATTAAATAAATGTAAAATAAATTAGGCCAGTTCCTGGCATGCGGTAAGTACTCAGTAAGCGTTAACCATCATAACCATCTCCTGCACCCTTTAAGATTGATCCTCCCAGTCTCTGTGAAAACATCCCGCATTGTAGATATTAGTTTATAAGTCTTTTTCACTCGTAGATGAGGGCACTAGGTGGGAGCTGCTTCTTCACACCTGTGTCTCTGCCAGCCAAGGAGTCAGTGATACTGGATACATGTGTGAGCAGGTGCTGAAAAAGCAGAGTGAATCTGTTAATTGAAGGATTTGCCCAAAGATCAGAAAAAGCAAGTGGAGAGGACTATTTAGGAGTTTTGTGTGACTTTGGGCAAGTAGTTTAACATTCTAAGCCTCAATTTCTTTATCTGTCACATAAGGATAAGACCACACAGCATTGTGTGAGAATTAAGTGTGGTAACAGGAGTAAAGTGCTTGGCACATGACAAGCATAAGTAATAACTATACAGCAAAAATACAACAATAAAAGTAAGAATTTCCCTACCAGAAGTTCAGTTCAGTTCAGTTCAGTTGCTCCGACTCTGCGACCCCATGAATCACAGCACGCCAGGCCTCCCTGTCCATCACCAACTCCTGGAGTTCACTCAGACTCGCATCCATCGAGTCAGTGATGCCATCCAGCCATCTCATCCTCTGTCATCCCCTTCTCCTCCTGCCCCCAATCCCTCCCAGCATCAGAGTCTTTTCCAACGAGTCAACTCTTCACATGAGGTGGCCAAAGTATTGGAGTTTCGGCTTTAGCATCATTCCTTCCAAAGAAAACCCAGGGCTGATCTCCTTCAGAATGGACTGGTTGGATCTCCTTGCAGTCCAAGGGACTCTCAAGAGTCTTCTCCAACACCACAGTTCAAACGCATCAATTCTTCAGTGCTCAGCCTTCTTCACAGTCCAACTCTCACATCCATACATGACCACTGGGAAAACCATAGCCTTGACTAGACGGACCTTTGTTGGCAAAGTAATGTCTCTGCTTTTTAGCTCTGAGTAGCTAAATGACAGAAATCAATAATACCAACACCTGATGCCTTCCGCTGTATTTTTACCAAGTACTCTCTAATGCTGGGGAAGATTGAAGGCAAAAAGAGAAGGGGGCAGCAGAGAATGAGATGGTTAGAGAGCATCACCAGCTCAGGGGACGTGAATGTGAGGAAACTCTGAGACAGTGAAGGACAGAGGAGCCTGGTGTGCTGCAGTCCATGGGGTCCCAAAGAGCCAAACATGCCTTAGTGACTGAACTACAGCAGCCCTCTGATGGTGATTTGGTTGCCTATGTCCACTTACTTAGCTAGAAAAGGGTTGGAATTCATCAGCCAACAGGAGCCCACTTGACTCTTTCAGTTCAGTTCAGTCACTCAGTCGTGTGCGACTCTCTGCAACCCCATGAATCGCAGCACGCCAGGCCTCCCTGTCCATCACCATCTCCCAGAGTTCACTCAGACCCACGTCCATCGAGTCCGTGATGCCATCCAGCCATCTCATCCTCTCTCGTCGCCTTCTCCTCCTGCCCCCAATCCCTCCCAGCATCAGAGTCTTTTCCAATGAGTCAACTCTTCGCATGAGGTGGCCAAAGTACTGGAGTTTCAGCTTTAGCATCAGTCCTTCCAAAGAAATCCCAGGGTTGATCTCCTTCAGAATGGACTGGTTGGATCTCCTTGCAGTCAAGGGACTCTCAAGAGTCTTCTCCAACACCACAGTTCAAAAGCATCAATTCTTCGGCGCTCAGCCTTCTTCACAGTCCAACTCTCACATCCATACATGACCACAAGAAAAACCATAGCCTTGACTAGACGGACCTTAGTTGGCAAAGTAATGTCTCTGCTTTTGAATATACTATCTAGGTTGGTTGTAGCTTTTCTTCCAAGGAGTAAGCGTCTTTTAATTTCATGGCTGCAGTCACCATCTGCAGTGATTTTGGAGCCCCCAAAAATAAAGTCTGACACTGTTTCCACTGTTTCCCCATCTATTTCCCATGAAGTGATGGGACCGGATGACATGATCTTCGTTTTCTGAATGTTGAGCTTTAAGCCAACTTTTTCGCTCTTCTCTTTCACTTTCATCAAGAGGCTTTTTAGTTCCTCTGGCACATCTGGCATAAAATCAATTCACACTTCCATTGCCACCTTTTCCTACTCAGAGTCCTTCCAGTGGCCAACAAGCTTCAGGGGTATGACTCCCCATGGCCTCTCCTACTTCATCCCCTGCTGCCCTCTCCTCCTACACTGCCCTCTGTGTGGACTGTTCCTCACATGTGACAGCCACTATTTTCATTTCTTCACTTCCTTCAGGTCTTTGCCAACTATCTCTTCAGAGAGGCCTTCTTCAACCAATCAATATAAAGACTAGCCACCCACCCCTAGGACTTCCCAGCCCTTCTGTTTTTTTCATACCACTTATCAGTCCCACTCTATTTTTAGTTGTCATTTTCCTCTTTACCCATGTGAATGTATGCTGCATAAAGACAAGAGCTGGTTGACCATGCCAGAACAAGAAAGTCCATTTGAGAATTCCAGGAGGCTGGCAAATACCCCTCCATTGCTTTTCAGATGGGATCCAAACTATCCTACTACCTTCTTAGCAAAGATGCTTCTGCTTAACTTATGCGGAAATCATTCCACTTCCTGTTATTTCCATAAGTGAACAATATCTGCCCTTGATAGTTTCAGAAAAGAGTACTTTCAATGAAACAAGCTCTGAAAGCCTTTTTGGCAGAGAGTGAGGAAACACTGACAGAGTGATTTTCAGCAAGGTTGTGTTCAAGTCTCTCAACAAGTTGGGTTACACATGCCATTTACAATCACTGGAGCTACTTGGTTTAAACTTTTCAGGCTGGGTGTGTGGCAATGAGTGAGGCAAGCCGCAGGCGCCAAGTGGTTAATTATATTTTCATTGCTAATTGCAGGCAGTTCTCTATGACTTTCTCACAATGGAAAGAACATCAATCCATTTGAGAGTTCTCCCAATTTCCCTTTCTGTCCTCCAAGGTCAATGAGTTCCCTTCTGGGTAAAGGAACCATTCTACTCTATTATCCCCATTCTCCATCAATTTTAAGGATGTTGTTCTCAGGCTTTATGTAACAGTTTCCCTCTTTACATTTGTGTTTCAACTGTCCATTCATAAACTGGACTTTCTTCCATCCTTTTCCCCAAATTGTCTAACCTAAACCTGGAAAACAGGAAATGCTGCCTCTGAGTAATTCCTACAGCATCCTCTCCCCTGATACACTTCTGTTAGGCTTGAGGTCCTCTTTCCTTTCTTTCTCCTCTTTTGAATAAAACTGTTAAACTTAGGACACCAAACAGGAGATGCTGGTGGAGCTGCAGGGTAGTGGAAACCATTGCTTAAAATACCATGAGAAAGTAACAACAGGGTCTGTGTCTGAGAAAATCTCCCTGAAACATCATCCAAAAATGGAAAAGTCTTTTTTATGATGTTGTGAAGAACTGACTCCAAACCTGGAACCTCATAAAGCCATGGAGTTGAGTCTCCAAACTTTTATCTTACACATTTTCAAAAGGGAACAAGTCTAGCTGTATGTCACAGACAAACCCTCTGATACAAAGTGGGAAGGATCTTCCTTCACTGAGAAGATCACAAAAATGCTGCTTTTTCCCATTAAACAGTTTCCCTGGTGGCATCCCGCCACACTGCTCTTTCAGCCTCACCGACAGATGTCCACCAGCTGGTCCAGCTCAGGGCAGCTACACTCGTACATGTCCCGGCAGCTCATGTGGCTCTGGTTCATTAACTCCCCCAGCAGCTGGACCATGTTGTCAGGTGTTTCTTCACATATCTTCTTAAACTGGAGCACTCTTGCAGCCTCACTGTACACATGCTTTGCCCGCTGGTAGAGTTTGAAGGTGAGCACTTAGGAAGGAAGATTATGGTGGACAGAGTTAGAAATAGTTACTGGCCAGGAAAAAAAAAATTCAAAAGAAAAAAAAGAGTTACTGGACAATTCAGTGCAAAGAAAGATACAGTTATTGAGAACTTCCATTTCTGTCTTTATTATTAATACCTTAGATTTTAAATAGGTCTTTCTGAAAAATTTCCTAATAGTCTAAATTACTCTTTTCAAGTCAATTTTACCTTAAGGTCACACATCTAGAAAGTGGCAGAGCAGAACAAGTCATGACTTCATACCCCAGAGCCACATTCTTTCCACTGTGATCCACCAGAAAGAACCCCTGAAAATGCTTATACCAGAACTTTTATTTATAAAAATGTGTCTTAGAGATAAGCACAATTACTTCTGTATGTGTGTGTGTAAAAAACACATGTATATATGTGTATATACTGTAGCATTATTTATCACAGCAGAAGCTAAGAATGAATCCACATTGCTAACAACAGAAAATCTCTTTAAAATCATGCTACATCTGTTAAAAATATTATGCTATACCATTGTTACTAAAGCATTCTACTACTCCATGGGAAGTTGTTCATTATTAAGTGAAAACATAAAATATAAAACTATACATTTTAATTTTAAAAAATTATAAGAAAGCACCAAAATATCAACAGTCAGTCATCTCTGTGGTGCATTGTGGGTGGCTTTTCTTTCTCCTTGACGTATTTCTGCGCCTTCCAGATTATCTGGAATGACTCCTACTTCAGTTATAGAAACATGTCCTACGGCAATGACTGTGTTTACAGTAGTCACATGTTCCCTTGAATAACAACCAAAACCTTCTTACCATTTTCACCCATGCTGAACAGTGGCTGAGTGAGTGTGGTGCCTCTGGGAAAAACTTGAAAAATACACGGAGGCTAATCTGCCTGTGCTGCTGGGAAAAGCCTGGGCTAAGAATCCAAACGTCTGTCATATCTTCTCAGCCACGTGACAACTCACTGTACTCGTTGCTATTTTTATAGAGCTTTATTTCTCCATCTTCAAAATGAAGTTGAAAATTATTTCTCAGGATCCTTCCAGCTCTAACATTTTATGATTCTATGAAGAACTCCCTCCAAGCATTCCCCTCATATTGTTATATTTTGAGAAGAGGATAACTGTTCTACTTTCTGCCCTTATCTACTCTGCTATCTGCCCCAGGAGGCTGACTTGGATGGACTACACCAGTGGGCTCCCTTGCCTTTAGATTAGAAAAAGGGAGATCAACGAGAGGTGGGAGGGAGGAGAGTGAAGTTGTAGGATCTCTCCCTGGTTCCCTCCTTGCAGAGCCACCTGAAGCTGGCCCTGTCCCCCCAACTGAAGGATACTGAACAATACTTTCAAGGGAGCCTTTTCTACATGATTCTCTCCCCCAGGGTCTGCCTCCAGGTTCCTCTCCCCTAGAATATTACTGCTTTTTCAGTAGTGCTTTTATAATTTTATATTAAAAAATAACAAATGCATAACATACTTAACAACCAACAAATTATATTAAAGTTTTAGGTTACCTTTTTTTCCCCTCCACAGTACCACCCTTCACAACTCATATACTTATCATATACTTTCCATAGTAATTGTCTCCACAAAGTTTGCCAACTCCTGAAGATAGAAACCAGGTCTTCTGGTTCCATGCATTTGATAGTCTGCAACCTTGTACTCCATTTAGACACTGTTATTAAAATTAAAAAAGTGCAGTGCCAGTACTCACAGCTTACTAAAAATGTACAAGTTGAGAAAAGGGGACAGCCAGATTCCCTTTGGTATTGAATCTACAACTACTGATACTACACAGGATGAAAAACAAGACAAATCAATGAACTTACAAGTTAAATGTAGGTGGGGATAAAAATACAACAACATGCTTTGCTCCATCAGTAACCAGGTCATGTGACTCAGTGCACACTGCAGTGTGAATTTATTTCCATCAATAGGTTCAATGGAAATGGGAATATTACATACTATTGGGAATTGTTATCTATTAAAATATATTATTTTAGGGTCTAGGTATCAAAATATCTTCAGGTAAGAAAGTCTTAACAATACCCAATACTAGCACATAGCATCTGCAACAAAGTTGTCTGAAGAAAAAGCACCAGTAGATTTAACAAGAACTCCTTCAAAATCCCTGAAGAGAGAAAGGAAAAGATGGGCCATTGATAGGCATGTATCTACATTAGACAGTACCAATAATTTTATGCATGTTAATATAATCCATGTATATAAAGAAAGCTGAGCGCCAAAGAATTGATGCTTTTGAACTGTGATGTTGGAAAAGACTCTTGAGAGTCCCTTGGACTGCAAGGAGGTCCAACCAGTCTATCCTAAAGGAGATCAGTCCTGAGTATTCATAGGAAGGACTGATGCTGAAGCTCAAACGCCAATACTTTGGCCACCTAATGTGAAGAGCTGACTCGTTTGAAAAGACCCTGATGCTGGGAAAGATTGAGGGCGGGAGGAGAAGGGCACGACAGAGGAGGAGATGGTTGGATGACATCACTGACTCAATGGACGTCAGTGTGGGGGACTCTGGGAGTTGATGATGGACAGGGAGGCCTGGTTGGTGTGCTGTGGTCCATGGGGTCACAAAGAGTCAGACACAAGTGAGCGACTGAACTAAACTGAACTGAATATAATCCAGATTATAGAATACACATTTTGAAAGGGAGGAAAATGACTTTGGTAACTATAGTTTAAAAATATTCTTTTTAAAAGCTGAAACTGAAACAAAATATTTAAAATTCTAGCTTTAGGATTCCATATGTTTCAGTTTTATTTGTGAACTATTTCAGCTCCCTAATCATGGGCCACGTTGCAAAATGAGAGCACGGGGCTGGGGTGGAGGGCATGCCTAAGAAGAGAACATTGACTATTGGTTCCTTTTTACTGTAATGTCTCATTTCCAAAAACTCATCTAGTTTCCAAGTCCACTGATATTCATGGCTGCAGCACAAAAGGCACAATAAAGCAACATCCACTAACACTGTAAAACAGTGCTACTTAGCTGACAAATGGCTCTGCTATGTCACAATTTGCAAAGAATTTTTTAAACTTCAAATTATATACAGGACAACAAAGGAAATACAATAGCATGTTCCAAATGCCCATCACCTAGACTGAACAATAATTTTTTGCAATATTTGCTTCAATATTTTGCTAGTGTTTTAAAATAAATTATACATGTGACATTTCCTTCCTATATATTTCAGAGTGCAACTCTATAAAATAAGGATATTTTCTTACATAACCTCTGTATCATTATCACATCTAACAAAATTACCAATGATTCCTTAACATCATCTCATATTCAATCCATATTTAAATTTTCCCAGTTGATTCAATTTCAGTCAATTTACAGCAGGATCCAAGCAAAGTCTACACGTTATATTCAGTCTTATGTCTAATAAGTCCCTTTTAACCAAGAATTTACAGTGATTTTTGATGCTCTGGAATGTCAATGTCATATATATATATATATTATACAAATATATCCTATAATAAAATTCAGTACCAACAACAACAACCAACAGTCCATAAGCAAGAGCATGCTTTGGTTTTCCTCTAGGACTACATAGTTCTTCAAGATTAAATATTTTTCCTTTAGGATTAAATATTCTCAAGCAGAAACTATCTAGAGAGATGTGTTTTTTTATATTAAACCTCAGGACTGGTGTTCTGATTTGTGATAAGAAACATTCAGAAAGTACTCAGCAGATTACTAGAACCTCCCTGTGTCTACTCTGTTTTGTCGAGTGTTTCACAGCAAGGCTTCAGGACAGGAATGTCTAATGAGGACTCTCGCTGGGCGTTCTGAATGTGCATGAGAGACTGCCATGGCTCACACCCCCTGAACAGTAGTAACTCAGACAACAAAGGAAAGGGTAGAAAGGGCATCTGTTTTCAATTGTGATACAAACATCTTGCCAAAGGCTACAACAGATTTGGAGACCACCCTTCAGGAGAGAAAGCAGTTCTGCATTAGGTGGACATCACAATGCTCTCTGGATCCAGGGTTCTGGCTTGTTATATGCTGGCAATTCAGCAGGTCTCTGTTGTGTAGATACCAGAAAATCCAGGAAAATCTGAAACTCTGTGGACAAAAAATTAAAAATTGAACTATCCTATGATCCAGCAATCTCACTTCTGGGTATATATCCTAAAGAACTAAAACCAGGATCTCAAAAGAATTATTAGCACATCCATGTTCATTGCAGCTCTATTCATAATAGCTACGCTGTAGAAGCAAAATGTTTATCAGTGGATGAATGGATTGAAAAATGATGTATACATAATAGAATATTCAGTTCAGTTCAGTTCAGTCACTCAGTCATGTCCGACTCTGCAACCCCATGAACCACAGCATGCTACGCCTCCCTGTCCATCACCAACTGCCGGAGTCTACCCAAACCCATGTCCATTGAGTCGGTGATGCCATCCAAATCTCATCCTCTGTCATTCCCTTCTCCTCCTGCCCTCAATCTTTCCCAGCATCAGGGTCTTTTCAAATGAGTCAGCTCTCTGCATCGGGTGGCCAAAGTATTAGAGCTTCAGCTTCAACATCAGTCCTTCCAATGAACACCCTGGACTGATCTCCTTTAGCATGGACTGGTTAGATCTCCTTGCAGTCCAAGGGACTCTCAAGAGTCTTCTCCAACACCATATTATTCAACCTTAAAATTGGAAGAAACTCTACAGTATTCAACAATATGGATGGACCTCTTGAGGACATTATACCAAGTGAAATAAGCCAGATACAGAAAGACAAGTACCATTTATATGAGTTAGCTAGAATCATCAGATTCATAAAATCAAAGACCAGAATGGTGGTTCCCAGAGACCAGGGAAGGGAAAAGTAGAGAGTTAATCATCAGTAGACAAACAGACAAAACATTTCAACTAAGTAAAATGAATGAGCTCTAGAGACCTACTGTACAGCATTCACCTCTAGTCAACAATAATGTATAGTACACTTAAAATTTATTAAGAGGATAGATTTCATATATGTTCCTACAATAAAAAAATAAATGTTTAGTAAAAAAAAAAAAGAAGTAATAGTCTACTCAGTTCAATTCAGTCACTCAGTTGTGTCTGACTCTTTGCAACCCCATGAATCGCAGCATGCCAGGCCTCCCTGTTCATCACCATCTCCCGGAGTTCACTCAGACTCACGTCCATCGAGTCCGTGATGCCATCCAGCCATCTCATCCTCGGTCGTCCCCTTCTCCTCCTGCCCCCAATCCCTCCCAGCATCAGAGTCTTTTCCAATGAGTCAATAAAGGTGCTTAATATGCAAGTCACCACAGCGAACAATCACCGCCCAATTGCTCAGGGGTCTCTTTGAAGAACCATGGAGAACCATGGGAACAGGTCCACCTATGCAAGGGAAGGGAAGCCGGGGTCTTTTATTCACACAAAATGCCATCATTGCCCCCAGAGGGGTTAACTTCTCCCCAGAGATGTGCCTGGGCAGCACAGCAACTTTCAGTGACTCTGGAGAATGCCCCAGGAGAGCAAAGAGACATTCATACCAGCTACTAGCTAGAGTTACTGGCAATGCTGGAAGCAGGCAGGCTGAGGGATGGGGAATAGTGGTCATGATCTTCAGAGTCCACCAGTAAAATGTGAAACCACCCAAGTCTAAAAGATGAGTTAGGTGTCCAGCAAACCACTTAAAAGGTAGGGTGAAAAGAATGGGAAATTAAGGCAGAAGGAACTTCATGAACAAAAACATGGAGATGAAAACCCATGAGGTGCTCTAAGCACGGCCAGGCCTGGTTAGTACTTGGATGGGCACAAGGACTTAGATATTATTGTAGCATAGAAAGAGGATGAAGACCAGTAGCAACAAGAAATACAGTAAAAGATTAAAAAAAAAAAAAAAAAGTAGGCAGAGGTCTCAGATATGCAGATGACATCACTCTAATGGCAGAAAGCAAAGAGGAACTAAAGAGCCTCTTGATGAAGGTGAAGAAGGAAAGTGAAAAAGCTGGCTTAAAATTCAACATTCAAAAAACTAAGATTATGGCTCTGGTCCCATCCCTCATGGCAAATAGATGGGGGGAAAATGGAAACAGTACAGACTTTATTTTCCTGGGCTCCAAAATCACTGTGGATGGAGACTGCAGCCATGAAATTAAAAGAAACTTGCTCTTTGGAAGAAAAGTTATGACAAACCTAGACAGCCCATTAAAAAGCAGAGACATTACTTTGCCAGCAAAGGTCCATATAGTCAAAGCTATGGTTTTTCCAGTAGTCATGTACAGCTGTGAAGGTTGGACCATAAACAAAGGCTGAGGGCCGAAGAATTGATGCTTTAGAACTGTGGTGGTGGAGAAGACTCTTGAGAGTCCCTTGGACAGCAAAGAGATCAAATCAGTCAATGCTAAAGGAAATCAACCCAGACTATTCATTGGAAGGACTGATGCTGAAGCTGAAGCTCCAATAGTTGGACACCTGATGCAAAGAGCCAACTCATTGGAAGAGATCCTGATGCTGGGAAAGATTGAAGGCAGGAGGAGAAGGGGGTGACAGAGGATGAGATGGTTGGATGGTATCACTGACTCAATGGACATGAGTTTGAGCAAACTCAAAGAGATAGTGAAGGACAAGGAAGCCTTGACGTGCTGCAGTCCTTGGGGTCACAGTGAGTAAGACATGACTTAGCGACTGAACAACAAGGCAGAGGTCAGATTATAAGGGCTTTATATGTTATGCTAAGTAAGGTTTTACACTGTATCCTGTACATAAGTGGTTCTTGGCCTTTCTAGGGTTATAGAGCCTGTTGAGAATAGAAAAAAAGCTATGAAACTTCTCTCCCCTATCTGAGTGCATAAATATATGAAATTCTACACACAGTTCAACATACAGTTTCCAGAACACACTCCTTGGATTCAAGTTAAGAATTCAAGCTGGAAACAAGAAAAGATTACTGGTATTTAGCAATTATATAGTCAGAATTATTGTTTCTGAACAACAGAAACCTATATGAACTAACTTAATTGAAAGGAATTAATTTTAAAGTATTAGAGAACTCACAAAATCTATTAGGATTACATATTCCTAATCTCTATTAGAATTTGAGAATCCAAGTGGGAATGAGCCAGGCGCCAAGTGAAATAGACAGTGAGGACCATTGCTGAGGTCTCCTCCACAAGTCTGGATATAACATTGGATTCTAGATACTTTGTCAATGGACCTTTGCCTAATAGACTGAAAGCCAAACAGAAGCATGTGCCAGGACACAGGAGGAACCAAGGACTCTTGCTCACACTCAGGTGACAAGACCTGTGAGAGGAAAATCTGACCTCTCAACTTTTACCATAGGAGGCAAACCTTCCTTCCTTCTCCGGCTTGCACATAACAGATTTCCCCAGGAAAAGGCCTGGATGCCAGGTAGTGAAGCTACAGTGTCTGCCCCAGCAGCAGTGAAGTACCACAGCTCTGTTAGCATTTAAATCTTTTCTCCAGACCAACCACCCAGTTTCCCTCACATGACTGGATTTCAAGTCTCCCTCACTGATAATTTCTCTGAATATACATTAGTCCGTGTATGCCCTTCTTAAGAGTGGTCTCCTCCCATCAGTCTGAGGAATGCAAAGTAGAGGTGGACAGTCATCTCCCTCATTCTCAACACAGTGAGTTTCTTCGCATAAGCCTCATAATACCAAACTGCAAGAAGATTGTGTGGTGATGGAAGAACACAGAGCATTGGTCTTCAAACTAAAAGTGATAAGTATTTTGGGAATCGGACTTAACTTGGATAAAAACTTCATCTTGGGATAATTAATCAAAATAAAATAAATAGGCTGGTCAGAGAGTACTGGAAATCTTATCACATAAGTGTATAATTAATCTTTTTTGAGGCTCCCATACCCCAAAATGCTTTCCCACTCTTTGATGGGGGGGGGGGGCCCTAAAAGCAGTTGTGGTTTTAGCTGTCTTTGCACAATCATGGAGCTGCATGCTACTAGCCAATTCCTCTCCAAAAACATAGCTCCACTGGGCTAAACTGAGAGCTGGTTTCCAAGAAGAGCCATGCAGAGGTGGATGGGGGAAACCACTTCAGAATGCACTCCAGAGTGCCTATTTTCCTATGCAGCACAGTTATAATAAGTCCCTGCTCTGAGGCGTAGAATCTATGGAGTATTTAAACAGTAGAATGGAAAAACACTATACAGTCCTCACTGAAGCTGGACCACAGTTTCAAATTTATTTCCCCAGTAATAATATTTTTCATAAATGTGAAGTTTCTGAAATGGTCAAACCCACAAAAAATAAGCAGCTGTTTTCAGCCACATTAATATCCCATTCCCATGCTGCAAAGATTAAATTAAGTTAGCATTTTACATTTAAGAGGGAAAAAAGTCTTTAACTACCTGCTTTTAAAAGCAAAACCACTGATGAAATACATATATATATATATATATATATATACACATTTTCAACACAAACCACATTAATCCATGGAAAACTACATTCCAAGAGGCACTTGTGAATATTTTCAAATCCACAGCATAATGCCATCTTGTCTGTAGAGAATAACAGCACTCCCACATATTTATAGCTTCCCTCTCTCAGATTTTCAGGAGCAGAAAGAGCCAGCACTGTTTTATAATAAATTCTACTCCTCTGATCTTGAAACCTTTGCTTCATTCTGCTGCAGGCACTGTCAGCTGCATTCTGCTTTCTGGCAATATAGTAAACTCCTGTTAACTCCAGCGCCATTCAGACGACAAGACAGAGTCCACTGCTCCCTTCCTTCTCATTCTATACTTTCCTACTTTGGGTTCTTATCCCAGGTCTGAACAACTGCTCTACCTTCTAACCGGTCTCCCTCTTACCGCCTATTAACCTGTATTGTTGGTGCTGTTGTTCAATCAACGAGTCCTATCTGACTCTTCTGCAATTCCATAGGCTGTAGCCCACCAGGCTCCTCTGTCCATGGGATTTCCCAGGCCCATTTTCTTTTCTGGGGGATTTTCCAGCCCCAAGGATCAAACTTCAGTCTCCTGCATTGGCAGAAGGATTCCTTACCCATGAGCCACCAGGGAAGCCCATCAATCTGTATACAGCTACCATAATAAACTTCCCCAATCACCATTTTGATCATGGTCCCCAATATTTCACTGTATCAAATGCTGCATTATTGTTCCATGGTCCAATAAATGAGGGCACACACAGTCTAATCCAGTGGGACAGAATGGGTCTTCATGGCCCTTTCCAACCTCTTACGGTGTGTCGGTACCATGCCTTGCTTGCGATACCACACTCCATCACTGCCTGTCCAAGAGTGGAGGCCATGTCGGTATGCTACCCAGACTAGTTTTGTAATCCCCAGATCTCAAGGCCCCTCTTCCAGGAAGCTCTCCCTAGACATTCCAGACACTGAATGCCATGCATTCCCTTCTAATGACAATGAGCACACACTACTTTAGGAGGGCAGAGACTGTGCCATCTTTGTCTTTGTAGCTCAGCCTAACACCCTGTCTTGAATAGAGCAGGTTCTCAATAAATATCAGCTCCCATCCCAGCAGCAGAGGAAGAAGCTGGAACTGCTGGCTGGATGAGCTGCATTTTTGTTTGCCTCTCTTTCTTGAGGAAACTAGTTTCCCATTAACTTCCCAGAACTGCCCCAACACTTTGTTTTTAGAAAACATTAAAAGAGCAGACAATCTCAAGTCAGTTGAAAAAGAGCTCAGGGAGTTGGGCAGAAATCTTGGTCAGAACTGAATGAAGGATTATGGAAGACAATGGTCACACTTGCCTAGAGCTGGCCAGTGCTGGTATTTTAACCTAAAAGAGAATGAGTTCTTGTCTTTGCTTTCTCCCATGAACTGAATTAAAGAGAGAACAAAAACGTAAGAGACAAAGAGGAAGGAGAGGCAGAGAAGAAATCAGTAGTTGTCTGAGAATAAGTGGTATATTTCCATCAGAACACTTTAATCATTATTTTATTGTTTTCTTCCCACAAAATGATAAGTAAATGAGGGCAAGAACTATTCTGGCCTTACAGATTGCTAATGCATAGTCTCTAGCACAATGCTTGAATAGTTCAAGCATTCAACTGAGTACCAGTTGAATAAAGGAGTAAAAATTTGCTTCGGTTCTCTTACATTACTCACTTATTTGCCAGTATGATCAAAAGTAGTACTTTAACAAAATACAACAACAGTTTAAGCAAGTGAGAAGCTATGTTATGTGCCACACAAAAAATCTAATCCCGACTAGATTATATAGGACGTTGCCCATAGTGTGCTTCTGAACAGTATACTCTGGAGCAGACCAAGAGGGAGACCTGGGTACTGGATGAGGGGCGAAGCCGCAGCGGGGAGCTTGTCCTAATAGCCTCATGATGAGTACTGAAGACAATATGCCTACACTGCACCTAGACTTTCCAAAGTGTAGTATTAGGGAAGGTAAAAATGTTTCAATTTCACAAACATCTAATGAGATGCCCCTATTCTCAAGGTGTTTGCAGTATAATTGGTGATAGACTGAAAAGACGAAGCGTCCCCAGTGGCTCAGTGGGTGAAAAATCCACCTGTAATGCAGGAGACGTGGGTTTGACCCTGGGTCAGGAAGGGATCCCCTGGAGTAGGAAATGGCAACCCATTCCAGTATTCTTGTCTGAAAAATCCCATGGGCAGAGGAGCCCAGTGGGCTACAGTCCAACGGGTCGCAAAGAGTCGGTCATGACTGAGCATGAGCATCCTGAAAAGATAAATAAGGATGCGATTTCACAGAGGCCCATGATTGCAAATGGGTTTGTGCAGCCCTCTGGGAACCAGGGTGGGAAGTGAATGCTCACAGGCATGAGCTTGTTTGTGGTTTCTCTGTGTTTGCGTATGTGCTTCTCCATAAGCGAACAGTGTGCACACGTCAGCCTTTCCCCCTGTATTAGATTCATCTCACCTTTATTTTTGTCCATATGACTCTCCTTTTTGATCTTCATCTGTCCCCCTTACCCCTGTGAGTCTAAATGACAGAAATGAAGCGCGTATCTTGTTATTTCTTCTCTTAATTGACTAGAATTTTATATCTGTTGTTCTTGGAACATTTCATAGTTTCCCATTAAAAGACTAAACATACTGCTTTCCTATGGAAGTAGTCCCCCGGTCTTTTTAATGCTGCATCAGTGGTCCTTGACAGAAGAAAGGCTTTGTAACATTAAAGAAGTCTAATGGCCTGAGGGATGTTCATTCTTGTGGCCTCTCCCACTCCATTGCCTCCTAAAGACAATACAAGGAATCATCTTCCTCAAACTTAAAAAAAAAACAACCANAAAAAAAAAAATGCAACAAGGGGATGCGAAAACCAGGGTTCTGGGAGGGGACGTGCCTTCCTGGCAGCCACACAGCCAGTACAGATGGCCAGCAGGATGGAAGGCAGGCCGTGCCCCCCTTGATTGCACCTGCAGGGACGTCGTCCTGCCCCCAGGGCCCTGATGCCCCAGCAGATGGAACCAAGGTAGATGCTTCAGCACAGGGCAGCCCCCTCATAGGCTGAGACACCGTCCAATGGGAGCTGGTCTGCGAGGATGGGCTGAGCCAATCAGATTCTCCGCTCTGGAGTCACTGGACCCTGGCTACCCGAGGACCAGGGAGAGCCAGGAGGTCATTAAAGGCCAAGAGCCTACTGAGGTGGAGAAGGAACAGAGACGGGGTGGGGGAGGGGAACGGAGCAGCCAAGGCCAGTGGGTGGAGAGGCGCCCCACCCAGCAGCCCGAAGGGGGCTCTCAGCTGCCTTCCAGGCCTGGCCCTGACCTCCAGCATCCATTCAATAAACTGCGGGCGCCCCAGCCGCGCCCCAGCCGGTCCCAGCAAGTCCTGAAGGTCCCCCCTGGAGCCCCTGAGAGTGTCCTGACCAGCTGAGCCCCTCCAGGCCTCCAGTCCTGGAGGAACAGGCTGGAAGGGGGCTGGGGCAGGACCCCCCCCACCCCCGGTCCGGACCTGGGTGGGCATCCCAGGGAGTGGCTTTGAAGTTCATTTCCCGAGTGTCTTTAGGGATTATAGAAGGCAGAGAAAGAAAGAAAACAGACATAACTGCACAGCGCTGCTGAGGGTGGGGGAGCCTTGCTGAAATCCCCCATCCCTCCCACTCTCACCGCCCATACAGCAGGTGGGTGAAATCAGAGGTCAGGTTTCCCTAGGGGAGGGATCCCAACGATGGGAGTACTGAGCCCCTGAGGGCTCCCACCCACCTCCTCCCAGCAGCCAGGGTCTCACTCACGGCTTCTCCTGAGAGCCATGCAGCTGCTCCTGCGTCCACACCACACGGCCACCCAGGCCGCGCCTCCTGTTTCTCTATCCCCTTCAGGCTGGACTTGGCCATGTGACTTGCTTTGGCCAACGGAACAATAATAAACATCTTGCAAACACTGGCTTTAAAAACCTGCATCTTTCAATATTACCAGGGGCTGGGAGGGATGAGAAGTTCGGGTATCAGTGGGGACAGTTCCATCTGGGAGGATGAGAGTGTTCTGGAGGGAGGTGATTGATAATGATGGCTGCACAATAACGTGAATGCCCCTGAACTGTACACTTACAAATGGTTCAGACGGTAAATCTTACACATTTTACCAGTTTTAAAAAGCCTCTCTCTCCTGCTGATCTAAAAATGCTAGACAAAAATACAAAAGGAGACCCTGAAAAGTGGACAAAAGTAGGCAGAGTAGAGTGTAGTCAAAACACGGAAGTGACTATGAAGGGGTGAACTGCCTGTTTTCCCCTCTCATTTCCTTCGAAGCTCAAAGCTCCAGCCCCAGAACCACATGATCGAGCAGCTAAAACTCCACGATAAACTCTGTCATTTTGACCAGAGGAACCAGGAGAAGGTCCCCTGCAAAAGGGAGAGGGTAGGGAAATCCTAGAGCAGTACCTTCAGAGGGGTTCTGAGTCCCCTAGTTCTGTATGTGAACTGGGGTGACCAATGTATATCAGCTTGCCCAGGACGTCCTTGGGTTTACTCCTGAGAATCTCACATCCAGAAATTGTCAGTCATCTTAGAATGGATCCACACCAGCCCTAGACTCGCCCTGAAGATGCATGTGTCGGGGACAGAAGCAGACCTGCATAAGGAAGGCCTTATAAAACCTGGACCAGGAAAACAGCCAGAAAACAATGAACAAAATCCCACATTGGTGCATACCTAGCAATTACTTTAAATAGACTAACTAAATCTCACATCCAGAAACTGTCAGTCATCTTAGAATGGATCCACACCAGCCCTAGACTCGCCCTGAAGATGCATGTGTCGGGGACAGAAGCAGACCTGCATAAGGAAGGCCTTATAAAACCTGGACCAGGAAAACAGCCAGAAAACAATGAACAAAATCCCAAATTGGTGCATACCTAGCAATTACTTTAAATAGACTAACTTTTCCGAAAGACATGGAGTGGCTGAATGGATAAAGGGACACGATATTCTGTCTACAAGAGACTGACTGCAGATGGGAGTCTGCAGACCACACACACAGACGAAAAAAGAACAGAAAAACATTCGCTGCAAAAGGAAACCTAAAAGCCTGAGGCAGCTATACTTACAGAACAGAGAGAGGCTGTAAACCAAACGCTGCAGTAAGAAGCAAAAGGGTATTACAGAACAACAGAGGGCTCAAGTCCAACAAGAAGACAGCACATTTGGGAATATATATCACACAACATCAGTCCAGTTCACTCGCTCAGTCATGTCCGACTCTTTGCGACCCCATGAATCACAGCACATCAGGCCTCCCTGTCCATCACCAACTCCCGGAGTGCACTCAGACTCACGTCCATCGAGTCCGTGATGCCATCCAGCCATCTCATCCGCGGTCATCCCCTTCTCCTCCTGCCCCCAATCCCTCCCAGCATCAGAGTCTTTTCCAATGAGTCAACTCTTCACATGAGGTGGCCAAAGTACTGGAGTTTCAGCTTTAGCATCAGTACTTCCAAAGAAATCCCAGGGCTGATCTCCTTCAGAATGGACTGGTTGGATCTCCTTGCAGTCCAAGGGACTCTCAAGAGTCTTCTCCAACACCACAGTTCAAAAGCATC
>SJYX01006619.1:456364-470116 GCA_006410675.1 Oreotragus oreotragus | reverse complement strand
GAAAGAAAATACAAAGGTGGATGGTGGTAATGGTTACAAAACAATGTAAAGGCATTTAGTTCCACTGAACTGTACACTGAAAACTTGTTAAGATGACACATTTTATGATATGTGCATTTCACAGCTTTTTTAAATGGGGAAAAACTACCAATCACTCACGTCCTGGTTCACAGTTCTGTAGGTCAGAAGTGCAGGCTGACTTTACTCAGGGTCTTCAACAAGGTGTTAAGTGGACTGGGCCTCGAAGGAAGAATCTACCTCCAAGTTCATTCCAGTTGCTGGCGAATTCTAGCTCCGTGGCTCTGAGGCTCTGTTCCTGGAGGCTGCTTGCCACCCTTCCCAGGTGACCATCTCGATCTTTAAAGCCAGGAATGCATATCAAAGCCTTCTCATGCTTCAAAACTCCCTGTCTTCCCTTCTGCTACCGGGTAGAGAGAAATCTCTGCGTTTAAAGGGCTCATTTGATTGAGTCAGATCCATCCAGAAAAATCTGTATTTTAAGATCAACTGACTTAGGACTTTAATTCCATCTGCATAATTCCCTTCACAGCAGTACCTATACTCGTGTTTGGCAGAATAACTAGGGAAGGGAAACATGGGCACCACCTTTAGAGTTCTGCCTACTGCAAGTAAGGCATTCTCAGATGGGGGAAAACTCAGAGGATTCCCATCAGAGACCTTCCGTAACAGAGAGGTTAAAAAAAGTTCTTTGGGTTGAAAAGAAATAATACCAGAGGTGAACGTGGAACTTGAGAAATAAAGGGAGAACTATAGACGTATAATAATTGGGGTGAATATAAAAGATAATTTTTTCCTCTAATGTATGACTGTTGAAAGCCAAAACTATAACATATCACGATGTTTGCAATGTGTACACATGAAAACTGTAACACTTATTAAAGTTATAAAGTCTTCCCTGATGGCTCAGATGATAAAGCATCTGCCTACAATGCGGGAGACCCAGGTTCGATCCCTGGGATGGGAAGATCCTCTGGAGAAGGAAACGGCAACTCACTCCAGTACTCTTGCCTGGAAAAGTTATAAAAGCTTAACGCATGGGGATGAAGGTAAAGAGATCTATAAATTTACAAGCTTCTACGCCTTACTGAAAGTGATACAATACTAATTATAAGGAGACTGTAAGAAGTCAGATATGTATTTTAATCCTTAGACCTGAGACAGGTTTGCAACCTGGGACTCTGCTTTAATGCTTGCACCTGGACACACCTCTCCTCCAACAACAAAATACAAAGAGTCCATATGGGACTAAAAATAACTGTATGCATGTGCAGTTAGGGCAAATTCTGGACAAAAAGATACAAAGAGATTAAAAAACAAACAACCCACCCGACTGCCAGTTTCATACTCCAGGTGTTTCTTGACTTCCTACTTTTGCATTCCAGTCCCCTATAATAAAAAAAGACATCTTTTTTGGGTGGTAGTTCTAAAAGGTCTTGTAGGTCTTCATAAAACCGTTCAACTTCAGCTTCTTCAGTGTTACTGGTTGGGGCATAGACTTGGATAACTGTGATATTGAATGGTTTGCCTTCGAAACAGAGATCATTCTGTCGTTTTTGAGATTGCCTCTAAGTACTGCATTTCGGACTCTTGTTGACCATGATGGCTACTCCATTTCTTCTGAGGGATTCCTGCCCACAGGAGTAGATATCATGGTCATCTGAGTTAAATTCACCCACTCAGGTCCATTTTAGTTCGCTGATTCCTAGAATGTCAACGTTTACTCTTGCCATCTCCTGTTTGACCACTTTCAGTTTGCTTGAACACAACACAGAAGTGCCTAAGTATAAAAGCAAATAATAACAGACCTAAAGAAAGAAATTGATAGCAATACAATAATAGGAAACCTTGATATCCACCTTACATCAATGGATAAATCACCCAGATTAAAAAAAAATAATAATAAGGAAACAGCAACCTTAAAGGACATGTTAAACCAGATAAACTCAAACACATATATACAGAATATATATCAAAAATAAACAGAATACATATTCTTATCAAGTGTATATGGAACATCCTTCAGGATAGTTCATGCTGCTGCTGCTAAGTCGCTTCAGTCGTGTCCGACTCTGTGCGACCCCATAGACGGCAGCCCACCAGGCTCCCCCGTCCCTGGGATTCTCCAGGCCAAGAACTCTGGAGTGGGTTGCCATTTCCTTCTCCAATGCATGAAAGTGAAAAGTGAAAGTGAAGTCGCTCAGTTGTGTCCGACTCTTAGCGACCCCATGGACTGCAGCCTACCAGGCTCCTCCTCCATGGGATTTTCCAGGCAAGAGTACTGGAGTGGGGTGCCATTGCCTTCTCCGAGGATAGTTCATAGTAGGCTACAAAGTAAGCCTTTCTAAACTTTAGAAGACTGAAATCGCATCAAGCACCTTTGCCAACAAGAAATCAATTATAGGAAGAAAACTAGAAAATTCACAGAGATTAAACAACATTCTGTTGAGCAACCAATGGGTCAAAGAAGAAATAAAAAGAAAAAAAATTTTTAATACCTTCAGACAAATGAAAATGGATAAAACAGACCAAAACTTGAGCTGCAGCAAAGCTCATAAAAATAAATGCCTATACAACATCAGAAATCTCATAAATACTCTAAATTTACACCTCAAGGAACTAGAACAAATGAAGCCCAAAGCTAGTAGAAGTTAGGAAACAACAAAGATCAGAGTAGAAGCAGAGACTAAAAAGACAATAGAAAATATTAAAACAAAAAGCTGCTTCTTTGAAAAGATAAACCAAATGGACAAATATTTAGCTAGACTAAGGAAAAAAGAAGATTCAAACAAAATTAAAAATGAAAGAGGACGCGTTTACCACCAATACCACAGAAATACAGTGGCTCCTGACAGACTGCTATGAACAATTACACGCCAACAAATCCGACAGCCTAGAAGCCAAATTAGATTCCTAGACACACAGCGCGCCACCCTGAATCACGGAGAAAAAACCTGGACAGACTGATGACTAAACGAAGGAGAGTCAGTAATCAAAACCCTTGCAGCAAATAGGCCGCTAAGAGCAGACGGCTACCAAACTCCCAAAGAATTAATACCAACCCTCAAACTATACGAGAAACTAAAAGAGGCGAGGACATATTTCCAAACTCATTTTATGAAGCCAACATTACCTTGATACCAAAATCAGAAAAGGTTGCCACAAGAAAAACACAAACCAGCGCCCCTGATAAACACAGATGCAAAAATCCTCAACAAGGAAATATTAACAAACAAGATTCAGCAGTGCCTTCTGCCCACTACACCGCACCCATTAACGAACACAATACCCAAAAATTTAACTCAAAATGGATTAAAGACTTGAATGTAAGACCTGAAACCATAACATTCCCAAAAGAAAACATAGGCAGTAAGCGTCTCGATATTAGTCTTGACAATGACTTTTTTGTTAGATTTGAAGCCAAGTGAGTGAAGTCGCTCAGTCGTGTCCGACTCTTTGCAACCCCATGGACTGTAGCCTACCAGGCTCCTCTGTCCATGGATTCTCCAGGCAAGAGTACTGGAGTGGGTTGCCATTTCCTTCTCCAGGAGATCTTCCTGACCCAGGGATTAAACACGGGTCTCCCGCATTGTAGGCAGACGCTCACCATCTGAGCCACCAGGGAAGCCCCCTTGAAGCCAAAAGCAAAGGCAACTAAAGCCACAGCAGACAAGTTGAAACAACATCAAACTAACAAGTTTCTGCATCAACAAAGTGAACTGGCAACCTACTGAATAGGAGGAAATATTTGCAAATCATGTATTTTATATGAGTTGATATTCAAAGTATATTTTTTAAAACTCATATAATTCGATAGCAAAAAATAAACCTACAATTAAAAATCGTGCAGAAGACCTGAGCAGACGTTTTCCAAAGACATACAGAGGGCCAAAAAGGTACCTTGAAAAGATGCCCGATCAGGGAAATGCAAATCAAAACCGCAATGTGCTGTCACCTCACACCTGTTAGAATGGCTGTCATCAAAAAGCAAACAACTAACAAGTGTTGGTGAGGAGGCAGAAAAAAGAAAAGCCATGTGCACGCGCTGTTGGTGGGCGTGTAAACTGGTGTGACCACTATGGAAAGCAGTATAGAGGGTCCTGAAAAAAATTACAAATAGAACTACTGTAAAAAAAAAAAAAAAGTCACGCAGTCGTGTCCGACTCTTTGTGACCCCATGGATTGTAGCCCCCCAGGCTCCTCTGTCCATGGGATTCTCCGGGCAAGAATGCTGGAGTGGGTAGCCTTTCTCTTCTCCAGGGCATCTTCGCAACCCAGGGATCAAACCCAGGTCTCCCACATTGCAGGCAGACTCTGTACCGACTGAGGCACCAGGGAAGCCAAGAACTGCCGTATGACTCAGCAACCCCAATCTGGGTCTTTGAAGGAAAACAAAATCCACTAACTCAAAAAGCTATATGCATCCACCATGTTCACTGCAGCGTTATTTTCAGTAGTTAAGACGAGCTAAGTGTCCACTGATGGATGAACAGATAAGGAAAATGATTGCGTTTGTGTGTGTAGACATATTAACAAAAATCTTGCCTTGAAATATGTTATACACACTTACCATATTATTCAGCCACTAAAAAAGAATGAAATCTTACCATGTGCAATAATG
The DNA here is from genome assembly GCA_006410675.1 of Oreotragus oreotragus. Lineage (NCBI taxonomy): Eukaryota > Metazoa > Chordata > Mammalia > Artiodactyla > Bovidae > Oreotragus > Oreotragus oreotragus. The sequence goes on along the minus strand of SJYX01006619.1, from coordinate 465,477 downwards.
TGGATGGACCTTGAGAGTATTATGTCAAGTGAAATAAGTCAGACAGAGAAAGAGAAATAGTGTACGGCCTCACTCACATGTGGAATCGGAAAAAAACAAACCCGAGTTCATGGCTACAGAGGACAGATCAGTGGTTCTCTGAAATGGGGATGGGGGGGTGGGCAAAATCAGTGGAGGGGGTCAAAAGGTATAAATTCAGTTATAAAACAAATAAGTCCTATACATGTAGTCCCATACGCTACACTATACATGTAGTGTATAGCAGGGTGAATCTCTAATATTATTGGAAAGGAGAAAGGGAAAGATAAACACAACTGAATGCAGAGGTCCAGAGAACAGCAGGGAGACACAAGAAAGCCTTCTTAAGAGAACAATGCAAAGAAATAGAGGAAAACAACAGAGTGGGAAAGACTAGAGATCTTTGCAAGGAAACTGGAGATACCAAGGGAACATTTCATACAAAGATGGGCTCAACAGACGACCGAAATGGCAAGGATCTAACAGGAGCAGAAGAGATAAAGAAGAGGCGGCAAGAATACACAGAAGAACCAGGCAACCGCCATGGCGTGGCCATCAAAACACATCCTCAGGACCCAGGCAACCGCCATGGCGTGGCCATCAAAACACATCCTCAGGACCCAGGCAACCGCCATGGCGTGGCCATCAAAACACATCCTCAGGACCCAGGCAACCGCCATGGCGTGGCCATCAAAACACATCCTCAGGACCCAGGCAACCGCCATGGCGTGGCCATCAAAACACATCCTCAGGACCCAGGCAACCGCCATGGCGTGGCCATCAAAACACATCCTCAGGACCCAGGCAACCGCCATGGCGTGGCCATCAAAACACATCCTCAGGACCCAGGCAACCGCCATGGCGTGGCCATCAAAACACATCCTCAGGACCCAGGCAACCGCCATGGCGTGGCCATCAAAACACATCCTCAGGACCCAGGCAACCGCCATGGCGTGGCCATCAAAACACATCCTCAGGACCCAGGCAACCGCCATGGCGTGGCCATCAAAACACATCCTCAGGACCCAGGCAACCGCCATGGCGTGGCCATCAAAACACATCCTCAGGACCCAGGCAACCGCCATGGCGTGGCCATCAAAACACATCCTCAGGACCCAGGCAACCGCCATGGCGTGGCCATCAAAACACATCCTCAGGACCCAGGCAACCGCCATGGCGTGGCCATCAAAACACATCCTCAGGACCCAGGCAACCGCCATGGCGTGGCCATCAAAACACATCCTCAGGACCCAGGCAACCGCCATGGCGTGGCCATCAAAACACATCCTCAGGACCCAGGCAACCGCCATGGCGTGGCCATCAAAACACATCCTCAGGACCCAGGCAACCGCCATGGCGTGGCCATCAAAACACATCCTCAGGACCCAGGCAACCGCCATGGCGTGGCCATCCACCTACAGCCAGACATCCTGGAATGCGAAGTCAAGTGGGCCTTAGAAGCTTTAGTGAGGGTGATGGAATCCCAGCTGAGCTATTTCAAATCATAAAAGATGATGCTGTTAAAGTGCTGCACTCAATATGCCAGCAAATTTGGAACTCAGCAATGGCCACAAGACTGCATCAGTCAGTTTTCATTCCAACCCAAAAGAAGGGCAATGCCAAAGAATATTCAAACTACCGCACAATTGAGCGCATTTCACATCTAGCAAGGTAATGCTCAAAATCCTCCAAGCTAGGCTTCAACAGTACGTGAACCGAGAACTTCCAGATGTATAATTTGGATTTAGAAAAGGCAGAGGAACCAGAGACCAAATTGTCAACATCCACTGGATCATACAGAAAGCAAGGGAATTCCAGAAAAACACCTACTTCTGCTTCATTGACTAGGCTAAAGCCTTTGACTGTGTGGATCACAATAAACTGTGGAACATTCTGAAAGAGATGGAATGCCAGACCACCTTACCTGCTTCCTGAGAAACCTGTATGCAGGTCAAGAAGCAACAGTTAGAACTGGACATGGAACAATAGACTGGCTCCAAATTGGGAAAGGTGTATGTCAAGGCTATACACTGTCAACCTGCTAATTTAACTTATATGCAGAGTATATCACGAGAAATGCCAGGCAGGATGAAGCACAAGCTGGAATCAAGATTGCCACAAACAGGAAACTGGACCAAGATTGGAAATGCTACTCATTGAAGGTACAGCAACTAGTGATCTGAAACTACTTAGGCTGATTGTGTCATAAACTTCATACATTTGCCCGGGTATAACAGGACTTAGGATTTATAGCTGTTCAGTCGCTAAGTTGTGTCTGACTCTTTGCAACCCCACGAACTGCAACACTCCAGGCTTCCCTGTCCTTCACCATCTCCCAGAGTTTGCTCAAACTCATGTCCACTGAGTGACGCCCTCCAACCATCTCACCCTCTGTTGTCAATCTTTCCCAGATTGAAGGGTTCCAATGAGTTGGCTCTTCCCATCAGGTGACCGAAGTATTGGAGCTTCAGCATCAGTTCTTCCACTGAAAACTCAGGGTTGATTTCCTTTAGGACTGTGAATTTATACAACATAATATATGCGAAGTGCCGGACCCAACCCCAAAATCATTCGCCATTCAAAGAATGAGGCAAATGTGACCAGTCCTCAAGGGAAAAGACAACATATGTCTACCCGAGATGTTGGAAATTATCAGAAAAAGCAACTGTTATAACAAACTCCATGAGCAAAGATAAACACACTTGAAAAAAGTTCTCAATAAAGAATCCGAAAGTTTGACATGGATTTTTTTTAAAAGGCACAAGAAATTTTCAACACATAATATCTGAATTTTTTTTTAAATTCACTGATGTCAATATTAAAATGGAGGTGACGGTGTGTGTGGGGGGGAAATAGTGAGTTTGAAGAAGCACCAAATCTGACAAACAGAGATTAAGGAAAAAGAGAATAGAGCTTCAGGGGCCTATGGTAACAGGAAAAGGTCTTAACTCCACATCAAGTCCCAGGACAGATTTTGGGAAAAATACATTTGCAGTAATAATGGCTAAATTACCTACGCGATGTGTGATAAAAGACAAATTCATAAAACTCTAAATATCCACAACAGGCACTCTGAGGGAGAAAGCTCCCTAGACACAGCATCCTAAAGCTTCTCGGGGCCCTCCCTGGAGGGCTAGCGGTTAGGACTCTGAGCTTCCACTACAGGCGCCGCGGGTTTGATCCCTGTCAGGGAAGTAAAGACCCCGTATGCCACACGGCGCAGCCGAAACAACAGCAACAAAGTCTCAGAAACAAGAGATTTAACATCAAAGCCTGGGAAACTGGCGGCCAAAGTGACCCATTATATTACATACAGGGGAACAGCAATCTGAATTCCACAGACAGTCAAGAGACAGCTGAGGATCAACGTGTTAAACAGCTGATGGAAAAAACCTGCAGCCCAGAAATCAACATCTAAAGGAAATGTCCTTCAGGATCGAGGCACGCGTGCCTCTTCTATTGCCGCCCAGGAAATGAGCATAAACGCAGTGGCGGACAACACCCATCCACCTCACAGCCGTGACGACGGCATTTGTGGAAACAAAAACCCAGGGGCGAGGACGTCGAGAAACCGGAGCCCCTGTGCACTGAGCGTGGGACGGTAAGATGCTGTGGAAAGCACAGCTCCTCAAAAAAGAACACGCTTCCAGAGGATCCCCTGGCGCTCCAGTCGCTGAGCCAGTCATTCCACTTCCGGGACACACCCAGGAGAACTGAGCAGGGGAGAGATGTTTATGCGCCCACGTCCCCAGCAGCACCGGCCACAAGACTCACAGGCGGAGCCCAAGGGCCTACCGACCGCCGAGTGGGCAGAGTGCGGCCCATCCCCGCAGCGGAGCGTCACTCAGCCTTTAGAAGGAAGGAAACTGACAACACGCAAGAGACTTGAGGACACTATTCTAAGTCGAATAAGCCAGTCACAAAAAGACTCCACTGTCTAAGGTCCTTCAGTTCAGTTCAGTCGCTCAGTCGTGTCCGACTCTTTGCGACCCCATGAATCGCAGCACCCAGGCCTCCCTGTCCATCACCAACTCCCGGAGTTCACTGAGACTCACGTCCATCGAGTCCGTGATGCCATCCAGCCATCTCATCCTCGGTCGTCCCCTTCTCCTCCTGCCCCCAATCCCTCCCAGCATCAGAGTCTTTTCCAATGAGTCAACTCTTCGCATGAGGTGGCCAAAGTATTGGAGTTTCAGCTTTAACATCATTCCTTCCAAAGAAATCCCAGGGCTGATCTCCTTCAGAATGGACTGGTTGGATCACTCTGCAGTCCAAGGGACTCTCAAGAGTCTTCTCCAACACCACAGTTCAAAAGCATCAATTCTTTGGCGCTCAGCTTTCTTCACAGTCCAACTCTCACATCCATACATGACCACTGGAAAAACCATAGTCTTGACGAGATGGACCTTTGTTGGCAAAGTAATGTCTCTGCTTTTGAATATACTATCTAGGTTGGTCATAACTTTCCTTCCAAGGAGTAAGTGTCTTTTAATTTCATGGCTGCAGTCACCATCTGCAGTGATATTGGAGCCCCCCCAAAAAAAGTCTGACACTGTTTCCACTGTTTGCCCATCTATTTCCCATGAAGTGATGGGACCAGATGCCATGATCTTCGTTTTCTGACCAGACTCAGGGGGATGGTGGTTACCAGGAACCGGGGAAGAGGGGTAAGGAGGAGAGTTACTATTTAATGGGGACAGAGTTTCAGTTTGGAAAGATGAAAGAAAATACAAAGGTGGATGGTGGTAATGGTTACAAAACAATGTAAAGGCATTTAGTTCCACTGAACTGTACACTGAAAACTTGTTAAGATGACACATTTTATGATATGTGCATTTCACAGCTTTTTTAAATGGGGAAAAACTACCACTCACTCACATCCTGGCTCACAGTTCTGTAGGTCAGAAGTGCAGGCTGACTTTACTCAGGGTCTTCATCAAGGTGTTAAGTGGACTGGGCCTCGAAGGAAGAATCTACCTCCAAGTTCATTCCAGTTGCTGGCGAATTCTAGCTCCGTGGCTCTGAGGCTCTGTTCCTGGAGGCTGCTTGCCACCCTTCCCAGGTGACCATCTCGATCTTTAAAGCCAGGAATGCATATCAAAGCCTTCTCATGCTTCAAAACTCCCTGTCTTCCCTTCTGCTACCGGGTAGAGAGAAATCTCTGCGTTTAAAGGGCTCATTTGATTGAGTCAGATCCATCCAGAAAAATCTGTATTTTAAGATCAACTGACTTAGGACTTTAATTCCATCTGCATAATTCCCTTCACAGCAGTACCTATACTCGTGTTTGGCAGAATAACTAGGGAAGGGAAACATGGGCACCACCTTTAGAGTTCTGCCTACTGCAAGTAAGGCATTCTCAGATGGGGGAAAACTCAGAGGATTCCCATCAGAGACCTTCCGTAACAGAGAGGTTAAAAAAAGTTCTTTGGGTTGAAAAGAAATAATATCAGAGGTGAACGTGGAACTTGAGAAATAAAGGGAGAACTATAGACGTATAATAATTGGGGTGAATATAAAAGATAATTTTTTCCTCTAATGTATGACTGTTGAAAGCCAAAACTATAACATATCACGATGTTTGCAATGTGTACACATGAAAACTGTAACACTTATTAAAGTTATAAAGTCTTCCCTGATGGCTCAGATGATAAAGCATCTGCCTACAATGCGGGAGACCCAGGTTCGATCCCTGGGATGGGAAGATCCTCTGGAGAAGGAAACGGCAACTCACTCCAGTACTCTTGCCTGGAAAAGTTATAAAAGCTTAACGCATGGGGATGAAGGTAAAGAGATCTATAAATTTACAAGCTTCTACGCCTTACTGAAAGTGATACAATACTAATTATAAGGAGACTGTAAGAAGTCAGATATGTATTTTAATCCTTAGACCTGAGACAGGTTTGCAACCTGGGACTCTGCTTTAATGCTTGCACCTGGACACACCTCTCCTCCAACAACAAAATACAAAGAGTCCATATGGGACTAAAAATAACTGTATGCATGTGCAGTTAGGGCAAATTCTGGACAAAAAGATACAAAGAGATTAAAAAACAAACAACCCACCCGACTGCCAGTTTCAAAGAGCCTGGGGAGCAGGGTTGGGAGCAGAAGCTTGGTGCTGTGCATGCCCTCTGCACACACGACCGCCTAAGGAGTGGGCAAGCCACCCAAGCCACCCTCCAGCCAGAGCCCTGGACTCCCCTACCCTCACCCCATATAAGGAGCCAGCCGGCTCCACCTCTTCAGCAAGTGAGCAAACAAGGGCGCCTGTTACTTGCTCTCACCCCCCCGACCCCCGCCGCAGCAGGGCCCTCAATAAAGCCTCACTTGAATTGTGTGTCTGACCTCTGATCAATTTCACTGATGAAGGAGGCCAAGAACCCTGTTGGAACAGCACAACCACTAAAGAAACAACCAGAAACTATGCAGCAAAAACACCAAGAGATAAATTAAAATGGAACACTAAAAAAATATTCAAATTAATTCCCAACAAAGCTGGGAAGCGGGCACAGCACAGGAGCGGAGGGGGTAGAAACCAGAGGAGCAGAACAGGCGACAAAGTGAGAACAATCACAGGAGCCCTAAGCATCGTAGCGATGGGCTCCCCGGCGGCTCAGAGGGTGAGGACTCCGCCTGCGATGCGGGAGACCTGCGTTTGATCCCTGGGTCGGGGAGATCCCCTGCAGAAGGGAAGCGCAACCCGCGCCAGTATTTTGGCCTGGAGAATTCCACGGACAGAGGCGCCTGGGGGGCTACAGTCCACGGGGTCTCAAAGAGTTGGGCACAACTGAGCAACTAACACACATCATATCAATAATTTAAAAACATATCAATAATTACAATAAATGCTGACCTCAACTTTCCAACTAAAAATCGGAGACTGACGTAACAAAAACCAAGACCTACAAGCAAATGACAACAGACAACACTTGGAATACATAGAAGTGATAAATGGGTAGGAAAAGATGGGCCTTCCAAACTAAGCAAAGAATCAGATTAAACAGACTAAGACCACCACCAGGTAGGCCTCTGGTGGCCCCACGGTCAGGACTTGGTGTTTTCACTGCCCTGGGCCTGGGTTCAATCCCTGGTTGGGGAGCTAAAGTCTCACAAGCTGCAAGGTGTGGCCAAAACAAACAAACAAAAAATGTATTACCAGCAATAAAGAGAAACAATAATAAAAAGAATAATTTACCAGGAGGTCATTAACAATTATAAATGTACGTGTACCTAATAGCAGAGCTTCAATTTACACGAAACAGAAGTTGGTTCAGTTAGAGAGAAACACACGAGATGCGCAGTTATAGAAGACGTTAATACCTTCATCCACCAGTTGACAGAACCAGACAAACCATCACTAAGCACGTGGACAATCTGAACAACACTATAAAGCATCTTGATCCAGCAGATGTTTATAGAGTACTGTACCCAGCAATTGCAGATACTGTTCTTCTCAAGAACACAACGTGTATTTACCAAGACCGACCACGTACTGGGCCATAAAGCAAATCAATGTTAAAGGAACTGAAATCATCCCACCTGCATTCACTGGCCACAGGAGAATTAGAAACCAATACTAATGATGTATCCAGGAAAACATCAACTATCTGAAAATTAAATAGTACACCTTAAAGAATTCATGGACCAAAAATACAGTCACGAAGAAGAGTGATTCTGAACTGGGCGGCCGGGAAGAAAGAACACATCAAGATGTGAGATGCAGAGATGTCCCTGGGCGTCCAGTGGTTAGGAATCCACCCTGCAGTCGGGGGATACAGACTCCGTCCCTGGAGGGGAAACTAAGATCCCACGAGCCAGGGAGCAACGCAGGCCACACGCCACAACTAGAAAGCCCGTGTGCCACAGTGCAAGATCCCACAAGCCCCAACCAAGACCACACGCAGACAAACGTTTCTTTAAAAGCATCACTAAGAGCTCCAGTACTGTGGCCCCTTGATGCGGAGAGCTGACTCGTTGGAAAAGACCCTGATGCTGGGAAAGATTGAAGGCGGGAGGAGAAGGGGACGACAGAGGATGAGCTGGTTGGATGAAATCACCGACTCAATGGACAGGAGTTTGAACAAACTCTGGGAATTGGTGATGGACAGGGAGGCCTGGCGTGCTGCCGTCCATGGGGTCACAAAGAGTCTGACATGACTGAGCGACTGAACTGAAGAATTACAAAAGCAAGTCATTGAGTGGAAGAAAATGTAACACATCTATCAGACAAAGGGTTGTATCAACACTATAAAGAACTCAAATTCAATAATAAGGCAAATATCCCGATAAGAAAGTGGACAAAATACTTGTAAACACTTCCAAGCAGACATTCAAATGCCCGATAAGCACATAAAAAGATGCTCCGTGTCCTCAGTCATCAGAAACGCCATCAAAATTAAAAATGCCTGCTTTCCCTGGAGGCTCACTGGTTAAGAACGCGGGAGACAAAGGTTCAATGCCTGATCTGGGAAGATCCCAAATGCCATGGAGCAGCTAAGCTACAATTACTGAGTCTGTGCTTCCGAGCCTGGGAGCTGCAACTGCGGGGCCCACGAGCCACAGATACTGAAGTCCAAGCGTCCAGAGCCTGTGCTCTGCGATGAGACGCCCACGCAGTGAGAAGCCTGCACGCCGCGTCCGCCCGGCGCGACCGGGGAAGGCCCGCCCCGACGGAGACCCAGCACAGCCAAATGAGTAAAAATCATTTTAGAAATTAGAAATGCCAATTAAAGCCACGAGCTATCGCCACCCATCAGGATAGCTAAAATTAAAAAAACAGAACCAACCAGCTTGACCTTAGCAGTTCAGTTCAGTTGCTCAGTCGTGTCCGACTCTTTGCGACCCCATGAATCGCAGCACGCCAGGCCTCCCTGTCCATTACCGACTCCCGGAGTTCACTCAGACTCACGTCCGTGGAGTCAGTGATGCCATCCTACATATTTGCTACAGCTTGCTAAGGTCAAGCTGGTTGGTTCTGTTTTTTTAATTTTAGCTCTCCTAATGGATGGCTGGATGGCATCACGGACTCGATGGACGTGAGTCTGAGTGAACTCCGGGAGATGGTGATGGACAGGGAGGCCTGGCATGCTGCG
>SJYX01006619.1:315732-454927 GCA_006410675.1 Oreotragus oreotragus | reverse complement strand
CCTCGTGGGTGGTTGGCTGATGGACGAGGGCCTCAGCATCCTGCCCTGTCACGTGGGCCTCTCCTCTCATGGCTCATTTCCTCTGGAGTCACCAGAGACACACAGCAACTGACAAGAAGGCAGGAACTTTCTAAACCTAATCTCAGAAGCAGCCGCATGCCTGCTGCCTCAGTCTCCTCACTGGAAGTCATGCAGGGGCTTCCCAGGTGGCGCTAGTGGTGGAGAACCCACCTGCCACTGCGGGAGATGGAAGAGAGGGCGGGTTCTGTCCCTGGGTCAGGAAGGTCCCTTGGAGAAGGAAATGGCAGCCCGCTCCAGGATTCCTGCCTGGAGAATCCCCACGGACAGAGGAGCTACAGTCCATGGGATTGAAAAGAGTCGGACACGACTGAAGGGACTGAGCATGCATTCGGAAACTGGTTAGGAGTCTGCCTTGCAACGTGGGAGACACGGGTTTGATCCCTGGTGGGGAAACTAAGATCTCACGTGCAACTAGTGAGCCTGCGTGCTCTGGAGTCAGCGTGCCACGGAATTTGTGAGGCACAGCAAAAGAACGCCCATGAGGCAACTGTGACCCAATGCATCAGATAAATAAGTCAGTGTATGTATATGTGTATATGTATTTTTAAGTCACTCAGTGTGAGGGACACTCAAGGGGAGAGAATTATGAGTTGGGAGTCAGGGGTCATAGAGGGTGCCTCCTGCAGACATGGTCCAGCGTATGGACACGACACCATTGCTTTATCCGTTCATCCGTTGTGGGCTGTTGGTTGTTTCCAGTTTGGGTCTGTCGCAAACAGAGTTTTCTGTAAACATTTGTGTGGTCATACGTTGTTTGTATTTCTCTTGAGTAAATACCTAGGAGTGGAATAGCTGAATCTTAATGGTGTATGTACGTTTAACTTTTTAAGAAATTGTCAAACTGTTTCCCAAAGTGGTTGTTACTGTTTTATTTTCCTATTTGCAACCTTTGAAAGTTTCCATTCAGTTCAGTCTCTCAGTCGTGTCCGACTCTTTGCGAACCCATGAATCGCAGCATGCCAGGCCTCCCTGTCCATCACCATCTCCCGGAGTTCACTCAGACTCACGTCCATCGAGTCCGTGATGCCATCCAGCCATCCATTAGGAGAGCTAAAATTAAAAAAACAGAACCAACCAGCTTGACCTTAGCAAGCTGTAGCAAATATGTAGGATGGCATCACTGACTCCACGGACGTGAGTCTGAGTGAACTCCGGGAGTCGGTAATGGACCAGGGAGGCCTGGCGTGCTGCGATTCATGGGTTCGCAAAGAGTCAGACACGACTGAGAGACTGAACTGAATGGAAACTTTCAAAGGCTGCAAATAGGAAAATAAAACAGTAACAACCACTTTGGGAAACAGTTTGACAATTTCTTAAAAAGTTAAACGTACATACACCATTAAGATTCAGCTATTCCACTCCTAGGTATTTACTCAAGAGAAATACAAACAACGTATGACCACACAAATGTTTACAGAAAACTCTGTTTGCGACAGACCCAAACTGGAAACAACCAACAGCCCACAACGGATGAACGGATAAAGCAATGGTGTCGTGTCCATACGCTGGACCATGTCTGCAGGAGGCACCCTCTATGACCCCTGACTCCCAACACATAATTCTCTCCCCTTGAGCGTCCCTCACACTGAGTGACTTAAAAATACATATACACATATACATACACTGACTTATTTATCTGATGCATTGGGTCACAGTTGCCTCATGGGCGTTCTTTTGCTGTGCCTCACAAATTCCGTGGCACGCTGACTCCAGAGCACGCAGGCTCACTAGTTGCACGTGAGATCTTAGTTTCCCCACCAGGGATCAAACCCGTGTCTCCCACGTTGCAAGGCAGACTCCTAACCAGTTTCCGAATGCATGCTCAGTCCCCTCAGTCGTGTCCGACTCTTTTCGATCCCATGGACTGTAGCTCCTCTGTCCGTGGGGATTCTCCAGGCAGGAATCCTGGAGCGGGCTGCCATTTCCTTCTCCAAGGGACCTTCCTGACCCAGGGACAGAACCCGCCCTCTCTTCCATCTCCCGCAGTGGCAGGTGGGTTCTCCACCACTAGCGCCACCTGGGAAGCCCCTGCATGACTTCCAGTGAGGAGACTGAGGCAGCAGGCATGCGGCTGCTTCTGAGATTAGGTTTAGAAAGTTCCTGCCTTCTTGTCAGTTGCTGTGTGTCTCTGGTGACTCCAGAGGAAATGAGCCATGAGAGGAGAGGCCCACGTGACAGGGCAGGATGCTGAGGCCCTCGTCCATCAGCCAACCACCCACGAGGTGCCCAAACCTGAGGACAACCAGGTCAGTGAGTTTGCAGGCAGCCCTTCAGCCTCTGCTGAGTCTTGGGGTGACAGTATCCTAGCTGATGACTTGACTACAACCTCAGGAGACACTCAAGACACAGGCACCCCACCCAGCCACCCCAGACTGCATGGTAATAAATATGGATTCTTTAAAATGTGGCTTAAGTGCTGGGGACTTCCCTGGTGGCACAGTGGATAGGAACCCACCTGCCAAAGCAGAGGACACGGGTTCAGTCCCTTCTCTGGGAAGATCCCACATGCCGCCTGTGCACCGTTTAACTACTGAGCCCGTCTGTGCTCTAAAGCCCGCGAGCCACAGCTACTGCAGCCCACACACCCTAGAGGCGCTGTTCTGCAACAGAAGGCCCTGTAGTGAGAAACCGCAATGAGGAGCAGCCCTTGCTCCCTGCAACTAGGGAAAAGCCCTCCCAGCAAGACGACCCCTGCAGCCAAAACAAACACAAAAATAAAATTATATTGGAAAAAAGAACACCCACGTGTTGAGAGCACAGATCTTCCTCGTCTCACAGTGCGGTTTGTATCCTGATAAACCCATCAAAAGTTGAAAATATTGTTAGGTCAAAAATGCATTTAGGGAAATTCCCTGGTGGTCCTTTGATTCGGATTCTGCACTTTCACTCCCAAGGACATGGGTTCTATTCCTGGTCGAGGAACTAAGATCCCACAAGCCATGCAGTTGGGGGGAAAAATGTATTTAGACCTCCAGAACATCATAGTCTTAGACTAGCCTGCTTTAAATCTGCTCAGAACACTTACAACAGCCGACAGTTGGGCGAAACTGTCCAACACAAAGCCTATTTGACAATCAAGTGCTTGCGTATCTCCTGCCACTTACTGAACACTGGAGTGAAAGTGAAAAATAGAGCGGCTGAGTGGGTACAGAATGGCTGCAACGTACCCTCGTGGTTCAGTGGGCGACGGGCACCACGGCCCTGCCACCGCCCAGCGTCGTGACGGAGGAGCATACTGCAGGCTGCCAGGGCAGCAGCGACCGAACTCAAAACGCAAAGTCCGGTTTCTACCAAATGCACATCACCTTCACACGACTCTCAGGTCGGAAACCAGACCATTGAATCATCTGTGATTTGTAGTTGGGGACCACCTGTAATTGAACAGTTACAATTCCTCAGCAGTAAAAAGGAATGAACTCTGGATATGCACAGAAGCCCACGTGGATGGATCGCTAAATCATTAAGCCATGGACAGGCAGCCAGTTGAAGAGTGTCCAGGCTATAGGCTCCCATGCATATAAAATCCTAGAATCATGCGCCATTGAGATGGACAGAAAGCCGCCCGTAGCTGCAGGAAGGGATTGCCAGGGCACAAGGAAACTTTTGGGGGTAAAGACTGTTATTTGGGGACTTCCCTTATGGTCTAGTGGTTAAGACTCTGAATTCCCAATGCAGAGGGTGCCAGTTCGATCCCTGGTCAGGGAACTAGACCCCACATGCCACAGTGAAGACTTGGCACAGTTAAATAAATAAATAAATGTTTTTAAAAAGAAGACTGTTATTTTGATGTACTGACTGCTGAAGAGATGCACAATATGTCAAAACTGATCAAAACACCCATTTTAAATAGAGGCAGCTTGGTGCACTTCAACTATACTCCAAATAAAGTGATGATCTTCTTTAAAGAAAAAAACATGCTTTTGAACACTTGCACACTGGGGCTTGCTCTCTCTCACCGCTGGGAATGCTTCTGCCACCCCCTGGACCGGAGGAGAATGGGGGCGCCCACAGGCAATGCCTTGCCACTGCCCAGACCACTCAGCCCCAGGGAGCCGGCCCCACGCTGCAGGCCCACAACACACACATCCTGACAACACATGCCTGCTGCATTAGACCACTAAGTTCTGAGCTGGTTTGTCCCACAACAAAAGCCAACTGGTCACAGATACAGAAGATCTCCTCTGGGAGCAGGAAGGACCGGAACGGGGGCAGGAGAGTGGGGAGCAGGCAGAGGCCGCAGTGGCCGGGCGAGAAGGGAGACCGAGTGCCAGATGGGTACAGACAAGTAGGGGACCGGCGGGTGCGGCAGGGTGCGCCCAGCCCAACCGCATCCGGAGGAGGGGAGGGGAAATGAGCAGGCAAGAGCGACAGGGCGAGCCACGCACGCCTCTCCCTCCTCCCTCAGTGCCCGGGGCAGAGCTGGGCTGGTGGATAAGGGATGAGGGTCTTTTTTTCTTTTTTCCCAACGGTGCCACTCAACTTACAGGATCTCAGTTCCCTGGCCAGCGATTGAACCCGGGCCCCAGTCGTGAAAATGCTGAGTCCTAACCACTGGACCGCCAGGGAGGTCCCCGGGATGAGGGTCTGGGTCACAACCAGGAGCTCGGGCTCAGTGGCCAGACTGCCTGGGCTGCCTCCCCTCCCAGCGCCTCCTCGGTTTCCTCGTCCTTAAAATGGGGACACCACCACCTCTTGGGGTCATCGTGGGAATGAGAGGAGTGTGTGGCTGTACAATGCTTGGACCCTCAGCTAAGACGGGCTCCGTGATCTGAGGTTAGGTCACTGGCTGGAAGAAACTGGAAGGGTGTTCTGGCCAGTCTGAGGAATCTGCAAGAGGCAGGGGAAATGAAAACCATTGAGAAATGAGGTCACACAACGTCAGCAAGACCTGTGACTTCTTAGCTTGACCCGGAGAGCTGGGCTCTTCCAGAAGGATCTGGGGGTGTGGGGGGTGGTGCGCTTCAGGGCTGTTGATCTATTGGAGGGCTGGGTTGGCCTAAATATTCCTGGGGGAGGCACCAGGGCAGCTCCCAACCTCACCCACCCAGCCAAGGGCTGGAGGTTCTAAATAATCAAGGCAACAACAACCAAAGGGCCACTGTGGGGAAGACGAGAAGCTGCCTTCGCTGTCTACGCCAGAGGGGTCACTGGCTGGCTGGCTCGTGAAGCTCTCGGCCAAAATCCACCTCCCCCGGTACACAAGGCCCCCAAATCACCCTCTGAATACGCAACCAGGTGGAGGCACGCAGCCAGCCCCACATTCAGTCCCACACACTGTCACTGGGCAGCTCCAACGGACTAGTGTTCTAGGCTCAGAAATTCAGGATGGATGGAGAGATGATCACACTCAGTGGGTAAGTCAGAGACAAATATCACATATCAGTTACATGCGGAATCTAAGAAATGATACAATGGACTTATTTACAAAGACAGACAACAAACAGCAATGGACTCACAGACTTACGGTTACCAAAGGGGAGTTGGAGGGGAGGGATAAATTAGGAGTTTGGGATTAACATACAAACTACTAATATATAGAACAGATAGACAACAAGGACCTATAGCACAGGGAACTAAAGTCAGTATCTTGTAGTAACCTATAATGGAAAAGAATCTGAAAAAGAGCGGATATATGCCTGAATCACGCCTGAAACTAACACAACACGGGAAATCGGCCATACTTCAGAAAAAATACAATTCTGTACAACAAATCCTACCAAAATACCATCATTTCAGCAAGGTTAGGTGCCTGTACGGCTGCTAAGTGGAGGAAGCTTTGCCACGAAGATGTTCAAATGAGCAGCTACTGTTTTGAAGCATTTATCAGGTGCCAGGCCCTGAGAATAATTATGTCTGCAGTGACCCTGCGCCAGGGTGATCCAGGGTTAAGAATCTGCCTTGCAATGCAGGGCTTGGGCGTTCAATCCCTGGTCAGGGAACTAGATCCCGCATGCCACCGCGGGGCAACTAACTGAGCCTGCCACCACAAGTAGAGAGAGCTGGCACCCCACAACTAGAAAGGCGAAGGACCCCCTCCTCCCCCAGACACACAAAAGAGCCCAGGCGCCTGCAAGGAAAAGCCCCAGCCCAGGGAAGACCCAGCGCAGCCAAAAAAATTCTTTTAAAGTTGAGTGTCTCAGTTATCTTAAAAAAACAAAAACAAAAAAACAGAGCCAGCTTTGTCATCTATGCGAATTTAAGAGATTTAAATTCCCCATCCTCCCTTCCCTCACGTGTAAATGGGGACAAGAACAGTAAAAGGATCGTTTAAAGATAACACTAGTGGTCACAAGGCCGGGCTCTGTTTTGAGAGCCTCCTACAGGAGTTTCCACGGGGGAGCCCCAGGTGGGCCTTATTCGCTGAGGTTCACAGCTGTAACCTGAGCCTCCCCGCCCACCCTCCAATTCGGGCACCGAGCGACCCGCGGAGACGCCAGCCCCTGCCCCAGTTATCATAACAAAACCCGCAGCTGTCCCGGGCGGCCTGGACAAATACCTGGCCCGATGGCGCGGAGATAGGGCCGCAGAGTAAATACGTTTGCTGGCGGGGCTGCCGCGCTGCGGCCTCGGGTTCTCGAGTTCTTGACACCCGAGCCTCGCCGGGACATTCCAGCCGGAAAAGGGGGGCCGGGAGCCGGGTGGGAGGTGCTCGAGGGTGGGGAAGGGGGGGGCGCATCCTGGAGGTCTGGGGTGGCGGCCGCAGATGAAGCCAGGCGGGGCCCGGTCCCTCTTGGCGGCAGCAACCCCCTGGGAGCCCCTTGCAGAACAGACCTAGGGGCGCCCCGGCCCCAGGTTGCTGGTGGAGGCGGGGGTTGTTAGGGTCCCCGCGCCGTCACCAGCAGCCCCTGGCCCGCCGGCTTGCGACTCCCGAGGTTAGGGCCGGGGCCAGGGGATTCTCGGATCAGCGCGCCCCCGGCCCCAGTGCTGGCTGCGCTGCGGACGCCAAAGTGGCGGGGCCTTCCCGCGCCCCTACCCAGTCCGTCCAGCTCTCTAGCTCGCGCCCCCGTCCCACGTCCCTCGGTCCCTGTTTCAGTCCGCGGGGGCTCTCCCCATCTCTCCCCGTCTCTGCCCCCCCAACCCCGCCAGGGTCGCCCCTCCCCCGCTCCAAGGACTGCAGCCTGAGCAGAGGGGCGAAGAAAGTTACTAGAGGAAGGACGGGGCGTGGGATGCGGGGGACACGGCCCCCCAGATCGCCCCTGCAGGGGCACCTGCTGCCCGCCCGGGGGCCGAGCCGAGGGTTGCCCCCGGCCCCGGCCAGCTCTCCCGCGGGGGCGCCCGCCCTGCGGAGCGGGGCACGGCCAAGGTCCCCCCAGTCCCGGGCGGCAGGGAGAGGCGTCCCAGGGCAAGGCCAGGTTGGGACCCTGCGGAGCCAGCCTCGGGACCCGGGGTGGGGGTCGCCCCCGCCTTCCCCGGGAGCCGGGCCGGGGTGGGGGCGCGCACCGGGCCCACCGCCCTTACCTGCGTCCATGGCGCGACCAGCCGGGCTGCACGCCTCCCGCCGCCGTCGGGCCCGGCTCCGCTCTCGCGGACAGCTCGGGTTTCCTGGTGCGCGCGGCGCGGCCGGTTAATCATTGACCGCAGGGCTGCCCGCGGCTGGGTCAACAGGTGGCTCCTCGCGCGCCCCGGCCGCTGGGGCCCGAACCCGTGCGGCCTGGCCGCCTCCGCAGGACCCGCGCCCGGCCAGCCCCGAGGAAGGGGGCCGAGTCGGAGGGGCGCAACCCAGGCCCAGCTGGGAACGGGCGGAGGGGGCGGCGGGGAAGGAGTGCGGGAGACCGGCCAGCCGGGGAGCCCAGCTGGATGCACTGGTGGCCAACAAGGGCCTTGTGGATCCGAAGAGTGCCCAGTCTCCCCTTCTGTGTCTCCCAGCAAGGTTAGCCAGCAGAGCAGATTTTCATATGAAATCTCCTGGGTGGGGTGGGAGGTGGGAGGGGGGCTCATGTTTGGGAGTTCGTGTACACCCGTGGCAGATTCATGTCAATGTATACCAAAACCAATAGAGTACTGTAAAGTAAAATAAAGTAAAATGGAGGCTCAAAAACTAAAAAAAAAAAAGAGAAAGAAAGAAAAAAGAAATCTCCTGGGGTTTAAAACAATGTGTGTGACACTTCTGTTCCCTGAGACTTGCCAGACTGGAAAACTCAAAGCAAGTCTACTCCAAACATCCAGAAATGCTAGATAAACTACACCCACAAGCCAGACGGCAATTTCAATTCATAGCTGAGCTCCCAAGATGGGAAGAGAGATCCCTGGGACCAAGGAAAAGGAGGCAAACCCTGGAGGAGGGGGCCGGCGTTTGGGGGTGGTGGTGGGGGGTTCTGTCTGTGCCCTGTAGTAGACTAGCGGTCTCAGTGGTCTGGCATTATTGGTGAAAGTTGCTCAGTAGTGTCTGACTCTTTGCGACCCCATGGACTATATAGTCCATGGAATTCTCCAGGCCAGAATACTGGAATGGTAGTCGTTCCCTTCTCCAGGGGATCTTCCCAACCCAAGTTCAAACCCAGATCTCCTGCACTGCAGGCGGATTCTTTACCAGCTAAGCCACCAGGGAAGCCCAAGAATACTGGAGTGGGTAGCCTGTCCCTTCTCCAGGGGATCTTCCCAACCCAGGAATTGAACCGGGGTCTCCTGCACCGCAGGCGGATTCCTTACCAGCTGAGCCACCAGGGAAGTGGTCTAGGGCTTGAGTTTTACACACAGATGCACTCCCTGCCTTGGCAGTGTGGAGTCTTAGCCACAGGATCACCAGGGTAGTCCCTGCAAAACGTGTCAGTCTTTACTTTTCGCGGTTAGAATTTTCAGCTGGTCCTTTTAAAATCTGTATGTTTTTCATAATGTCTTTTCTGTGGTGATGCAAAAGAAATAAGACATCGCTTTGCTGACAAAGGTCCATATAGTCAAAGCTATGGTTTTTTCCAGTAGTCATATACGGATGTGAGAGTTGGACCATAAAGAAGGCTGAGGACTGAAGAACTGATGCTTTCAAATTGTGGTGCTAGAGAAGACTCCTGAGAGTCCCTTGGACTGCAAGATCAAACCAGTCAATCCTAAAGGAAGTCAACCCTGAATATACATTGGAAGGGTTGATACTGAAGCTCCAATACTTTGGCCACCTGATGTGAAGAGTCGACTCCCTGGGAAAGACCCTGATGCAGGGAAAGATTGAAGGCAAAGAAGGGGTCAGCAAAAGATGACATGGTTAGCTAGTATCACCACGTCCATGACTCAACAAACATGAATTTGAGCACACTCTGGGAGATAATGAAGGACAGAGAAGCCTGGTGTGCTGCAGTCCATGGGGTCGCGAAGTTGGACCCGACTGAGCAACTGAACAGCAGCACTCTAGTCCATCTGCTTTCTCTTCAAATGGTTTTTAAAATTTTTTATTGGAAAGCAACTTCAAACTCAGAGACCTCATGGACTGCAGCGCGCCAGACTTCCCTGTCTTCTCTAGTGTGTTTTTTTTGGCCAGGACAGAATCTAGGCCAAGATTACATGGAGCATTTGCCTGCCGTGTTTGCAAACACCTGTATAGACCTGGTTTTAAATTATTTTCAAATTGCTGTAATATGTCCAGTTTCTCAGATATGAATCTGCCCATTTGCTGCACCTGCTGTTGCACAGGAGGCAGGTCTCCTCGCGGGCTTCGGCATCATCATGAGTTCACGGCCAGAAGTAAACTTCTGAAGGTGCCCTGCGTGAGCCACACGTGCGCCTGCAACACGAGTTGGGTGGTTCCTCTGGTGAACCGTCTTGTGCTTCCCACTTGGCGTTTCTGCACCATGTGGAGGGCCCGTTCCACTTTCTGCGGGAGGACTCTGCCCAGAGCCACTGGGGTAGCGGCTTGCTTCAGTCTCACAAAAGCACAGTCCCTTTCAGTCTCCAGCCATATGCAGAGGGCCAGTTCTAGAACCTGCTACTGTGCATGGGGCTGAGACTGACTCCCAGCCCCCAAGGCACAGTCGAGTTCTGGCCCCATCATGGGCAACTCGGCTTCAACCACTGGCAACGAGAGCCTTCTCGCAAGGCCTGGATACCGTATTTCCCTTTCTCGTCTTGGGCGGACGATGCCCTCCTCCACGTCTGGAGCATGTATGTGTGCGAGCGTGCTGGCATGGCTCTCTTGACTGGAGGTCCATTTGCAGCCACAAACCTTGGGTGAACCATGTAATCTCTCTGCTTCTCAACCTCCCCATCAGGAAAATGGGTTTGTTAAAATAAACAAACGAAGACTAGCCTTGAATGTTCCCTGGGTAGACAAAACCAGTTTTGTAACCAAGCAGGACCCTATGGGGCCTTCCCAGAACAGACCCCAACCCCCGCCATATCCTCCACCTGCCTCTTGTCTCTAGGAAAACCATTAGCATCCTAGGCCTTCCCCAAGTCCTGTGTGAGTGAAAGTCACTCAGTTGTGTCCGACTCTTTGCTACCCCATGGACTGTAAAACCCATGGAATTCTCCAGGCCAGAATACTGGAGTAGGTAGCCTTTCCCTTCTCCAGGGGATCTTCCCAACCCAGGGAGCAAACCCAGGTCTCCCAGTTGCAGGCGGATTCTTTACCAGCTGAGCCACCAGGGAAGCCCAAGTTCTAAGGAGAAGCGAGAAAACGCAGAAAGAAAAACAGTCAAGCGAGACAAAATAATAACAGTTTAGCTATTAAAGCCAAGGACCTTTAGCTCCGCCTCCAGGGCTATAGTTAATATTCTGAGCTGTGTCCTTTGAGCTGTTTTGCAGATACCCAAATCCCCACCAGGTGGAAGAAGTTAACTGTCTGCTGCCCACAAGCACACAGACTCCAGGCCAGTTAGAACTAGCAGGTTGATGATGCTGACTCCTGATTAGCTCACTACCAACCAATCAGAAGAATGTCGGAGTGCTGATCACGCATCGCAAGGCCCCTGCCCTCACCCTGTCTTTAAAAGCCTTCCCTGAAAGCCTTTGGGGAGTTACTGCTGCTGCTAAGTCACTCAGTCGTGTCCGACTCTGTGTGACCTCATAGACGGCAGCCCAGCAGGCTCCCCCGTCCCTGGGATTCTCCAGGCAAGAACACCGGAGTGGGTTGCCATTTCCTTCTCCAATGCATGAAAGAGAAAAGTGAAAGTGAAGTCGCTCAGTCTCTCCGACTGTTAGCGACCCCATGGACTGCAGCCCACCAGGCTCCCCCGTCCATTGGATTTTCCAGGCAAGAGTACTGGGGTGGGGTGCCATTGCCTTCCCCAATGGGGAGTTACTGCTTGGCTGGAATTCTTGCTTGGTGCCCGCAATAAACGGTCTATTTCCCTTCGCCACAACCTGGTGTGAGTAGATTGGCTTTGTTGCTACTGCTAAGTCACTTCAGTCATGTCCGACTCTGTGTGACCCCATAGACGGCAGCCCACCAGGCTCCCCCATCCCTGGGATTCTCCAGGCAAGAATACTGGAGTGGGTTGCCATTTGTTCAGACAAACAGACTTAAGTTTGGTTTCCTGACAGTTCAGCCATGCAAACAATTTAATGTAGCTTATTTTGCAAGAGTAACTTGCCTGGGGTCATTCCTTCTTTCTGCCTCTGGAAATCATAAGCACAGCTGAAACTGTTTCCCAGAATTGGTGTGAGAGAATCAATTCCCTATCACTTAAGAAAATCCCAGCATTATTAATATAACCAATCACGGTGAAGAATACAGTCAACTGCCTCTCACTGTCCGAGCCGCTTTAATAACGACAGACAAACAGACTTAAGTTTGGTTTCCTGACAGTTCAGCCATGCAAACAATTTAATGTAGCTTATTTTGCAAGAGTAACTTGCCTGGGGTCATTCCTTCTTTCTGCCTCTGGAAATCATAAGCACAGCTGAAACTGTTTCCCAGAATTGGTGTGAGAGAATCAATTCCCTATCACTTAAGAAAATCCCAGCATTATTAATATAACCAATCACGGTGAAGAATACAGTCAACTGCCTCTCACTGTCCGAGCCGCTTTAATAACGTACCTTGAGCCTTATTCTGTGTGTTGCTTTGCAAGCTCTCTGTTCAAGAACTGTCTTTTGCACAATCAACTTTTACTATTAACAGTTACCACTTCAACTATTCATGGGCTCCCAGGTGGTGCAATGATAAAGAATCCACCTGCCAATGCAGGAGACCCAAGAGACACAGGTTTGATCCCTGGGTCAGGAAGATTCCCTGGAGTAGGAAATAGCAACCCACCCCCATATTCTTGCCTGGGAAATCCCATGGACAGAGGAGCCTGGAGGGCTACAGTCCATGGGGTTGTGAAGAGTTGGATACACTGAGTGCATGCACACACACATACACGTGTAATGATTCATGGGTTTATTCCTATTTCTGCAGTTTTGACAGGTTGTGTAAGGCTTTATTGCTATTCAAGATATATAACCAGACCTTTTTTATCTTCGCACAATCTAGCCACAGCTGTATCAGACCAGAAGAGCAAATGCCAGAATACGATACTACGGTTTTCTTCGGGTGGGGGTTATGGTTGATTTTAGTTCTGTGTGCATGTTTGGGGCTTCCCTGGTGGCTCACACGGTAAAGCGTCTGCCTGCAATGCCGGAGACCATGTGTATATATTTTCTGCAATGAGCATGAGTTACACCTGGGATTGGGAAACTAGCAATACTCAAAATTTCAGGCACCTGGTCAACCCAAGTGCTGAGCGTCAACTTGTGTTCGACAAAAGCTTGAAGACCTGAGGGGGATGAACCAACAATTTCTGCAGGTGGTGGGGCTGGCCAAGGGGATCGGGGAGGAGGGCCACGTTGGAAAGCTAGGTTTCCTGTGTTCCTGTGAACTTGACCCGGTGGGGCAATGGTGAAGATGGGGGCAAGAATCCCAGAGTTCTGCCTCACCTGGTTCTGAGAAAACCAAGGCTGAGTCTCAACCCCACCACTCATTCAGTAACGACAGATGCTTCCTGCACATGGCAGAGTCGGCCAAACAAGCAGCCACAGCCCTGCCCTCACCGGGCTCAGGGCTCAGCTCTAGAGACAAACACTAAGCAGGTGATTGCAAAACCTGCTCCATAGTTGCAGTTGTGGTCCATGCTTTCCACGGACAGCATTGAGGAGCTGGTCTGATCCAGCTGTGGGAGAGGACCAGGGCATGCTGGGAAGAGTCAGCCGGGCAGAGGGCGGGGTGGGAGGTCTGGGAGGGTGTGTGGGCCTGGGGCTTGGTGGGAGCATGTAGGGTTAGATGAGAGCTGGTTGGGGGTGGGCTCCCTTTGCTGTCCCTCACTAGAGGCTAGCCTTGTGCTAGAGCAACAAGAATAACAAAAAGGAGGACTTCCTGGTGGTCCAGTGGCTAAGACTCTCGAGTTCTCAATGCAGGGGGCCCAGGTTCGACCCCTGGTCAGGGAACTAGATCCCACATGCCACAAAAAAGATCAAAGATCCTGAGTGCCACAACTAAGACCGGCACAGCCAAATAAACAAATATTAAAAAAAGAAGAAGGGATTCCAGTGGTTCCAACTCTGAGCAGCCAACACAGGGGTTGCAGCTTTGACCCCTGGTTGGGGAACTAGGCCAAAAGATAATAATACTTTAAAAAAAAGAATACAAACAACGGAAATTCCCTGGCAGGCCAGTGGTTAGGATTCTGCACCTTCACAGCCAAGGGCCAGGGTTCAATCCCTGGTCAGGGAACTAAGATCCTACAACATGTAGAGCATGCCCCCTGCCCCCCAAAAGTGTCAGCATTAAATACATATAAATATACACACACAGAATAGGCTTCCCAGGCGGCACTAGCAGTAGGAATCCGCCTGCCAATGCAGGAGACGTGGGTTCGATCCCTGGGTGGGGAAGATCTCCTGCAGGAGGAAATGGCAACCCACTTCAGTGTTCTTGCCTGGAAAATGCCACGGACAGGGGAGCCTGCTGGGCTGCAGTCCATGGGGTCGCAAAGAGTCAGACACAACTGAGCATGTGTGAACATACAAACAATCTAGTTAATATCACTGGCCCTGGGAGGAGCAGATGCCAAACAGGCAAATGCAGAGACGCAGGCAGAACAGGCACCTCCTCAGAGCCGGGCCTTATGCCAGGCCCTTTGTGTGCCTTGAGCACGGCAGCCTCACTGTGGGATTTCCCTGTTGAGAGTTCGCTAAAATACTCCATCATTCTGCTGCCTGGTATCCACTATGGCCAACTGCCTGCAGAGACCTCAAACTGACTTGAGCCCCTTCACACACCCACACACCCTAGATAGCAGCCTGTTCACCAGCAAACACATGCTCTTGGGATCAAGAGTCTCCCCGCTGCCTTCTAGTGCCTCTATGTCTTAAGTGCCCTAGAGATAAGACCCCAGTTCAGTTCAGTCGCTCAGTCGTGTCCGACTCTTTGCGACCCCATGAATCGCAGCACGCCAGGCCTCCCTGTCCATCACCAACTCCTGGAGTTCACCCAAACTCTTGTCCATCGAGTCAGTGATGCCATCCAGCCATCTCATCCTGTGTCATCCCTTTTTCCTCCTGCCCCCAATCCCTCCCAACATCAGAGTCTTTTCCAATGAGTCAACTCTTTGCATGAGGTGGCCAAAGTACTGGAGTTTCAGCTTTAGCATCAGTCCTTCCAAACAACACCCAGGACTGATCTCCTTTAGAATGGACTGGTTGGATCTCCTTGCAGTCTAAGGGACTCTCGAGTCTTCTCCAATACCACAGTTCAAAAGCATCGATTCTTCCGCGCTCAGCTTTCTTCACAGTCCAACTTTTGAGCAAAACCCTACTCTTTTGGCTTGAATTAACCAATCCAGTCCTAGTCTGAGAACCCCAAAGTACTCCACAAAGGGACCCTGATAAAGGACTATGTCCCAGGGCCTGCCTCTTTCTGCTTCTCTGCACTCTGCCTAGACCTCCTGCGTGACCCCTCCAGGCGTGCGGTGTACCTCCTCCAGGACCTGTGAGTAACAAATTTCTCTGTTTCCATTTCTGTTGTTGAACCTCTGCCGGCCATCAGTTGCCCTGTCTTCACTTACATGTTAATTTCACAAAATCACAACATCTCCCCCTAACAGCTGGGGAGTAAGGAAACATGGTGGTCAGTCACTGTTAACTCTCTCCCTGGGGCTTGGTCCCCAACCTTGTCCCTGAACGTGTGAATGCCCTACTTTGAGGTTCCCTGTAAGCTCCTCTCAGTTGTGGGGGCGGGCTTTCTCATGCTGACCCAGCCACCCTTCATCCGCTTCCCTCTGCCCAGGTCCTCAGGACTCAGGAGGCCCAACCACCTACCTCCAACCCCTCATCATCCCCTCTCTGCTCCACCCCCCATCAGAACCATCCTGTAACCTTTGCTGAAACGGGTTCATGCTTCTTCGCCTGATGTCTCCATGTTAGTCTCTCTTGCATATTTCAGTTTCATCAAATATTCATGGAGGGCTCACAGTGCAGCAGGAGCTAGGCTTGCAGAGAGACTTGATGCCCTGAGGACACTGTACAACAGGAATGGGTCGGTATCTGCCTTCTTGGACCAGGGGCACAGGTGGAATCCAGCAGACAGGGTCCCTTCTTCCCAGCTTCTCTAGGGCTCAGTCAAAAAGTCATCCCACGACTTCTGGCCACCATGTAAGGGGCAGGTTGACGAGGCCAGGAACTTGCTGGTCAGAGGCAGTGGGGGAACCACTGAAGGCTCAGGGTCATGTTAAGAAACTCGAGGAGGGAGGGATAACGTGGAGGCTCGGCTGGCGTGAAGGGCCAACAGGAGCAGGGCTAAGCCTGTGCCCAGGCAAGAGGACTGGACCCACGCGGTGGAGGCAAGGGCTGACCACCGGGGCCGGTGCGGAGGTGACAGCATGCTCTTGGGTGACCGCACACGAGGCTGCAGAACCGGTTCTAGTTTCCAATTCAGGTCACGGGGCTCAGGTGTCCGACCCGCCTCTATGCCCAAGCACCCCACCCCGACCTTGCGGCCCTGGAGATCATTCCGACGCCTCCCACCGCCACCCCACGCATCGCGGAGGTGCGGGCAGAAGGAACCTTCTTGGAGGCCGCCCGACATCTGGAGACTACTGCAGCCAGTAGCGAAGCCGACTGGCTTTTGGCTTTTGCAGCAAATAATAAAAAACAACCCGGCGTGGCGGCAAAGAGTCCAGCTGCCTATGCGGCCTTCCAGGCCCAGCAGAAGGGCCCGGCCAGGCCCACGCATGCGCGGCACCCTCAGCCACCAACCAGGACTACAACTCCCGCCGTGCCCCGCGCGCCCGTCGCCCCGCCCCCTGCCGGGCCGCGTGCCTCCCGGAAGTAGAGCCCCGGGCGGGGGGCGTCTCCGACCTTTGCGCGGAGTCGGCGGCGGGAGCCGGGAGTCAGATGCGGTTGAGCAACGCCGGAGATGGCTTCGGCTGGAGGCGGCGACTGCGAGGGCGCCGGACCCGAGGCGGACCGCCCTCACCAGCGGCCCTTCTTGATCGGCGTGAGCGGCGGCACCGCGAGCGGCAAGGTAAGGGGCTGGGCGGCGCGGCGCGGCCTGCGAGTCACCCTGGGCGCCCCCGGGACTCCGCGCGGCCTGTCGGGCCTCAGTCCAGAGGGAGACCCCCGCCTCTAGCTGCCGCGAGGTACCCCCCACCCACCTCCCGGGCGTGGACAGGGCCGGGGGCGGAGGGGCTCGGGCCGCGGCGGGCCAGGCGGGGAGCGGGTTGCTGGACCCCGGGGCGCCCCCGCAAGTTCCCGGCTGGCCTGGCCGCTCGTGGCCGCCGGGTCCGCGTTGCCCCTGCTGGTGCACCCCAGCTCCCTCCCCGCCAGGCGCAGCCGCTGGCCTGGCGGCCGCTCGGGAGCTGATACGCCGGGGTGGGCGTCTCCAGGCGGGGCTCCTGTTTGTGTGTTTCCCAGTCCACTGTATGCGAGAAGATCATGGAGCTGCTGGGACAGAATGAAGTGGATCACCGGCAGCGCAAGCTGGTCATCTTGAGCCAAGACAGGTTCTATAAGGTCCTGACCGCGGAGCAGAAGGCCAAGGCCTTGAAAGGACAGTACAACTTCGACCACCCAGGTAGAGGCTCTGAAGGTGGGGAGAGAGTGGGGAAGAAGGGCGGACCGCGGAGACTGGGTCCAGAGTTGGCCGTGGATGGGGAAGAGGCTCCAGGTGCTCCCTGGCGAAACCTCTGTGGAGCAGATTGGGGGTTAAGCCCGGGGTCTCTCCTGTGTGCTCTGGACCCTGCAGGAGCTCCAGGCTCCATCGGTTGGAGCTGGTCAGGGAGTCTGCAGCTCAGAAGGGCCTTCAGGCCCACTGCTCTGCAACAGTTGTGGTCGTAGAGAAAACTGAACGCCTTCTTGCTATCAGGGGCCTGCTATGCAGACCGTTTCCACTGGGGCAGAGTCCTCAAGAGGCCAGCAGTGGGTGAACAAGAATCAGAGGCCTTGAAGCCCCCTTTCCTGGTCTGGTCAGGGGCCAGGGGAACAGGTGGAGAGGCGGTGGGTGAGGGGGATAGCCATGCTGCCCCTCCCTGCTGCTAGCAGACGATTCCGCCCAGTGGCTGGCTCCCGTCTTCATTCCTTTCCAGGGGACACATGGGAAGAAGGTCTGAGGAACATTAGCCTGTGTTATTTCCCAGAACTAGGAGCAAGACGCCTAGCTCACCTACCTCCCGGAACTGGCTGGTCAGGAGATCCGTGTGTGCAGACTTGTGGGTGGGACAGCGGCCCAGGCGGTGGCACTGCCCCAGGGCGGCGGTACTGCCCCAGGGCGGCAAGGACAGGGCCAGCCTGTGGTTTGCTGAGGGCCCTGCAGATGGACGCCGTGGGGGCTCCTCTGGGCCAGATGTTCCTTAGGGTCGCACCCAGCAGACCCCAGGGCAGAGCAAGTTCTCAGCATAAAGACTTGCCCTGCTTTCTGTTCCACCCCTGCAGATGCTTTTGATAACGATTTGATGCACAGGACTCTGAAGAACATCGTGGAGGGCAAAACGGTCGAGGTCCCCACCTATGATTTTGTGACCCACTCAAGGTAAGCGGGTGGTTCTGGGAGGAGAGGGCTGTGTCCGGGGGGCTGGTGAGGACACCCCTCCCACCCTGGGGCTGCGCCCCACTGGTTCCCGGGACAGCCCCCCTCATCTGTGCCCAGGGTCTGATGCTGATGGCAGGCTTCTCCCCTGGCCTGCCCCGCAGGCTTGCGGAGACCACGGTGGTCTACCCCGCAGACGTGGTCCTGTTTGAGGGCATCCTGGTCTTCTACAGCCAGGAGATCCGGGACATGTTCCATCTGCGCCTCTTCGTGGACACTGACTCCGACGTCAGGCTGTCTCGGAGAGGTAAGGCGGACGCAGGCCCCTCTGCCCCTGGCCAGGCCGGCCCCAGGCCCCCCAGGCGTCTGCAGGCCCCTCCTCTCTCCTGTCACTGCAGTTCTCCGGGATGTGCAGCGGGGCCGGGACCTGGAGCAGATCCTGACACAGTACACCACCTTCGTCAAGCCGGCCTTCGAGGAGTTCTGCCTGCCGGTACCGCCCTCCACTTGCCCAGGGACCTCCTTTCCCCCCTTGTCAGAAGGCCCCCCGGTGCCCATTCTGAGAGCCGAGTCATGGACGGACGCAGTCTGCTGTATACGTGGAGGAGTTAGCCTCTCGTTCCCGCAGTCCCAGGAAGTGGTCTCGGCTGGGAATGGGTCCTTGGTCCCTCACACCCCTCCTCCCCGCACCTGGCTTCACCCTGAGCCCCAGTGGCACCTCCTCCTGGGCTCTTGTCTGCCTCTGTCCAGGGCGCTGCTCGTCCACGGCCCACACCATGCCTCTCCTTCCCCCCAGCCCTTCTGAATGGGAGCAGGGGGGCCTCTTTGGGGGCAGGGATCTCTGTCTGTTGGCTGCCAAAGTGCTGTCTGGCGCACAGTAGGTGCTTACAAACTTCCTCCACACCGTGTGTCTCCCCGGGGGTGGAGGGAGGTCCAGCTGGCGTGTCGAGGAGGGATTCACTATGTGTGGCCGTCTGTCTCCTCCATCTCGCCTCTCTCACTGGATAGGATCACGGAGAGATTCAAAGGGAAATTTCACAGTATCGTTTCCCAAAGGGTAAAGTGAGGCACAGAGGAATTAGAAGCAGGATTCCTGCTTTAGATAAATGGGACAGAGGAGTCCTGTCTTTGCTAGTTCATGGAAACATTTTATTTTACATTCATGGTCTTGGAGTTTCTAGAAAATGATTAGGAAATTGACTGTTTCGCAGTCTCTTATCCCCAGAAAGACACTTTTGAAAAGTATGTGGTTTACCGTGAAGCTCTGGACACCAGGTGTGATCGGGTGCCCCTAGATGGAGGCAGAAGTGTGCTCGGCCAGTCCCTCCCTGCCTTCACGGGGAGCCTCGGTGAGGTGACCGAGCCACCCGTGTCCCGGTCGCCAGGACCTTTCTCAGCCTCTGCTGGTCACCCTCGCCTGCCCCCACAGCCCGGCAGAGTGGCCCAGCCCCGTGGGAGTTCAGCCCTGGGTCTCCTCTGCCTGCAGACACGGCTGCCCCGGGACCCCGTCTGTCCCTGTTCGCCCCCGTGGCTCATCTCAGGACAGGCCTCCTTGGCCCAGGCCCACACGCTGGTGGTGCTCAGCGGTCTGCAGGCTCTCCTCCCTGACCAGCAGCACTTGGGGATCCCTCCTTGGCGGCACCATAGTGCCCAACAGGAGTGTGCTCCTCAGTGTGGGAGCAGAGCAGAGGCGAGGAAGGAAGGGGAGCAGGTCCCGTGACTTCCCTGCCTGGGGTGCAGCCCTGCTCTCACAGGGTTCCTCACCCTGTGCACTGGGAGGGCACCCCACCTCAGCCAGCCCAGACTGCCCGGCGGTCAGCGCAGACCACTGGCCCTGACGGCGGTGCTCTGAGACGAGCGTCTCCGAGAAACCAGCAGACGCGCGCCTTCCCTTCCTGCTGCTTCGGCTCAGCTTCCCTCGCTTCTGGGCTCGCGGCCTCTCACCTGAGCCCCTGCCCCCGCCTCCTTACCCTTCAAGGTGGCCTGCGCGTGCGCCCCGCATCTAGGCCCAGGCACGCCCAAAGCATCTCACGAGACCCTCCTTTTCTTGCCTTGTAGACAAAGAAGTATGCAGACGTGATCATCCCTCGAGGGGTTGACAACATGGGTAAGGAGCAGGCCTGTGCCACCCCCACCAGGGCCATGCGGCAGGCCCGGCCCGTCCATTACTGAGACGCCGCTGGGGGGCGAGGCCTGTCCATGTACATGTGTGGCAGAGGTTCACAACACGCTTAGAACACGCAACACGTTTTACCTTAAGGTGACGTAGCGTGCGATGTCGGTTAAGTTTCAGTAGGTGGTGTGGAAAAAAAGAATAACACGGAAGACTGCTTGACAGGGAGGCCCTTGTTGGCAGGAAGTATTACACCCAGGGTCAGTTAACAGAAGCCCGCACCACCACGCCAGGTCAATTTTACCATGCCCAGCCCCAGCGGGCACTGGTCTACCTGCTGAGGCTCGGTGGCAGACAGATGCCTGCGGAGGGAAGCGCGTGCCGCGCGGGTGGCGCGGGTGGCGCGCGGATGCCTGCGGAGGGAAGCGCGTGCCGCGCGGGTGGCGCGCGGATGCCTGCGGAGGGAAGCGCGTGCCGCGCGGGTGGCGCGGGTGGCAGGCGGATGCCTGCGGAGGGAAGCGCGTGCCGCGCGGGTGGCGCGCGGATGCCTGCGGAGGGAAGCGCGTGCCGCGCGGGTGGCGCGGGTGGCAGGCGGATGCCTGCGGAGGGAAGCGCGTGCCGCGCGGGTGGCGCGCGGATGCCTGCGGAGGGAAGCGCGTGCCGCGCGGGTGGCGCGGGTGGCAGGCGGATGCCTGCGGAGGGAAGCGCGTGCCGCGCGGGTGGCGCGCGGATGCCTGCGGAGGGAAGCGCGTGCCGCGCGGGTGGCGCGGGTGGCAGGCGGATGCCTGCGGAGGGAAGCGCGTGCCGCGCGGGTGGCGCGCGGATGCCTGCGGAGGGAAGCGCGTGCCGCGCGGGTGGCGCGGGTGGCAGGCGGATGCCTGCGGAGGGAAGCGCGTGCCGCGCGGGTGGCGCGCGGATGCCTGCGGAGGGAAGCGCGTGCCGCGCGGGTGGCGCGGGTGGCAGGCGGATGCCTGCGGAGGGAAGCGCGTGCCGCGCGGGTGGCGCGCGGATGCCTGCGGAGGGAAGCGCGTGCCGCGCGGGTGGCGCGGGTGGCAGGCGGATGCCTGCGGAGGGAAGCGCGTGCCGCGCGGGTGGCGCGCGGATGCCTGCGGAGGGAAGCGCGTGCCGCGCGGGTGGCGCGGGTGGCAGGCGGATGCCTGCGGAGGGAAGCGCGTGCCGCGCGGGTGGCGCGCGGATGCCTGCGGAGGGAAGCGCGTGCCGCGCGGGTGGCGCGGGTGGCGCGCGGATGCCTGCGGAGGGAAGCGCGTGCCGCGCGGGCGGCGGCTGGGCGCGCGGGCTGCTGACCCCGCCCGTGTGTCCCTGCAGTGGCCATCAACCTCATCGTGCAGCACATCCAGGACATCCTCAGCGGCGACATCTGCAAGTGGCACCGCGCGGGGGCCAACGGGCGCAGCCACAAGAGGACATTCCCGGAGCCGGGGGAGCACCCTGCCGTGCTGTCCTCGGGCAAGCGCTCGCACCTGGAGTCCAGCAGCAGGCCCCACTGAGGAGCGGGCTGCTCAGCACCCGGCGGGCCCAGAGAGGCCCTCCTGCCCTGAAACATGCGCCCGTGGGCGGGGCGCTGTCAGGGTCCCGGCTAACTTGGGAGACCTGGACGAGTCATCCGGATGGTATGACAGGTTCTCTGCCGGCGGCCCTGACCTCCTCTCCCGCTTCCTCACGTCACGGGGGCTGGAAGCGCTCTTCGCTGCTGAGAAAGGCTGTAGAACGTGTGGTACGTGAGGCCCATGTTTGGGAGAACAGCCTGGTCGCCGTGATTTTGACGGTGAACCCCCGGCAAGAGAGACTAGTGTGACCTGGTTCACTCACGTGTAACTGGAACACAAGTTTGAAGATAACCCTCTTCCGTTTTACTTGTTATACAACCACATTTTCTGTTTACTCTGGTTTCCTAACACCATGCTCGCTGTGACCTAGTAACCCAACTTCATGACCCACCAGTGGGTCGTGGTCCTAGTACACACTGATCTGGTACGCAAGGAGCCACGTCCTTCCTTTTGGAGAGGCGTCCTTCCTTTTGGCCTATGCTCCAAAGGCAGAGCCAGGAGGGAGCCCTGGGGAGCAAACTTTTCCTTAGCCAGCACGAGACACAGACGGGGCCCCCCGGCCCAGCCCTGCCTGCCGTGTCCTGCTCGGCACCCCGGAGCCCAGGCTGCCATCTGGACAGGCCTTTCCTGGTGTTGCCCGTGGCCAAGGCGTGTGTGGATCGGGAAGCGTGAGCAGATGCTGTGGCCCACAGTGGCCCTGCGCTTGCCTGGTGACCTTGCCTCCCAGACACTAGTGGTCTTGTCCTGGTTTGTGCCCCCCTTCCATGTGGCAGCTGTTACTGTAAAAGTGGTCCCTCCCCTTTGCCGCCAGCTTTTGATTACTAACTAGTTACATAGGGACGTTGGGTGAGCTTGGCTGAGCTCAAGGGCTGGTTCCTGATGACTGTGACGGTTTTGTCAAGTTTACTGTTCTTTTTGGAGAGAGAACCAATAAATAACACCAAATGTGAATGCCAGTTTGTCCCTTTTTAATTACATAAAAAAAGGCAGAATCAGGACCAGGAAATGTGTGGATGACAGGCTACACACAGCAGGCTCCGGGTGGGGGTTGGGTCAGCAAGAGGAGTCACGACTGGCCTCCCCCAGCCCCCATGGGCTGGCGTTCGAGGTCTCACAGGCCACTGAACCATGAGGGGGAGTCCCCGGAGCCTCCCTAGGTCCGGAGCAGGGGCCCGGGTTGAGCCCACCACCGGCCTCTGAGCAAGACTGGGCCTTGTCTGGGTCGACTAGAACCAGCCCCTCCCTGCCTTTTCTCGGCTGTTTTGAGTCCCACCCAGCAGCTCCACGCTGAGTGAGTGCATGGGGCTCTTAGGAGGCGGCAGTGAGGAGGTGCTCTTTATGATCAGGGAAAACAGACTTTGCTAAAAACGAGGTGCCTATCGGAGGGCCATTTCTTCAACAAGACCAGAGCAGAATCCCAGCCAAGCCCATGTCCATCAAGCTCAGAGCCGCTCTGCCTGCCCGCAGGAAACACGCCCGTCCAAGACCTTGTCCCGACCCAGCCCTGCCGCTCGTCGGTGAGTCCATGTCCCACTAGTATTTCCGGATCAGGATGTCCCAGCTGTCTTTCCAGCGAAGGGCCTTGAGCTCACTGGGTGACAGCGGCCTGTCCCCGTAGGTCAGCGGGCGCAGCATGTTCGACACGTGACAGGCGGAAGTGAACCATGCCACGACCAGGGCCGTGAAGAGGCTCCTTTGGAGCTGTGACCTGCCGGCCCGGAGCAGAGTACGGTGGGGGGGGAGCTGGCCCTTTCCACCGCAAGGTCCCCTCGGCGCCCCGGCCGGAGTGTCAGCCCTCATCAAGTCCTGCCGGACCCACTCGGCGCCCCTCCTCATTCGCTCTGCTTCTTGAACTCCCCAGCTCCTGCTCCGTCTCAGCAGCGGAAGCACAGAACCTCCCTCCTGAACTGCCCCAGGCCCAGCCTCCAAGACCCGCTCTGGTTTGCCCCCTGGTGTATCTGCTGGGCACCACGCGCCTCCCTTTCCTTTCTTTGCTCCTTGAGGCCAAAGGTCCTTCTGTGCATATCCCCTGGTTTCACCTCCCACCAGCTTTAGCTTTGTGCTCGGAACCCCAGGAGCCTTGCTAGTGCCTCTTCTGGCTAACCCTGTCCACACCACGCTGGAATCACCATTCATGAGGCCCCCCCGGACCCCACCCCTTTGACCCAGGTGCATGGCTGCCAAGGCCTGGTACCTGCACAGCTGGTCGCTGACGTGCTCCAGGACCACGGGCAGCAGCAGGATCTGGAAAGTGAGCGCCGGCAGGTAGTGGTAGAGGAAGAGCGTCTTCTCCATCAGGAAGAAAGGTAGGTAGTTCACAGCCCAGCCCCCGGCGCACAGAGCCCCGGCCAGCACCCAGCGCAGCCAGCGGTCTGCAGGGAAGGCCGTCTTGAGCCAGGAGGCTCCCTGCCGCCGGGCAGGCTCACCTCGTCATCCACATGCGAGCCCGTGAACTCGAGGCCCCTGCTGTCTGTCTCCCATCCCAGCCCTTCCACCGTCTCTGGAAGAGGAGACTGTGGCCTAAGAACCTCCCGGACTTCCTGCTGCCCCTGCCGTCCCAGTCCTGAGATGCGCCAGCCCTGGGCCAGGCCCAGCTCACTCCTGATTCCCCGCGGGTCTCCAGTCTCACTCCTCAGGGGGCAGGGGCAGGCCTGCACTGTTCACCCACCCAGGAGCCAGGACTAGTGGACAGAATGACCAGCTCAGCTGAGCCCAGAGAGGGCACATCCCCGCCCCTGGCGACCTTTGGGGCCCACCCTAGGCGTTGGCTCCTTTCCTGTATCAGAACGGTTTTAAGGGAGGTTCTGTTCTTGCAAACCACCCGCCCCCAAGTGCCTCCTGGCAGCTCTGTCCCATCAGCTACTTCCAGGGGTGCTGGGGTCAGGGAGCAATTCAGGCCCGACACCTGCATGGCCCTGGAGAAGCCTTGAAGGTGACATGGGGACTGGAGCATAGCATCCTGTTTCTGGGGAAGAGACAGAAGTGCCCTCGGGGCAGAAACACAGAGGTGGCCCAAGGCCACGCCTGCTGACGTAGCCCTAAGCACACGGAGCTCTGGCCCAAACCAGAGGGACGGGGCGTGAAAGGCACGTGGGCCACGGCACAGACCCTCGGGGAGGTCGCAGACTCTCCTTCTGCGTCTGAGCAGGTACCAGACAAACAGCAGGGCGTACGCCAGGGTGGCGAGGCTGGCCGAGGCCCAGATTACAACGTTCCCGAGCAGGTGGATCTGCGCCTGTGGGAGGGAGAGGCCGGTTGGTGTGGCTCGGGGCAGGCGTGGGCGCTGCCCACCCTTGGTCCTCACGGCCAGGACGGACGTGTGAAGGTGCTCGGCTCTCTAAGTGGAATCAGAGCCGGGAGTGGATGGGGTTGTTTCTGGACAGCAGAGCGGCTCACAAGGAGAGGGACAGGGGCGCTGATACAGAAGGTCCTCAGTGCCCGCGCTTCTCAGCAAGCCATGGCCCCCAACGTCTGCAGGGGGAAAGGGGGTGCACCCCCTAGCTTAAGTCATTACCGGGTACTGACCACGTGCTGGGTTTGCCCTGCCAGGTGAAGACACACTGGATGGGGAAGCAGAGCACTGACCGGCCAGGACACCAGGTGTCAGGAGGGGAATCAAGTGGGATAGTTTTATAAACCATGTCGGCTGGGCAAGGGGAACCATGGCAGCAGCAAAGCCGGGTGTCCCTCCCTGCGGATGCGTGGGGACCTGACCCCTTGGCACCTCAGGGGGGCTTGGGCCCCATGCTGCCAGAGTGCTCAGAGAACAGCAAGCCCTTGGCTCTCGTCAGGACGGCGCGGGAAGGCCGGGCTGGGCAGATGCAATGGCTACTCTTAGCATCACAGGCCTCTTGGGCATGGGCTGACTGCCCGCAGACGCCGTGCTTACACTGGTCCTGGGGTGCAGCCAGTAAGCGACATTGGTGTCCAGCATGACCCAGTCCAGTGGCGTGGAGCTGTACTTGTGTTCCGAATCATCACTTCTCACCGTCAGCATCCGCCACTGCAGACAACAGAGGCCACCAGGAGTCACCGGACAGCCAGATGCCCTTCACAGCCAAGGGATCTGCCAGGGGGCGGAGTAAACCGCTGCCCCTTTCATGGGGCGTCCAACCTCAAGTTCACTCAGGTCACCCGCAGGGGCAGCCCAGGAGGCGCCTCTCCCGGGTTCCAGTTTGTGGATTAAGGGATGGGATGGGGTGGTAAGGGTGCCTTGACACTGGGCACGCTGAGTGCCCAGTTCCGACTTCCCTGGGGCTGTGCCGTGTCGACCTGACCTGGGAGCAGCGCCACACTGCTGCAGGTCTCCTTGGCTCCTGACGGTTATTGCCAGCAAAGCCACACAACAGGGAGGCTGGGGGCTGACGGTGCCGGGCACAACATGGAGAGAGGACAGAGGGCAACGGCCCTCCCTGCCGAGGCGGGTCCCAGTTTGAACGCTGATGCTGGACAGATCATGTGGCCCTCCCGGCGAGGGGCAAGGTCAGCCGCCCATCCGTCTGCCAGTCACCTGCAGCTCGGAGAATCTGGCCATGAAGCTGAGGTTCCTGCTAATGTCCACCTGGGTCGGGGAGTGCAGCTCCAGCTCCCTCTCCTTCTGCTCCTGGCCTGGCAGGCACACGGGGACCAGAAGACGCGAGCAGAACCCGTTCAGGGAGCCGCTCACGGCAGCCGCCGCTGCTTTCCAAAGAACCCGCAGGACACGGTCCACGGTCCCCCACCCGCCTGGCCATCTTTCCAGTCAAAAGCTCTCCTTGCCCTGCCTTCCGGTGGCACTGGCCCCCTTGCCCACCCCGGAGGGAGTTGTGGGGGAGGGAGAGGGTGCACAGTGGGGCCTGGAGCCCGCGGGCTGCCCCGCCCCCAGGGGCCGCCTGCTCACTCCTGCCGTAGCGGTGCTCCTCCACGTTCCACACCGTGCTCTCGTGGTAGCCCGAAAACAGCTTCTCCCCGACCACTTCCAGCTGCCGAAAGCCCCAGTCCGGGAGGGGCACTCCACTCAGCTGGCAAAGCAAGACGGTGGGGGGATCGTGATGGAGGGCCTGGGCCCGCCCAGCTTGGGGGAGCCCACCCCAGGTCACCCACAAGGGCAGTGGCACTCCTTCAGGGAGCTTCACGCCAGGGTTCAGTTCTCAGCAGTTACAGAGACCCCGCAACCCCCCACGGCCCCCCTTCAGTCTGTCCCTCTGGGCAGGACCAGGGAGGCGGTCGCTGACCTTGAGGATGGCCGAGGTGTTCACGTGCACAAAGCGGACCTCTGACAAGATGGTCTTCCAGACATCCGTGTCTGACTCCCTGTTCACGATGTCCTGTAAAAGCAGATCTAGGCCATTAGTTCACTCTTTTTCGGATTTCCTTAAATGTAAAGATGAAGACCAGTCACCACAGTGAGACTGGCTTGGTCTGATACAAAGGGACAGTCCCCCAA
The DNA here is from genome assembly GCA_006410675.1 of Oreotragus oreotragus. Lineage (NCBI taxonomy): Eukaryota > Metazoa > Chordata > Mammalia > Artiodactyla > Bovidae > Oreotragus > Oreotragus oreotragus. Next base: position 427,811 of record SJYX01006619.1, on the reverse strand, counting down.
GGGAAGCTGACACAGCTGATCCCAGACAGTGCCATGGTGGGGGTGGGGACACCGCCCTCCCCCAGATGCAGATAGCCTTTCCAGTGGGGATTTAAGGATGGTGCTCCTCCCTGAGCTTCTGTGATGCCTCCTCCCTGAGACCTCAGGCCAAACATGAAGATAGTGCAGAGGAAGGTCAGAGACTGTCCCAGAGAGACTCTAGAGGGGACTCCTGGTGATAGGTAATAAAGAACTGACACTGGATGAGCTTGGCGGGTGCCTGGCACGACCCTGGGAGGTCCTGTGGCTACTGACAAGCCAGCACCAGAGGGGCTGAGCAGGAGCAGGACAAGGAGGCCACACCCTCCGGTTGGCCATCCTCTCTGCCCATCATGGAGCTTCAGGTCCTGGAAACAGGGGCAGGTGGGGCTGAAAGGGGCTGAGGAGTAGAGACGGGGTCAGCGATGGGCCTCACCAGAGAGGGGAGCAGGCAGGACCTTCAGGACAACCTTGGGGACAAGGAGCTGGGGCAACAACCTCATCAGAGCTGCCTCGGGGGAAGGACAGAGGCAGACACATGGAGCACCCGTGTGCGGCGCCCAGCGCCTGAGCCCCGCTGGGCACGGACACAGAGGTGGCCTTCATGGCCCCTGGCTTCGCCTCACACCTATTGAGGGGCTGGTGCTATGAGGGAGCGGGTATGGAGGCTGAAGTGAGGTGCGCCTCTCCCAGAAGTAAGCCCAGTGCAATCATGGCCCTGCTACTGCGTTTTGCACTCACGACCCTGACTTCAGATGGTCCAGCAGCCCAGCCACGGAACTTCCCTCTTGCAGCCTGGCCCAGGACACAGTGTGCCACCCTGAAGAGCCTGCGGTAGGGCCCAGGGCCCAGGGGGGCAGTGCCAGAAATTGCCCCCGTTCCTCCATGGCCCTGCCTGTCCCCGGGCGAGGGTTGATCAAAGAGGCTCCAGGTATGTCCAGGCAGCTGGTCTGAGCCGACTGTGGGAGGGGCCTCCTCCCTGCAGCACTTGAAGACCAACCCACCGTCCCGCAGCTCCTTCCTGGACACAGGAAAATCCCCTGGCTCCCCCTTTCTGTAGGATAGGGGGTCACTTGTTCCAGAGCGCTGTTTAGAAAGGGCCGTGATGCCCATGCTCGAGGTGGCCGGGGACTCACCAGCCGCCAGAGGTTCTGGGAGGGCATGGAGATGTTGTAGTCAACGTAGCAGGAGACCTCCTGTGCGTGGGGGCTCAGGGGGGCTGCGACGTCATGCCTGGAAAACCAAACAGCGCCGCTGGGGGCATCCCAAGCTCTCATGAAAAGCACTTGCTGTTCTTCAAGGAGAAAAAAAGCACTTTTTCTTCAGGAAACAAAGCCAGCTCAACCTTCAAGCACCTTGGCTACCATTCCCCAGGGCGCTAAATCCCTCACGGAGGGCAGAGGCCCTGCAGTGACCACGCCTCTGGGGACGCACATGCTGGAGAAGTAGGGGGATGTCCATCTAAACCACGGGCTCACCATCCCCTTTGCAGAGAATAAACCGAGCTGGGAGCACAGCCCAGCCACTGGGGGGCTCCCTAACGCCAGGTCATGAAAATGGGGGCACCAAGAATACTGTTGGAAAACAAGTGCCCAGGGATGTCAGTTCCCCTTGTTTACTTTCGGGGAAACCATGCCTGATCGGACATTGTGCGGGACCACATCGGGGGAGGACCCGCAGTGAGCAGTAAGGAAGAGGCCCTCATGATCCTGGAAAAGTCAGATATGACTGCAGGCCCTGTGAGTGCCACGAACAACACTGACCCCGGCGGGCACAGTGCGCAAGAAACGCTTTTGGTGCAGGGAGATTTCAGCTGACCCCTGAATAAAGTGACTGCATGGGGGCTTTCCTGGTGGCTCAGTGGTAAAGAATCTGCGTGCCAATGCAGGAGACACGGGCTCTATCCCTGCTCCAGGAAGATCCCACCTGCTGCAGGGCAACTGGGCCGATGCTCTAGAGCCCGGGAACTGCCGCTGCCCACGCAGCACCACCGCGGAGGCCTGAGCTCCAGAGCCGGCGCTCCGAAACAAGAGAAGTCGCCGAAACGAGAGGCCCAAGCACCACAGCTAGAGCAGCCTGCAGGCAACAGTGAAGACCTGGTGCAGCCAGAGACGAAAGGATAAAACTGCTCTTTAAAAAGTGAAAGGGCGGCAGGCGGCGGGGGTGGCCGTGGGGCCTGAGCTGAAAAGCATTCCAGGCAGAGTGAGCAAAGGCCCCAGGGAGGCTGCATGGGGTCATTCTGGGGGCAGCGGGGGGCTGGGGTGACTGGCATGAAGTCTACCAGGGAGTCAGCGGGCCAGGTCCCGGGGGGGCCGGCAGCCAGGGGAGAGTGGGGAGTTATTCTGAGTGTGACAGTCACGCTGGGTATCCCTGGAGGCTCTTGGCAGAGACGTGAGGTTGGTCAAGCGTGAGTTTTCAGAGGGAACAGTGCCTGCCATGTGCAGAGGGCAGGTGATTCCCAGCGGGACTGGGAGTGAGGGCAGGAAGGACTGGAGCCCCGTGGATTTCCCGACCCAGGGACGGCAGAAGGGGGAAGAGGACAAGGTGGACGCGGTGTGGAGAGCCCAGATGTCTGAGGTGGGAGGGCTGGGTCCCTGAGGCCATGTGGATGACCCGAGAGGCCGGGTAGAAGGACAGCAGAGGTGGCCCAGAGGTCAGGCCAGGAAGGGTTCCTGGCTCTGTCCCCCAGCTCACGGCCTTCTTGAATTCGCTTCTCCTTTCAGCAGGTGCCCGTCTGCCAGGGCGCCCCACACTTCACTCTGGGTGGGACTCTCCTTCCCAGCCAGTGCGCCATCACTGGGGTCTCCCCTCCCCGCCCTCGACACCTACTGCAGAGTGGGACCTGAGGTGGTGACGCAGCACGCCCGCTCTGAGCAGTGGCAGGGACTCACGTGTTGAGGAGGCGGGTGGTCATGCCGTGCACCAGCTGCACAACGTCGCCGTGCCGCACGGGCCTCGGGGGGTTGTTCACCACCAGCTGGTGCCTGGAAGAGAGCAAGGCCGGATTTGGGGCTCCTTGCTCAGGCTCTGTGGAGTCTCACAGCCACCCCATCAGTGTGTTCCTCATACGAGGTAAACATACACGTTTTATTTAACTCTTTTCTGAAACTTCAGGTCACTTTCCACGCTTCCTGGATGGCCCTCTGTCATCGTCACATTGACCGAAGCTGTGCTGTACTTCAATTTAAATCTGGATTTGTCAATAAGGAGTTCATGATCTGAGCCACAGTCAGCTCCAGGTCTTATTTTTGCTGACTGTTTAGAGCTTCTTCATCTTTGGCTGCAAAGAATACAATCAATCTTATTTCGGTGTTGGCCATCTGGTGATGTCCATGTGAAGTCTTCTCTTGTGTTGTTGGAAGAGGGTGTTTGCCATGACCAGTGCGTTCTCTTGGCAAAACTCTATTAGCCTTTGCCCTGCTTCATTCTGTACTCCAAGGCCAAATTTGCCTGTTACTCCAAGTGTTTCTTACTTCCTACTTTTGCATTCCAGTCCCCTAAAATGAAAAGGACATCTTTTTGGGGTTAACACCTTCTAGAACTAACTTCTAGAAGGTCTTGTAGGTCTTCATAGAACTGTTCAACTTCAGCTTCTTCAGCATTGGTGGTTGGGGCATAGACTTGAATTACCGTGATATTGAATGGTTTGCTTTGGAAATGAACAGAGATCATTCTGTCATTTTTGAGATTGCATCCAAATACTGCATTTCGGACTCTTTTATTTGTACCACATTTTGGACTCTCTTGTTGACTATGATGGCTACTCCATTTCCTCTAGGGAATTCTTGCCCACAGTAGTAGACGTAATGGTCATCTGTGTTAAATTCACCCATTCCAGTCCATTTTAGATCGGTGATTCCTAAAATGTCAACGTTCACTCTTGCCACCTCCTGTCTGACCACTCGAATTTGCCTTGACTCGTGGAGCTGACATTCCAGGTTCCTACGCAGTGCTGCTCTTTGCTGCATGGGACCTTGCTTCCATCACCAGTTACAACCACAGCTCGGTGCTGTTTCGGCTTTGGCTCCGTCTCTTCACTCTTTCTGGAGTTATTTCTTCACTGATCTCCAGCAGCATATTGGGCACCTACAGACCTGAGGAGTTCATCTTTTAATGTCCTATCTTTTTGCCTTTTCATACTGTTCATGGGGTTCTCAAAGCAAGAATACTGAAGTGGTTTTCCATTCCCTTCTCCAGTGGACCACATTTTGTCAGAACTCTCCACCATGACCCGTCCGTTTTGGGTGGAGCTACACGGCATGGCTCAGATCATGAACTGGTTACTGCCAATTTCAGACTTAAACTGAAGAAAGTGGGGGAAACCACTAGATCATTCAGGTATGACCTAAATCAAATCCCTTACGATTATACAGTGAAAGTGAGAAATAGATTTAAGGGACTAGATCTGATAGATAAGAGTGCCTGATGAACTATGGACAGAGGTTTGTGACATTATACAGGTGACAGGGATCAAGACCATTGCCAAGAAAAAGAAATGCAAAAAAGCAAAATGGCTGTCTGAGGAGGCCTTACAAATAGCTGTGAAAAGAAGAGAAGCGAAAAGCAAAGGAGAAAAGGACATATATACCCATTTGTATGCAGAGTTCCAAAAAATAGCAAGGAAAGGTAGAAAGCCTTCCTCAGTGATCGGCGCAAATAGAGGAAAACAATAGAATGGGAAAGACTAGGGATCTCTTCAAGAAAATTAGAGATACCAAGGGAACGTTTCACGCAAAGATGGGCTCAACAAAGGACAGAAATGGTATGGACCTAACAGAAGCAGAAGATATTAATAGGTGGCAAGAATACACAGAAGAACTGTATAAAAAAACAACTTCATGACCCAGATATTCATGATGGTATGATCACTCACCTAGAGTTAGATATCTTGGAATGTGAAGTCAAGTGGGCCTTAGGAAGAATCACTATAAACAAAGCTAGTGGAGGTGATAGAATTTCAGTTGAGCCATTTCAAATCCTAAAAAATGATGCTGTGAAAGTGCTGCACTCAATATGCCAGCAAATCTGGAAAACTCAGCAGTGGCCACAAGACTGGAAAAGGTCAGTTTTCATTCCAGTCCCAAGGAAAGGCAATGCCAAAGAATGCTCAAATTACCGCACAATTGTACTCATCTCACACACTAGTTAAATAATGCTCAAAATTCTCCAAGCCAGGCTTCAGCAATATATGAACTGTGAACTTCCAGATGTTCAAGCTGGTTTTAGAAAAGGCAGACGAACCAGAGATCAAATTGCCAACATCCACTGGATCAAAGAAACAGCAAGAGAGTTCCAGAAAAACATCTACTTCTGCGTTATTGACTATGCCTTTGACTGTGTGGACCACAACAAACTGTGGAAAATTCTGAAAGAGATGGGAATGAATACCAAACCACCTGACCTGCCTCTTGAGAAACCTGTTTGCAGGTCAGGAAGCAACAGTTAGAACTGGACATGAAACAACAGACTGGTTCCAAATAGGAAAAGGAGTATGTCAAGGCTGTATCTTGTCACCCTGCTTATTTAACTTATATGCAGAGTACATCATGAGAAACACTGGGCTAGAAGAAGCACAAGCTGGAATCAAGATTCCCAGGAGAAATATCAATAACCTCAGATATGCAGATGACACCACCCTTAATGGCAGAAAGCGAAGAAGAACTAACGAGCCTCTTGGTGAAAGAGGAAAGTGAAAAAGTTGGCTTAAAGCTCAACATTTAAAACGAAGATCATGGCATCCGGTCCCATTACTTCAATGGCAAATAGATGGGGAAACAGTGGAAACAGTGGCAGATTTTTCTTTTTTGGGCTCCCAAATCACTGCAGGTGGTGACTACAGCCATGAAATTAAAAGACACTAACTCCTTGGAAGAAAAGTTATGACCAACCTAGATAGTATATTAAGAAGCAGAGATACTACTTTGCCAACAAAGTTCTGTCTAGTCAAGGCTATGGTTTTTCCAGTGGTCATGTATGGATTTGAGAGTTGGACCATAAAGAAAGCTAAGCGCCAAAAAGATGCTTTTGAACTGTGGTGTTGGAGAAGACTCTTGAGAGTCCCTTGGACTACAGGGAGATCCAACCAGTCCATCCTAAAGGAAATCAGTCCTGAGTATTCATTGGAAGGACTGATGTTGAAGCTGAAACTCCAATACTTTGGCCACCTGATGCNATTTTGGGTGGAGCTACACGGCATGGCTCAGATCATGAACTGGTTACTGCCAATTTCAGACTTAAACTGAAGAAAGTGGGGGAAACCACTAGATCATTCAGGTATGACCTAAATCAAATCCCTTACGATTATACAGTGAAAGTGAGAAATAGATTTAAGGGACTAGATCTGATAGATAAGAGTGCCTGATGAACTATGGACAGAGGTTTGTGACATTATACAGGTGACAGGGATCAAGACCATTGCCAAGAAAAAGAAATGCAAAAAAGCAAAATGGCTGTCTGAGGAGGCCTTACAAATAGCTGTGAAAAGAAGAGAAGCGAAAAGCAAAGGAGAAAAGGACATATATACCCATTTGTATGCAGAGTTCCAAAAAATAGCAAGGAAAGGTAGAAAGCCTTCCTCAGTGATCGGCGCAAATAGAGGAAAACAATAGAATGGGAAAGACTAGGGATCTCTTCAAGAAAATTAGAGATACCAAGGGAACGTTTCACGCAAAGATGGGCTCAACAAAGGACAGAAATGGTATGGACCTAACAGAAGCAGAAGATATTAATAGGTGGCAAGAATACACAGAAGAACTGTATAAAAAAACAACTTCATGACCCAGATATTCATGATGGTATGATCACTCACCTAGAGTTAGATATCTTGGAATGTGAAGTCAAGTGGGCCTTAGGAAGAATCACTATAAACAAAGCTAGTGGAGGTGATAGAATTTCAGTTGAGCCATTTCAAATCCTAAAAAATGATGCTGTGAAAGTGCTGCACTCAATATGCCAGCAAATCTGGAAAACTCAGCAGTGGCCACAAGACAGAAGATATTAATAGGTGGCAAGAATACACAGAAGAACTGTATAAAAAAACAACTTCATGACCCAGATATTCATGATGGTATGATCACTCACCTAGAGTTAGATATCTTGGAATGTGAAGTCAAGTGGGCCTTAGGAAGAATCACTATAAACAAAGCTAGTGGAGGTGATAGAATTTCAGTTGAGCCATTTCAAATCCTAAAAAATGATGCTGTGAAAGTGCTGCACTCAATATGCCAGCAAATCTGGAAAACTCAGCAGTGGCCACAAGACTGGAAAAGGTCAGTTTTCATTCCAGTCCCAAGGAAAGGCAATGCCAAAGAATGCTCAAATTACCGCACAATTGTACTCATCTCACACACTAGTTAAATAATGCTCAAAATTCTCCAAGCCAGGCTTCAGCAATATATGAACTGTGAACTTCCAGATGTTCAAGCTGGTTTTAGAAAAGGCAGACGAACCAGAGATCAAATTGCCAACATCCACTGGATCAAAGAAACAGCAAGAGAGTTCCAGAAAAACATCTACTTCTGCGTTATTGACTATGCCTTTGACTGTGTGGACCACAACAAACTGTGGAAAATTCTGAAAGAGATGGGAATGAATACCAAACCACCTGACCTGCCTCTTGAGAAACCTGTTTGCAGGTCAGGAAGCAACAGTTAGAACTGGACATGAAACAACAGACTGGTTCCAAATAGGAAAAGGAGTATGTCAAGGCTGTATCTTGTCACCCTGCTTATTTAACTTATATGCAGAGTACATCATGAGAAACACTGGGCTAGAAGAAGCACAAGCTGGAATCAAGATTCCCAGGAGAAATATCAATAACCTCAGATATGCAGATGACACCACCCTTAATGGCAGAAAGCGAAGAAGAACTAACGAGCCTCTTGGTGAAAGAGGAAAGTGAAAAAGTTGGCTTAAAGCTCAACATTTAAAACGAAGATCATGGCATCCGGTCCCATTACTTCAATGGCAAATAGATGGGGAAACAGTGGAAACAGTGGCAGATTTTTCTTTTTTGGGCTCCCAAATCACTGCAGGTGGTGACTACAGCCATGAAATTAAAAGACACTAACTCCTTGGAAGAAAAGTTATGACCAACCTAGATAGTATATTAAGAAGCAGAGATACTACTTTGCCAACAAAGTTCTGTCTAGTCAAGGCTATGGTTTTTCCAGTGGTCATGTATGGATTTGAGAGTTGGACCATAAAGAAAGCTAAGCGCCAAAAAGATGCTTTTGAACTGTGGTGTTGGAGAAGACTCTTGAGAGTCCCTTGGACTACAGGGAGATCCAACCAGTCCATCCTAAAGGAAATCAGTCCTGAGTATTCATTGGAAGGACTGATGTTGAAGCTGAAACTCCAATACTTTGGCCACCTGATGCAAAGAACTGACTCATTTGAAAAGACCCTGATGCTGGTAAAGACTGAAGGCGGGTGGAGAACGGGAGGACAGAGGATGTGATGGTTGGATGGCATCAACAACTCAATGGATATGAATCTGAGTAAACTCCTGGAGTTGGTGATGGACAGGAAGGCTTGGCATGCTGCAGTCCACGGGGTCGCAAAGAGTCTGACACGACTGAGCAACTGAACTGTATTGTACCTGCTAGGAAAGCTGCTATGTCCCTGACCGTGGGCTTCTTGGCACAGACCTGGTCCCGAAGCTACAAGGCGGCCAGGCACTGAGGCCAGGCTGTCCCCCGACCTGTACTCACTTCCCAGGGTCCTTGACAATCCACCAGTTGTTGACGTCCTTGAAGGGGTAGCAGGTCACCTGCTGCTGGTGGGAGCTGCCACGGCCGTTCTCATATCTGCAAGAAGAGGGTGCAACTGTGGGTGGGGTGCCGGGGGCCCACGCCCTCCCCCAAGTCCCTACAGGTGCCACCCAGCGAGGTGTCAGATATGTTTCCAACCCAGAGGGGCTGGTCCCCCCAGCGATGGTATATAACGAGACTCAGTGACACCAGGGTCCAAGAGCTCCATTTCGTTCATCTCACAAGCTCCTTCACATAATCTCTGGATTGAAAACATGACTTTCCTTACTTACATCATAGGGTAGGTGCTCTGGTGAGAGTGAAGCCAGCAGGGCACGGGTTGGCCAAAGACATTCTTCAGGGTGACCTGGGAACCGAAGGCCACCTCTAGGGGCTGACCTTGCGTGACCCTTGCCAGCCCCCCCTGAGACAGTGAGGGAGAGAGAGAGAGAGAGAGCACACACATGACTCCCAAGCCAGCCCCTTTGACAGCCCCTCCCCACATCTGGGCCATAGTCACACCATCAGCTGTGGTAAAGTGTGACATAATCCTGGCACCTTACATATTCCCAATGACTGGAGGCAGCCCCTGGGGAGGCGCTCACCTCACCCTCCCCTGCTTGTCCTTATTTTATTTTGGGGCCATACCATGCGGCACACGGGATCTTAGATCCCCAATCAGGGATTGAACCCAGGCCTTGGCAGTGAAAGTGCAGAGTCCTAACCACTGGACCTCCAGGGAAATCCCCCCACTCATCCTCATTTACTTCTTACTCGCAACCCATGATAACAGCAATTACATCTGACTAACTGAAGACGTGGGTGATGTAAGAAATCTGCCCGAACACTCAAGAGAATTTGCCATCAGCAGAGCCAGCCCTTAAGAGCAGGTCAGCCGACTTCAGGCTCTACATTCCTGACGCCTCATTTGGAGCCTGTTTTTATTTTTGCAAAGTAAGTTGCATGAACACCAGAGATATGTCTGTCCTGTGCAGCCTGGCACCTGCCTGCAGGTCACACTGCAGAGGGCGGACCCCTCGTCCCCTCCCACGCCACTACTACATTCAGAATTAGTGTAGAGAGAGTGAAGACATGCCTCACTTCCCCAATTTGGTTTTCCCTCTGATGCTCGCCTGGGGCGGTTTACATTAAGAAAACCCTGAGTCTAGTGTGGCTTTCTTTCTAGGATGGCACTTTTACCTCCAAGCTGGCCTGGAAGGCACTGGACATGATCTGGTCGTGGGGCCCGGAACGGTAGAGCAGCAGCAGGTGAATGTAGAAGAACAGCAGGTACACAAGGATCGGGAGCACCACCAGGGCCGCCGCTCGGGCAAGCAGGTGGCACAGCACACGGACCTGCCAGAGGACGGAGGGGACATCACCCCACCCAGGGGAAGGCAGGCCCAGGCCAGTCCTCCTTTCAGGGTTCTCATCCTGCTCCCTGCCCCGACAGCCAGCCCTGCCTCACCTCCGACCCCACCATATCTCTGCCCTGCCCTCAGCTCCACTCCCACCCCAGCCCCGCCTCCTGCTCCCCCAGGATCAGCCTCACTCCTACCCTAGACCTACACCCTTGATCCCCACCAGCCCCACCCTGCCCCTGATCCCCCAGCCTTGCCCTGCCCAACCCTGCCCCCAGGCCACCCCGGCCCCACCCCTTGGCATCAGCACCTACGTTTGACAGGGTCTGGTCTCCTATCACGTGCCAGGCGTGGACGGCGGCAACCCCGAGCACCAGCAAGTATGTGAACACACCCACGTACTTGATGCTAAAGACACAGGATGAAGAGGAAGTCAAGACGGGACACACATGGAGGCAGTGGCTTCTGCCCCAGACCCAGTGCACCAGACTCACCCAACTGCACAGGAGCAGGCCACGCCCGTCAGCACCAACCAAAACCACCACCTCGAGGAAAAAGGCCTGGAGCAAAGCACAGAAGCAGAGGTGAGGCCTCGGAACATTTCCCCCAAAGGCCAGAGAAGGCACAGCCTCAGGGATCTCAGCTGGCTACGCCTAGTTCCAGGAACAAGGAAAAGATTTCTCATCTCCCCAAAGAGAAGTCCTCCTGATATAACTTCTTTGGGTCAGAAGATGTTTCCACGTAGTTTACATTATAGAGAGATGAGAATTATTTATGAAGTCAGGAGCCAAGAGCCAGTGGAGGTGCCTGGGGCAGCTGTCGCCCGTGGCAGGGTATCAGACCCGCTCAGGTGGACAGGCCCCCGGACTCCTCTGTATCATTCTCCATACCTGTGTTTCTGGGAGTTGGAGAACTTCAGGTAAGACAGCACGGCCAACAGATTGAAAAATATCAGCACTGATTCCAAAAGCATTAACCTTGACTGAGTGATGAGAGCGTTCTCTGTTGGGAAAAGGACACAGGCATCAGGTGTCGGGGAGCAAGGGTGAATGTCCACAAGAAAGGGTCCTTGCCAAACGTCCCAGAGTCTGGAGGTGGGAAGTAGGGGCTCGACCTGGCTGGAAATTACTGGCCCTCCTGAACCTTCGTTTTCCTCGTCTGTAGGAGAAATACCAACTCTGCAGGGTGCCTGGACATTCTAACACTCTGTGGGCACGGGCCCCAGTTAGGGTTGTCACTCAACAGACATGAATTCTGGTTTGTTTTCATCTGACTTAACTTCATTTATTCACAGACTTGGGCTGAGAGAGTCCCCTCTGAGGAATACCCACTCATTCCTGAATCTGTCTCCACTGGTCAAGGGGGGTGGGGCGCGGGGGAGGTTCTCATTCAAGGACAGACTGGGTTGCCAGGGGCGATGGTCCAGGGGCGGGGGCCACGTACATAGGAGCATCATTTGGGCAGCCCCACTACACGCTGGCTGCCCCTCCACAACATCACAGTCTGAACACACAGACCTATGCACAACCCTCGGCCTGGGAGTGGGATGACTGCCAGAGTCTGGTCTGGACACCCCGGACGCACTTCCTTCTGTCCTGCAGGTAGCAGACACGGGAGGGGGCACACCCACTGAACCCCGAGCCCTCCTGGGCCGCAGAGACGCAGAGGTCAGCGCTGAGGTCACTCTGGCCCCCCGGAGCAGGCAGACGCCTGGGCCTCACCGATCAACACCAGCAGAGCAGCCCCCGTGGCGGCACAGTGAGAGAAGCCGAGCTCCCACACGATCTCATAGGCCATGGGCACCGACAGGGCCCCCGAGAGGGCCGGCAGCAGGCGCAGGGACCACACGGGCACGTTGCTGCTGTATTCTGGAAGAGCGAACACAGAGGGGCTGAGCGCATGGGGCACACACCCCCCTCCCTACACCACCACATGTCCTCACAAGGCGCACGTGCCCACAGACCACAGCCCAAGTCTGCAAGGCTGGGTCTCATCAGGGACCAAGTGTGTGGGCCTCGGCTTCATGTGGTCGAGAGCCGGTTCTCAGTAAGTACGGGAACCTGAGGACTCTGAAATGAGTTAACGCTTATTTACAGATTCACCCAATCTGTTTCCAAAAACACTGTGGCAACACACGTATATGTACAAAAGGTACTTGCTACATACAGTGGCATGCACAGATGCCACGTACAGCGTGCTATGTGCACCAAAGACCAAGGATAACATGCTTATGACAAGTAAGCACTAAGGAATTTACTGGACTTTTTGAAAGTCTTTCACTTGTACCCAAACTATTTATCATACCCTGGATTCAGATGAATAAGCTGTAGTTGTTAATCTCTAGGATAGCTACTTGCTCTCAATTCTAATACGTGCACATTAATAAGGAAGATGACAATGATATTTTACCTGCTCCAATTCTGTTCCACAGAAAGTTACCATCAAATCCTCCTAAATAACCTAAAACAAAAGATGAATCAATAACTATCCTGTTCAGTAAATACTTCTGAAGCACCAAACTGCAGCAGGCAACAGGCGAACAATGATAAAGAAAAGAATAAGGCCCACGGAGCAACTAAGCCAGTGTGTCTGTGTGTGGCAGCTGTTGAAGCCTGGGCACCATAGAGCCATGCTCTGCAACAAGAAGCCTCTGCGATGAGAAGCCCGTGTGCCACAATGAAGACTAGCCCCCCTCAGCACAATCAGAGAAAGCTGGTGCAAAGCAATGAAGACCCAGGACACCCCCAAACAGATAAATAAATAAAATAAGACACCGCTTCTACCCTCATGAACTTCCATGTTTAAGTGTTAAAGAGCCACTTCTCTTACTAAGCAATCCTACCTCCCAAGGCCAAAAGCATGTGGCCGAATGGTGGTCCACTGCCATCCAAAAAGAAGATCCGCTTCATGTAAAAAGAGATGTACTGCCCGTAATATACTTCATCAAAACTGCAAAGCAAACCCACGTTAGGTTCAGCTAGAGATCTTAACTGTACACAAAAGGTACGAGGATCAATGTACACCTTTGCTTCCAAATGACTTTGGAGAGTGACCAGTTAAGGTTGCAATCTTTGCTCCAACTGCATGGCGTCCCTGAATATGAAGACACGCGTGCAGCAACACATATCCACAAGGACAGGAGGGAAAACGACCCCCTGGAAGTTGGGCATTCAGGAGACTTTCCTGACAGATTCTACTTCTCTCCCTGTGTGTAGGTTAGGGTGTACCACGAGCCAGTCTACGAAAGGCCTCCTGGACACAAAGCTGATCTGGCTGTCCACCTGTGTGTCTGCAGGCAAGAGTCTGAATAAGAGCTGGTGACCCAACAAAACAGTCGCAGGCGTAAAAGGGAGAGGCGCCAACTGCAGCAAACCTCTTCCAGACAATCAGGGACGTTTGCTGACTCGGAGGAACTGCTGTCAGTTTCTTAGGTATGATGATGCTACTGTGACCCTGTGATTTTCAAGAATCCTGATCTTTTAAAGATACTAAATTGTTTAATGAATGAAATATAGTGTCTATGATGTGCTTCAAAAAAATCCATTGCAGGGAGGGAGTTGGCTACGAGCTGGTAACTGTTGCAACTGGGTGACTAACATATCATTCTCTGTACTTTTGTATATGTCTGATGTTTTCCATAATAAAAAATTAAGTGAAAAGAAATACATATATTAATCACATCATTAACAGCTCTTTAACAATAACAATTTCTCATTATGACAAAGAACGAGTCCTCAGGGAGGACTCGCTTCCAAATTCCTCAGTCTTCTGCCCTCCACTCTTCGGACTGTCAAAGGTCACCCATCATGGATACTGCACCTACTACTGACCTAAGGGGCAAGACTGAACAGGTGGACTCTACAGGGGCTGTCCTGGGGACCAGCTGGTCTCTCCTCTAACAGCCAAGGCATCCATCACCAAGGAAGCCCAGAAGTTGGCCCTCCCATTTTATGGGGCTCAAAAAGGCACTTCCAGCCATCAATGCACTGAAAAAAATTACAGTTCCTTCTGGAGGTCCCCAGAATCAAGTTGCTTGACTTACACCACAGCCCTTGGATAGGCAAGCTGCCATAGTCGGCTCAGCAATCCCATCACGGTCAGAGCGACCATATTCAAGTTCACCTCGGCGGTCACCATCACAGGGTGCTGCAAGAATCCCAACATCTTGCAGAAAAGCAGGCCGGGGGAGGAGGATGCCCTGGAAAAGCAGAGGAAAAGCTGTCACCAAGAACACCGGTGGCTCCCTTGAAGGCTAGGAGGAGGCTGTGACATCAGGACCCTCTTTCACAAGCAGTCACACGTGGTGAGGTGGCCCCCTCAGGACTGAAGAGTCCCTCGCTCCAGCACCTCACCCCGGGGCCCCTGCCCACCTGGGCAGTGTGGCCGGCTGACCGCCGCTGACCTCCGGCCGCGCCCCACCCCCGAGACTCAGAGCCTCCCCGTCTGCGCCAAGGGCCGCGCGCCCGTCGCGCCCCCTTTCTCACCTCGGGGCGCGTCTACACCCGGCACCCGGTTTCTTTCCCGCGGCTCCCCCACCCCTCGGGTCCACTTTTCTCTGGAGGCTGCAGGTGCCGTGGGGACCACCCTCCCCCGCGTTCTCGCAGCAACGCCGCCTCTGGCCTGCGGCGGCCCCCTTCTGTCCTCAGGGCGACAAGCTTCCCTCCCGCTGCTACGTCGGCCCAGGGCACCCCCTTCCCTCCGGGGACCCCGTCCGCCCTGGGAGCCCCGCTCCTCTGCCCGGCACTCCGCTTCTCTCCCGAGGGTTTCACCTGCCCGGGGGGCCCGACTGGGCCCTGGCCCCCGGCGCCACAGACGTACTGCTGTTTCTTCAGGTCCCCGCAGAGCCGCTTCCTGGGGCGGGGGTGCGCCGCTAGGCCGACCGTTGGTAGCGGGTGAGGCCGCTCGGCACTCTCTGCTGCCCGCTGGTCCGCTCGACGCTCGACTCGCCGCGCCTGCGGGGCCTGCCGGGGCAGGGAGGGTGCAGCGCGCGTGCGCACTGGGCGAGCCGAGATCGGCGCTCCGAGAATGTGCGACATCCCGGAGGGCTGTCAGTCTTTTGTCTGTGACTCCCGGCTGGGGAGTCCAGGTTCCTTTGCGCAACGAGACACATGGCTACATCTTTTAAACGACAGAGTGCGAACGTATCGGCATTTCGATGGGTGTGAGGCGGAGGCCCATCCCCGGCCCGGCGGTGACCCCCACCCTCCGGCCCGTGGGGGCCCTTCGAGCCTGCTGTGCAGCGGGACAAGGCGTCTTCCGGTCAAGGGAATGACCCGACGATTAACGGGCAGGAAAGCAGCCCTGCTCTTCAGCCCACCTTCGTCTATCTGGGAGTCAGTACTCCTGACGGCCTTTCCTGGTGCCTCAGCGGTAAAGAACCCGGCCTGCCAATGCAGGAGAGGCGATTCGATCCCTTGGGTGGGGAAGATTCCCTGGAGAAAGAAACGGGAACCCACTCCAGTATTCTTGCCTGGGAAATCCCATGGACAAAGGAGCCTGGCGGGCTACAGTCCATGGGGTCACAGAGTCGGACACGACCTAGCGACTAAACTGCATGGAAGGATAGTGCAAGTCTAGCAAGGAATTACGATTCTTTCCTGCCTTCCCCCGTCACCCAGCATTAAGTGGAAGCCTTCCCCCGTCACCCAGCATTAGGTGGAAGTGCAGGTGACTCTCACCCCAGCTGTGTAGAGGGAGGGAGCGCAGGCTCACCTGCTTGCAGCCAGAGGGCGTCCTGGGCCCCAGAGGAGTGGGGCTGGGCTCTCAAAGTAGGGGCCGTCTGGTCCGGAGGACCCAGGGCCTCCTGCCTGTTGGCCCCGGGGCTCCCTCACAGCCAGGCTCCTGGAGATGTGAATTGCCGGTTCCCAGGAGCAGGGAACCCAGGGGCCACGCGTGCCCAGGGTTTCTTTTTGGAAAGTGTTAAACTTACTGGATGTAAGTTTCCTACATCCTTACCTGGGGCCAGGCATTGTGCTGAATGCTCCCATGGCCTCTGCGTCCACAGAACCCTGCCCAGTAGGTACTGTTTACAACCCACATATTACAATTATGGAAATCGTGGCTCTGGGCGGAGGTGTCTCTCCCAAGGTGACACACCATGTGGAGGGCAGAACCAAGAACTGCTGCTGGGACCCAGATCCTAGCTCTCCATCCTTCCTGGCCCACACCCGGCCTGCTCTGCTTTCCCAGCCCGAAGTACCGCAAAACTTTGTACTTTATTACCGCTCCTATTACAGCAAAACAAAAGGGACATTAGAAGTGAGAAAACACAAGTCAAGCACTTCTGCGACCCGCCCACTCCTCAAGGGGAGTGGGTGAGGGGGGCAGGGGGCAGGCAGTGCCTTAGCCCCTCCTCGCCCTCAGGCTGCCCAGTCTCTTAATTGCTGCACACGGGGTAGACGCTTCCATTTCTAGTCAAGTGACAAGGTCGAGGAAGACACAGCCTAACAAAGCACGTTTGGTTTCAGTGGGTCTTTTTTTTTAACTTTTTTATTTAAATAAGGAGAATTCTTTCATATGGAAAGAGCTAGTACAATCACATATTTGAAAGGAGAAACAACAGGTACTGAACCGGAGGGAAGGGTGAAGGGTGCCACCATGGCCTGGTGAGTCCAGGGTTCCATTTTCCCATCTAAGGTAAAAGCTCCCCCACACCACGTAGAAACAAGCTGCATGTTACACCTTTTAGCCATCGTCTGCCCTTTCAAATATCTGGTCTACATGAAGAGACAAAGACAGGAAAGGCCAAAATAAGATCAAAAAGAAACAAAAACAAAAAACACAACCCTCTCAACAAAAAAACCCGAACGCTTTTCACTATGCAAGGCATGAGGTCGAAAGCTTGGTGTGCAGGACCCCCTTTTCCCAGTGGAAGGAGGTCATCCACAGAGAGCCTCAGCAGAGGGCTCCACTACGAGGCTTTGTAACATGCTGAAGGCAGGGCCTCGGGGACACTGCTGCCTCTTGGAGGTCACCTAACTGGGGTGGCGATCTGGTGAACGGCAGGATGGATGCGCCTGGAAGGTCACTGGCCAGATATGCACTGGTGGTCCCAGTGGAGGGCACGGCTGGACGACAGCGTCTGACCCCGACACTGAGCCGCTCCTGTCCTGGTGATGTCTTAGGTCCGGCTCACTTTTCAAACTGAAGAGCCACCTTTCTGAAGTCTGCATTTCCCAGTCATCACAGAATAGTACTAAGCTCAAGTACCCTAGTGTCCTTGGTGCTCGAAGGCCATTTCCAACAGACCTTCTAACCCAGGCTGGCTCTGCAAGAAGAAAAATGGGACAAATACAGATTTGAGAGGTAACGTGCAGCTACTCGATGGAGGGGAACCACACAGGAGGGAGGGGGCTTCAGCCGCTGACCCCATGCTGCCTCAGCGGGCCAGTTCTGAGACCATGCCTGTGAGTGCACACTCAGCCTCCACAGCCCTTGGCAAACCTTATCAACCGTCCAGAAGGCAAATCTACAAGACAGGAGACTGAGGGCAGAGCTGGAGAGAACTGATGTCAGTAACAAGATACCGCCATGTCCCCAGAAGTTGCTGCAATGACCATGGCTTTGGAACCGGACCGACTGATTTTTCTGGGTAATAGTCATTCTTTAGTTTTCTCCCTGAAGGAACCTGGACCCCAAAGTGTAGGAATTCCAAGTTTGAAAACAGTAACGTTGATTCAAAACAGGAAACAAAAACCAGACCAAATACAGCCGGCAAAGAAACCATCAGGGGGTGGATGAGAGCCCACGCTCTCGGGTTTTACCCCATAGAGGAACTGATGCTGGACGACACACAGTACTACCGGGTCACTGGCTGCCGTGGAACAGGATGCATCATCCACGGCCAGGGTGGAACAGCCAGCATGGGAAAGAAGGGTAATCTGAGTAGCTGAAGGCCAAGTGAGAGGGCTCTGACCCCTGACCCTGACCAGGAGCAGAAACTTGTTGAGTGCTAGTCTTTACTTGTCCTGGCTGGTCGACCCAAGGCTTTCTGGCAGAGGCCTCTGTAGATTTGCACTCTGAGGATGGGGATGTGAAGGCAAAATATGACCTCAAGTCCTATTACCTGGAGATTGGCTCTAAAACCACACGAAAGGAGAGACTGCCCCCCCAACACATCTCTGCACTAATTACTGCATTTCATCAGACCAAGGAAGGGATGGGGTGCTGGGCAGGCCCCCGAGTTCAATGTAAAATCTCTGTCTCATCCAGAAAGAGACTGCAGCTTGGGCACACGGAGGTGGTAAACGCACTCAACTTCACATGCAATTTTCCTGGCCTTTCCTGCACAGAATAATTCAGACATTATATATAAATAGAGCAGTGAAACATTTACTTCTTTTTCCACCTAGACCTACGACATCAATACATATAAATAAATTCTAGTGTTTTGTTTTTATTGGGGGTGGGAGGAATACAGGGGTAGGTAGAGAAAAGGGCTGGAGAACAGGTGACCCTTTTTTTCTCAAACAGAAGTACTGTCACTCTGAGGGCAGGTTCACCTGAAAGGACACATCTTAAAGAGTTTGTAACAGCATCCAGGCCTGTCCTGGTGAATTTCAAAACGAGAAATCCTTTTTTTCCTTTTGACAATGTGCACTGGAATCAGGTATGAGGGGTCTGGCCACATTTCTTCGAGTGTGAGGCCCCTGAAGGGGTCACCAGAGGGGAGGGGAGCCCTGTCTCAGTGGGGACAGTAGCCAGGCGCTTGCTGGGGAAGGGAGAAAAGGGCAGGTGAGCGCACAGGGAGCTCCGTCCAGGGTCAGCCCTGCAAAAAAGGACTTCAGAGTAAAGATTCTAGGGATGAAGGAGAAGAAAAAACAAAAAAACATGCCAGTGAGAAGTTAAGGTCTGAGTGGAGGCAAGGAGGGGAGTGCTGGACACCACTGATTAAACGCTGAAACCCTGCACTTTTTGCCAGAAGCCTGTTGTTCCCACACTTCCTTAAAGCAGCGAAGAGCAACGCATGACTACAGTGGTTCCTAAGGCCCTTCTTTCCCAGTGTTCTGCACTAGACAGCGCCTCGAGTCTCAGCCCAAATAGCCGTCACCACCTGGGACGATGCTGCAGGTGGACCCTGTGGGCCATGCCGCCTCCCTGCTTCCCATCCTCCGAGCCTAGTCTTCCCTAGACCTGCCAGCAACAGCAGGTTGATGAGCGTTTAGTTCTCTCAAGAGCATAGGCAAAACTTCAAATTTCCTCTCACCCTTCCTTGGAATTTAGGATGATTTCCTTCTAGTTCTTATTCTAAAAGCAAACAGAGACTTAGCATAAAATGCCTCCACATTTGGACAGCAATAGCTCTGCACATGTTAAGAGGCTGCTGCTGTTGCTGCTAAGTAGGCAGGCGGTTTTGGCAGCAGCACCAGCCCTGCACTCGCCCACCTCCCCTTGGGCCCTGCTCTGGCCCCTGGAAAGACTGGAGACCCCAGCCTCGCTCAGGCCTCTCTGGCCCCACAGCCTGGGCCTGCAGCTGGGAGGGGAGAAAAGGAAAGCAGCAAGCCCTCCCGCCTCCTCCCAGAGCTCAGGCCGCGGCTACAGATCCGACCACACCCGTCACCTCTAGTGACAACGGTCCAGGCGCCTGTCGCCACAGAGGACAGCGGGGTTTCCAGTGCCGAGCTGCAGGAGAGGTGGATGGACAGAGGGCCCAGAGAGACAAGGCAGCTCGGAGGAGAAGGGGCATGAGAAGACACCAGGCCCTGTGGGTGCAGCAGGCACTGATGGGGGGTGGGGGTGTGGGCGGTGCTGTCAGCTCGCACTGCCCCGGTCAAGACGGGAACACACCACTGCCTTTTACTCCCATGATTCACCTCAGGTTCCCAGCGGTCAGTGTCCCCACCAGCTTTAGGAAGAGTCTGAGAAGTTCTGTGTCATTCTTAGGCTAAAAACATCAACGTCAATGGGCTGACCATAAGCTCCCTGTGGTCATCAACCCAGAGGCTGGAAGCCATCGAAATGCCAGCCCAGCTGCCCGCTCCCTGACCCCCGCAAGTCACTGCTTCCCGAGCTCAGGAGCAGCATCTAAAACCACTTCTTTCTGCAAGTAACCAGCGGAGAGAGAGCAGGAGGCGTGCTCCCACGCATCACCCCTGCCGGTACTGCAGTGACCTACCACATCGAACAGGGGAGGTTGAAAGGAGGAGGTCAGGGAGAGGGCGGCAAAGGACAGATAAAAGTCCAGCTATACAAAGCTTGTGTTTTTGTTTTCTTTTCCTTTCTCTTTTGTAAAAACCTGTAGCTGCTTTTTAAAACAAAAAGCCTCAAACTAAAACGCCCCTGCTGCCAGACCACGGTGCCTGGGTATGGGAGGCGGGGTGGGGAGGAAGCGGGGGAGGGCGGGGTTAGTCTGCATGGCATGACGCTCGGTCACTCCACGTTCAGTCACTCCACAGTCATGATGGAAAGGAGATGGGAATGGAGTCGTTTGCTTGTTCGTTTCGTATTAAAGCAAGCAGGTCAATGCCAGAGATCCATGGGTACAAGCCGGTTGGACAATGGAGCTTTCGGGAGTGGAGGAGAGAAGGGACATCTCGAAGTCCGGGCCAGGCAGGTGGACAGGGGGTCCCTCAGCAAGACTCCCCAGCGTCGGGCGGCGGCGAGGCCAAGGGCAGAGTCCTCCTGGGCAGGCCGGGCCCAGCCCCTCAGGCCTTGCTCTCCTCCACCTTGACTGCCCGGGGCTTGATCGCTCCGGTTCGCTTCAGCGGGGAAGCGGCTGAGGGAGGTTCCTGCAGCTTCACAGCTCCCAGGCCAGGCTTTTCATCCACTCGCTGCTTTGCCTTTGGACAGACAGACAGAGACAGAAGAAGTCAGCCTTGCGCGGACATACCTGCCAGGAACCATGGTCCCACCACCTGCTCCCTGCTCCTACGTCAAGAGGAAAGCTACCCTAAGAACCCCGTCTTTCAGTCAAGGATCAGACTCAGAGATGCCTCTCCTGGGCAGGACCCTGGCCTGAGAAGGCTCTGCTCCCTCCCAGGGCGCTGAGTGCAGTGATTCAGAGAGGCAGGAGGCCCGGGTCCCGGGGAAGCATCTGTGCCGCCCAGGGGCCTCTGCAGGAATGGCCCACCCAAGGCCGCCCCAGGGACCTTCCCAAATCAGCGCACCCCAGCCCGTGGTGCAGGGGCGTGGGGCCTCTCGACCAACCCGACCTCCCAGATCCTCAACCCTCCCGACTCCCATTTTGTGGGAGCCTTTCCCCAAGCCCCTAATGTGACCTCCAGAGTCACAGCCAGGGGCCCCTTACGCTGCAGCTCTGCACAGTGAGGAGTGTCACCGAGTGAGCAGCCTGGTTCTGCCCCTCACATGGTGGTGTGAGTTCTCAAGGAAGCTTTAGAAGGCCTAGCGACTCAGAGAGTGACCCTTGGGGAACTGAGTTAGAAGTGAATTGAACAACGGAGCCTCTACCTCCACCAGCCAGGAAGGCTGTCTTGCTAACATCCCACACCTGACTTGTCTGAGCTCTGGAGCCCGGTCACATTTTAGAGGAGTGAAGAGATCGTGCCAAAGGCAAAGATACTGAGCCAGCCCTCTCTTTATAAACGGGAGAATGTCAGTCCGTCTGGACCCCACCCGGCCAAGAGAAGAACGAGACACAGCACTTACTAGGCCAGCACGCACAGGCACACATGCCAGGCGCATACGCGCCCGCATACCCCCGGCCTCTAGAGCTGACCCCCAGGCCTAACCAGGTCCCAACGCCTTCACAGCCCAATTGCTACGGAGGGAGAGTCCCCCTTCCAGCGTGACCTCCGTGAATCCGCATCCTCCCTTAATCCGCATCCTCCCTTCTCAGCAGGACAAGGAAGGATCCAGACGCCCGGCAAAAGGAGAAGCGCCTTCTCCAGGAGGGACGCGGGCTCCCGGCGCCACTCTCTAAGCACCAGGGCATGTCTCTTTCTAAGAGGAGCACACACACGGGCTGGACAGTCCCTCCTCTTTTGGCGACGGGCCTAAGCGTCCGGGGCTGGAGGGTCTGGAAAGCCATCTTCTACCTGTTGAACGTAGTGTCCCTGCACAGAGCCCATGTTAACTGCTGATCCAGAGGGCTTCCCACTGGGGCTAGCAGAGCTAGGCCTGAAAAAACCAAAGGAGGGGGTGAGAACACACGCGTCACCACGGAAACGGAGTCAAGCCTCCATCGGAGGACACAGACCCAGACAGCCAGAGCACAGGGGGCGAGGGTGTCGCCGTGGGGCCCTGGCACCTCCAACCCAGTTCACAGGGACACACCTGAGGGGCGGTGGCCAGGTCCCACCATGGGCAGACACCGACCAAAGGACAGTCACCAACCGTCTCTCAGGTTTGGAGGGTCTGGACCAACTTGATGTTCCAGACAAAAGGGCTGTAAGACCTGACACATGAAGGGGTTCCCTGGTGGCCCAGTGGTCAGGACTCCGCTTTACACAGCCGTGGATCTCGGTCCAAGCCTTGGTCAGGGAATTAAGATCCCGCAAGCTGAGTGCCACAGCAGATACATACGGATATATATATTGANGCGGGGTGGGGAGGAAGCGGGGGAGGGCGGGGTTAGTCTGCATGGCATGACGCTCGGTCACTCCACGTTCAGTCACTCCACAGTCATGATGGAAAGGAGATGGGAATGGAGTCGTTTGCTTGTTCGTTTCGTATTAAAGCAAGCAGGTCAATGCCAGAGATCCATGGGTACAAGCCGGTTGGACAATGGAGCTTTCGGGAGTGGAGGAGAGAAGGGACATCTCGAAGTCCGGGCCAGGCAGGTGGACAGGGGGTCCCTCAGCAAGACTCCCCAGCGTCGGGCGGCGGCGAGGCCAAGGGCAGAGTCCTCCTGGGCAGGCCGGGCCCAGCCCCTCAGGCCTTGCTCTCCTCCACCTTGACTGCCCGGGGCTTGATCGCTCCGGTTCGCTTCAGCGGGGAAGCGGCTGAGGGAGGTTCCTGCAGCTTCACAGCTCCCAGGCCAGGCTTTTCATCCACTCGCTGCTTTGCCTTTGGACAGACAGACAGAGACAGAAGAAGTCAGCCTTGCGCGGACATACCTGCCAGGAACCATGGTCCCACCACCTGCTCCCTGCTCCTACGTCAAGAGGAAAGCTACCCTAAGAACCCCGTCTTTCAGTCAAGGATCAGACTCAGAGATGCCTCTCCTGGGCAGGACCCTGGCCTGAGAAGACTCTGCTCCCTCCCAGGGCGCTGAGTGCAGTGATTCAGAGAGGCAGGAGGCCCGGGTCCCGGGGAAGCATCTGTGCCGCCCAGGGGCCTCTGCAGGAATGGCCCACCCAAGGCCGCCCCAGGGACCTTCCCAAATCAGCGCACCCCAGCCCGTGGTGCAGGGGCGTGGGGCCTCTCGACCAACCCGACCTCCCAGATCCTCAACCCTCCCGACTCCCATTTTGTGGGAGCCTTTCCCCAAGCCCCTAATGTGACCTCCAGAGTCACAGCCAGGGGCCCCTTACGCTGCAGCTCTGCACAGTGAGGAGTGTCACCGAGTGAGCAGCCTGGTTCTGCCCCTCACATGGTGGTGTGAGTTCTCAAGGAAGCTTTAGAAGGCCTAGCGACTCAGAGAGTGACCCTTGGGGAACTGAGTTAGAAGTGAATTGAACAACGGAGCCTCTACCTCCACCAGCCAGGAAGGCTGTCTTGCTAACATCCCACACCTGACTTGTCTGAGCTCTGGAGCCCGGTCACATTTTAGAGGAGTGAAGAGATCGTGCCAAAGGCAAAGATACTGAGCCAGCCCTCTCTTTATAAACGGGAGAATGTCAGTCCGTCTGGACCCCACCCGGCCAAGAGAAGAACGAGACACAGCACTTACTAGGCCAGCACGCACAGGCACACATGCCAGGCGCATACGCGCCCGCATACCCCCGGCCTCTAGAGCTGACCCCCAGGCCTAACCAGGTCCCAACGCCTTCACAGCCCAATTGCTACGGAGGGAGAGTCCCCCTTCCAGCGTGACCTCCGTGAATCCGCATCCTCCCTTAATCCGCATCCTCCCTTCTCAGCAGGACAAGGAAGGATCCAGACGCCCGGCAAAAGGAGAAGCGCCTTCTCCAGGAGGGACGCGGGCTCCCGGCGCCACTCTCTAAGCACCAGGGCATGTCTCTTTCTAAGAGGAGCACACACACGGGCTGGACAGTCCCTCCTCTTTTGGCGACGGGCCTAAGCGTCCGGGGCTGGAGGGTCTGGAAAGCCATCTTCTACCTGTTGAACGTAGTGTCCCTGCACAGAGCCCATGTTAACTGCTGATCCAGAGGGCTTCCCACTGGGGCTAGCAGAGCTAGGCCTGAAAAAACCAAAGGAGGGGGTGAGAACACACGCGTCACCACGGAAACGGAGTCAAGCCTCCATCGGAGGACACAGACCCAGACAGCCAGAGCACAGGGGGCGAGGGTGTCGCCGTGGGGCCCTGGCACCTCCAACCCAGTTCACAGGGACACACCTGAGGGGCGGTGGCCAGGTCCCACCATGGGCAGACACCGACCAAAGGACAGTCACCAACCGTCTCTCAGGTTTGGAGGGTCTGGACCAACTTGATGTTCCAGACAAAAGGGCTGTAAGACCTGACACATGAAGGGGTTCCCTGGTGGCCCAGTGGTCAGGACTCCGCTTTACACAGCCGTGGATCTCGGTCCAAGCCTTGGTCAGGGAATTAAGATCCCGCAAGCTGAGTGCCACAGCAGATACATACGGATATATATATTGATGAAATAAATAAAAAATACAAATGAGCTTAAACTCCAATAGGAGTTTAGACTTTCAAAAGAAGGGAACTCCCTGGTGATCCAGAGGTTAGGACTCAGTGCTCACACTGTTGGGGCCCAAGTTCAACCCCTGGCTGGGGAACTAAGACCCTGCAAGCTACACAGCGTGCTCCCCCCCACCAAAAAAAAGCCTGATACATAAGCTATGCCAAGTATCTTTCCAGTCTTCATTTGGGAAGTGGAGGGTAGTGGGTAGCAAAGAATAATACCAAAAGTAATAAAAATGTAAATCATCTTTCTACACGTGTACCATTGATAGACAACTAGCTCCCAGGATGTTAATTAACCAGGTGCTGTGTGGCAAAAAGGGGCTCCCTGGTGGCCCAGTGGTAAAGAAGCCGCCTGCCAACACAGGAGACACGGCCTTGATCCCTGTGTAGGCATGATCCCCGGAGAAGGAAACAGCAACCCACTCCAGTATTCTTGCCTAGGAAATCCCATGGACAGAGGAACCTGGTGGTCTATAGGCCATGGGGCCACAGAGTCGGACACCACTTAGCGACTAAACATGTGGAAAAGGATTCTGTGGTCAAAGGTTATGAGAAGAGCTCAACAAGACCCCCTGAGGGCCAGGGGAATGTAAGCCCTCTGCTGAGGTGCACCCTGACTCCCCAGCAAGCCCTCCTGGGCCCACACCCCCCTGCCAAGTATCTGGTCAAGGAACCGTTCTTTGACAGGGCATGCATCCGAAGCCCTGTCTCCAGAAAACTTGGGCAACGCTGCACTGTAAACCACTCCTGTTCTCCCAACCCCACTAAGACACCAACAAAGGCCACCAGCTACGCTTGTCTTTTCTAAGCATTCTCCCAAGAACAAAGCCGCTGCTGCCATGCCAACAGTGAATGGACACAGGCGACTCTTGTTATGTGAGTGTGCCTTTTCCGGGTTTGCCTCCAAGGAAGGCTCTCCAATCAGACGGGGATAAAACCTGCCTGTAGCAGCAGGGGAATCCCTTTGTGTCTGAAGCTTCCTTTTTCCTACCCAAATTCATTGTTTCCTGCTGCTGCCCATAGATACTTTTTACAGGTCTATAGTTTTGGCCTATATGAAAAATATGCTTGAAAACAACAAGAAAAAAAGTTAAGCCAAGAGAGTGAAAATAAGAACAGGAAAGATAATGAAACGGGGCAACTGACAAAAACCCCCTTCTCAGGAACTGCGGCTGGAGAAGGACTGACGTGAAGGAAGGCGACTCGGCCTCCACTCTCCCGGTCGAGGGGGCAGGTGGCTGGCTGTGTGTGGGATGAGCTCAGCCACAGCTACGCGGTCACCTCACATAGGCACTGCAGGTCACGCTCACCTGTGTTCCTCACGGGCAAACAGGAGGGGATTCCAGGAACCCTCCACGGTTAACAAGAGTCGACTGTACCAACCCTTGGGCCAGACCCCAGAGTGTGGGGCCTTCTCAGCCAGTGCAAAAGCTGTCAGAACTGGACACCCCCCAACTTCCTAATATACTAAGAACTGCTGACCCTTGAACAACTGCATGGGGTCCACTTACACGCAGATTTTTTTCACTATACACGTACTACACAACCCACAGTTGGCTGAATCCTCAAATATGGAACTGTGGATATGAATGGCTGTGAAGTTATACTTGACTTCTCAACCGCACGGAAGGTCAGCACCCCTACCCCCATAAGTTCAAGGGTCAGCCATAACTCAGCCCATGGCTTACATACACCAAGCCCCCTCTGAATCCAGCAAGCGACCTGGGACACTTACTAGAGGTGGAGGCGGATCCAGAGGAGGTTCACTCATGCCCGCGAGCCCAGAGCAGCAAGCCCTGGTGGGTCAGAAGCCCATGGGGGATATGTGGCCCCAGGAGAGGAGTTCCCGCTCCAGAGTGCGCACCCCCATGCTAGGGAGTCTTTTATGAAGAACCTGGTGAGAAGGCTGCCAGTAGCCAGGGTCGGCCCTGATGTTACCGTGACATCAGCCTTTCCTTTCCCTATCTCTCCACAAAGTTCTCTGGCATCAGAACAGTTTATGATAAAAAAAAGCAGAACCATCCCCAAGTCTCCTGCATCCCCGCACTGCAGCTTCCTGGTGACAGGTGGGAGGACAAAGGCGACCCCATCTCAGCACCCTGCTCTCCCAGGGCCCATGACTGCACCTTGAGGGCTCGCTGTGAGCACCCAACCCCAGGGTGGCGCTTTACCTGTAGGTCTGCGGTGACGGCACAGAGCCTCCTGAAGGAACATTCTGTTTACTGTCGGTAAAGTGGAAGCCCTTCATCTCCATCTGAGAGGACTAGAGACACCGGGAAGGGAAGAGACAGAGTCAGAGGAGGGCCCTGGGGACACCTGCCCCCACACCACCACCCTGGGCAGAGCTGGGGCTGTTGGGTGGAGGGGTGGTGGTGCCATGAGATGAGGAGGACGGACACGCACCACCGAGGCCGCCCTGTGTGGAACCTGGAGCTGCCAAGGGCTCTGGCCCCTGGACCTCAGCAGCAGCCCCTAAGGCCCTCATGACCTGTGCACCCAGGCCTGTCTGTGCTGTAGTGACAGGTGAGCAGAGCTCCTGCCTTGGGACCAAGAGGACTTGGCAGAGAGCAGGAAGCCAGCCCAGAGCCTCCACGCTGCACGACAGCTATGGCTCCTGACTTACAAGGAGGGTCCCCCAAGGCCAGGACTCCCCCGCCCCGCATCCCAGGATCACAGCAAGACGGAGTGAGCCTCACCTCTCTGCTGGTGTTGAGGACCGAAGGCTGGGACCCGGGGGCGAGGATCCTGCGGGGGGCCCCGACTGAGAGGCTCTGCGCCTGGGGCAGCTGGATGGACTGTGGCAGGAGCAGGGGCTGCTGCCCGGAGCCGTACCGGGGCAGAGGCAGCTGGGAGCCGGGCAGGGGCATCGCCAGCTGCTGGACAAGGGGCACAGTCAGGGGGATGGCACACGGTTCCGAGAGCAAGCCCGTGTCACACTTCAGGGTCTCTCTTCCAGAGGAGGAAGCAAGGGCCCCCATGGCAGAACAGATTCTCGACAGACCGCAGCAGCAACCACCCTAATTTTACACTCTCGGGAGAGCAGGAGAAAAGAACCACAGGGGGCTGCGGGGGCTGCGGGGAAGAGAGAAAGGTCAGCGAGGCCCAGAGACCTCCTCCTAAGCAGTGGCCCAGCGAGTCCCTCAAAGAGGAGAGCTGGAGAGCAAGGGTGTCTGTGACCCCTTTCGTGGCATGAAAAGGCAGGAGTCCCTTATGCTTTGCCTCCAGCGGCAACAGAAAGCAGCCAGGTCCAGGGCTTAGGGCTCCCAGCGTCTCTGGGTCCTTCTGAAGCCTGTTAGGACAGGACGAGGCGCGGACCACCAGGCCCAGGGGAATGGGCTCCAGCCTTCAGCTCTCCTGAAGGCTGGAGCGAGGTGTGAGAGAGCAAGGAGGAGGGCCAGGAGAACCACGACGGGGGGCCAGGGGCCACCACGTGCCGTCTCTCAGTCACGTTCCTCTTCATCTCCCTGCTATTGAGTCCACAGTGGAGGGTCAGAAGGATCTATTGGAATCGCATCACCGAGACGAGTGGCAGTCACACGTACCCTGGGCAGAGCCTTGACGGGGGTGAGGGTGGGAGCGGGGTAGACAGGACGAGAAAGGCCCAGACTCTGAATACTTTTCAGAGGTACAGCTGACGGAATGGGCTTAAGCATCAATAAGGGCTTGGGGGGAACAGGAACCCAAAGATGACCCTGCTGGACATGAAGTTTGCTTCCCTTAAGTTTGAGATACTGTGAGTTGTGAGCAGAAATGGCGGGCAGCTCACTGGGTCCGAGACAAGTCTGGGCTGAAGACAGAACCAGGGAGAGCTGCGCTGGGATGAGGCTCAGAAGCACAGGTCTAGACAGAGCCCAGGAGACACAGTGACTTACTGCCAGGGGAGCAAACGGCAGGAGATGGAGGAGGGCCTCAGGGAAGGCGAAGAACCAGGGGCAGCATCCCCGCGGCCCAGCGAGCCTGACCCCTGGGTCAGATGCTGCTGACCAGGCAGGAGGAGGAGGAGGAAGGGCAGGCTCAGTACTGTGGAGCGGGCTGATGCCCTTAAAGGGTTTCCTTTGTTAGAAGAAAGAGGAAGACAGGGTTGCCTGGGGATGTGGCCGAGGGTGGCAGGTGCTAATGCGTGCTAGAGCAGCACCCGGGTGGGTGAGGACGGCTGCCGCCCTTGACCCAGGGCCCTTCCTGGCCTTCAGAGATCCTGGTTAAGACTCACATTTCTTTGTGGACACAGGAGGCACCATCAAGGTGGGGGAGAAGGGAATGAACAGGCGAGGTACCAAGACTGGGAACTGTGCGTCCAGGGAGGCTGTGCATCGGGTGGGGAGGGCCCTGTTTGAATGCAAGGGGCTGTCTGGAGAGATCTGTATTCAGTCTAAATCCAGACACCAGGAACTGTGCATGCAGGGGGCTGTGCGTTGGGTGGGGAGGGCCCTGTGTCTGTGGAGGGCCGTCTGGAGGGTCTGTATTTAGCCTGAATCCATTCACAGGCAGAGGCAGAGACAGGCCAGGGTTTAACCTGGGTAAGCACAGAGGTGACGGTGGGAAGCTGAGTACAAACGACAAGGAGTGGGGAATTCCCTGGTGGTCCAGTGATTAGGACCCCACACTTCCACTGAAGACTACACAGGTTCGATCCCTGGTCAGAGAACTAAGACCCTACAAGCCATGGTGCACCCCATCCCACGAGTAGGGAAGTAGGAGGGAGTGTTAGAAAGTGGCTGGAGGTAGTTGGGCACTAGAGGGAGGGGGTGAAAAAACTCAAGGTGGGGACCAGGTAGGACCCTTAAGCCCAAGACGATGGGAGAGGTGCAGCTGCGAGCAGGGACCAGTCCAGACCATGGATTGGTGAGCGGAGCCCCGGGGGTGAGGAGGCTGCGGGAGGGTCATCCACAGAGACGTCCGCCCTGCCAAGAATCCCACGGGAGTGGAGCTGAAGACTGATCCAGGGCCCAAAGGAAGGGAGTGACCCTCAGAACAGGCTAATGTGCCCACGGGCCAGGGCCCAGGAGGACGTGGAACCAGAGATCCTGTCGCCTGGTGCTTGCAGCACATGGTGGGTGGGGGTGAGGCCAGGGTTAGAGGGTCTAGAAGCACGAGTAAGCACGAGAGAGGACACTCAGCACCCCTGAGCCCAGGTAGGGAGAGAGGCTGCAGGAGAAGCCAGGTCTCGGGGCTGTTCATGGGGGGTGGAGGAGCCGGCCCAGGCCTAAGCCCAGGCACCAGTCACAGCGGCCATGAGCCACACAGAAGCCAGGGCACGTCAAGAGGCAGATACGAGGGAAAAGGGTCATGAAGAAAAGAGACTTTGGGCTTGGAAGCGGGCATGACTGAATTCCTGACCTGCGGGAGCTGGGAGTCCAACATCTGGGAGGCGCCGAGCCCGGCCGCCTGGCTGAGCGGGCCCTCGTAGACCAGGGCCTGGCTCCCACTCATGGGCTGGTAGGGCGAGCCGGACTGGGGCTTCACCATCTCCAGGGGCTGCATGCCGGGGAATGCTGAGTAGGGGGCCTTCAAGGCTGTGCCTCCGGAGAGGATCATGGTGCTGGGCGGCGACAGGCTGGGGTGCATGTACACCTGAGACCTGCGAGAGCCAGACAGAAGGGCAGGTCAGGCACGTGGCTGCACCGGCTGCTCTCACTTCAGACCCCGGGCGCTCGCTCCCACGCAGGCTCTTGGCTCAGCCCCAGGGGTTCTGACTCAAAAGCCTGGGATGGGGCCTGAGAACCTGCATTTACAACAAGCTCCTAGATGCTGCTGCTGCTGCTAGTCTAGGGACCCCAGTTTGAACATCACCGTATTAAGCAGACATACAGGCTATATGAGACACAGGAAAACCTGTGTGATGCCAAAAGCACAGGACACACACACTGAGCGCGTGGGCCAGGGGCGGCGAGGAGGGAGAGCAGGGAGGGGGCAGGAGGACGTGGGGACAAAACACAAGGCTGGGCCTGCGGCCTTGCCCACAGCACAGCTAACCCCCAATTCCCCGCCCCTCGGACGTGCGCGCAGCAACCGGTGGCCGAGGGACCAGGCCCACAGACTGGGAAGGCCGGAAGCCCTGGGGGCAAGCCACCAAGCCCCTCAAACCCGGGCATCTCACCTGAAGGGCTGCAAGGAGCTGAAGATCTCCTGAGACTGGGAGACGGGCAGCCCACCCCTCAGCCCCAGCTGGGCTTGAGCTTGCAGAGACGTGTGAAGCGAAATCGGGATCTGCTGGGCAGCGGCAGCCTGCAGATGAGAGGCGGGCGGTCACCGCGCTGCCCTCCAAGCTGCTTCTCACAGCCCGCCACCAGCACCGCCCCACCCCCACCCCGGCCCTTCTCCCCGGGGCAGCCAACACCGCCCTCAGCGGGAACTCAACACAGTCTGCCTGCGCTTCCTTCCTTCTCGGGAGCGAGCGGAGAACTGGCAGCAACCCCGAACCAGCACAGTCATCCCTACGCTGGACCCTGCACAGCGGGACAGGCGAGCCCGAGCCCCACGGCCAACAGAGGCGGGTTCAGAAACCGAACGGTGGACGGAAAATGCCACGGATAAAGGAACACGTGCGGTGTGACCCAGTTACGAGACCTTGCAGCACCAAACGACACGAATGTTTAAGAATATGTTCTGAAAAGACCAGGACGGGCCGTGTCCTCTGCCCCTGGGGCAGTGCTTCACCCTGGTTTCTGCAGGCACAGGACCCCCCGTGGAAGGCCCAGCACCAGCTTCAGGAGGAGACTCCCACACGCGGCCCCTGGCAGCACAGCAGTGTGCCCACTGTGCAGGAACACAGACACCTGCTCACTTCTACAACTACCTCTTTCTAACGCATCCATGCCTGGGAGTCTAGGCCTTTCTTCTCTTCATCAGAAGGATACCTGATCACCAAAGAGAATTCCATTTCAGTGAATTCCCCGGCTAGGGTACAGGAGGGAGAGCGTCAAGAAAGGAAAGCTAAGTGGTCCAGAGCACTCAGCTCTGTCCCTCCTCCTCGGCTCTCACGTGCTCACTCAGTAAATACCTGGCTGCTGGAACGTGCCAGGCACAGGGCAGTAACGTGAGGGGTGTGAAACACGAGACAGGCCGTGAACGGGCACGTGAAGCAGCCTATCACGCCCCGTGCTACGCCCTCCCCTGTGTGCCTGGGTTGCGGGTCTCGCTGGCATCACCTGTTGGAAACTCTGCTGCTGAGGTATGGTCTGAGGAACCAGCCGGGGCTGACTTGCAAACACATGGCCGTCCAGGTAGAGAGGTGGCAGGTGGCTGCCTGCAAACAGAATTCAAGGCAGGGGAACAGGATCAAGTCTCACTGTCCCAGAAGGTCCAGCGAAGCAGCAGGGGAGGGAACGTAGCAGAGCTGGCCCTGGGCTCCTGTGCAGCCTGGGGGGAGTGGCCGCTGCAGCCGGCCTCCCATCTTGCCCACCACCCCGCACACCCAGGAAGGGCTCGGTCATGAAGGAGGCTGCCGTGGTCTCTCAGTCACGTTCCTCTTCATCTCCCTGCTATTGAGTCCACAGTGGAGGGTCAGAAGGATCTATTGGAATCGCATCACTGAGACGCTGGCAGCTGGGCCCCCTGAATCCCCACAGGCTCCTTAGGGCACTGACACTGTGACCAGGACAGTGACAACTGGGGTAAAACTGGCTCCTGCTTATTGAGGCTCAGCTGATACAAAACCCTTCCCAGGTGGGAGCTCATCTCATCAGCATGGGGACTCCACACCTGGCCCTCACGACCCTGTGCTATTTCACAGAGGAGGGGGAAAGGCTCAGACAGCTGCTCATGTGACAGAGTCTCTGCTGGGGCCTCTCTCTAGGAGGTGAGAGAGCCCTGCCGAGGTCAAAGAATCCTGTCGC
This sequence comes from Oreotragus oreotragus, assembly GCA_006410675.1. Taxonomy (NCBI): domain Eukaryota; kingdom Metazoa; phylum Chordata; class Mammalia; order Artiodactyla; family Bovidae; genus Oreotragus; species Oreotragus oreotragus. The sequence goes on along the minus strand of SJYX01006619.1, from coordinate 395,119 downwards.
CTCCCAGGGTTGGAAGCCAAGAGCAGCAAGTGCCAGAGATCAGAGCACCCCAGCCAGGAACAGGCTCCTTAGGTCAAGCTGGGGAGTGCTCAGGGCTACGAACCCCGTGTTTCCCTCGAGGGAATGGAGAAGCATCCCTGAGATGGCCCAGGGAGAGGTACCTGGAAGGGATGCAGAAGGTGCGACCGAGGCCACGGGCACGGGGGGCATGGAGACGCCGCCAAAGGAGCTATAGCTGACCCCGCTGGAGGCCCCCCCGGAGGATGGGGGCTGCAGGCCCGAGCCGGCGCCTCCTGGTGAGCTCTGCTCCGGCAAGCTGGGCGAGTTTTCCCAAGCCTTGCGCGCAGACTCCATCTTCAGAAACAAGGAGGTTGGGGGAGATGGAAGTTACCACCCGGAAGGCAAGGGGCGGTACAAGCTAAGCCCCGGGGTGTGGGGAGGAGGTGTGCTGGGGTGGGGTCTGCTTGCTCTTGCTCCCTCACAAGCTGGGCCCCGAGTTACCTTCAGAGTGAGGTCGGCAGTGGGGAAGGACATGTGGGAGAGGCCGATGGCCCTCTGGATGTGGTGGTCCCGCCGCAGGATGGGGATGCTGGGGGCCAGCCCGGCCTGAAGGGAAGGACACGGTGGGACCCCTGCAGGCGGGGGAGCCACACCCCTCCTGCCTGGACCCAGCCTTTCAGCAGGGCTGCCATGTTTCGGCAACAGAAGCACAGCTGGTGGCCAGCATGCAGGCCCCACTGCACGGCATGGAAGTCCCAGTTCTTGTCTCAGCCCCTTCCCCCAAACCGTGAAAAGAGGCCCTTGGAAATATGGTCAGAAACATAGTGCTAGACCCCCTTCCTGCCGTGCCCAGTGCCCACCTGCAGGTCACAGGATTTCTGAGAAACTGCAGAGTAAAGAAACTTTTAGCACAGCATTCTCAAACGTGTATAACGATGGAACCGGGAAAGTTTTGAATCACAAAGGGCCAAATACACCAGACCTTAGGAGTTACACCGCCCCACTTTAAGTGCACAAAACCAGGGCGTGGAACAACTTGCCACACACGTGTAACTAGAAACGGCACCAAGACAAACCGAGCTGGGTGGTAGAAGCACAGACTTACATTACTGGCCAATGCGTCCTGAAGCTTGACAACTGGATTCCCCGCAGGACCAGAGGCAGAGCCGGGCTGCAAGCTGAAATCAGAGTCCTAGGGGAAAAAAAAAGTGGAACAAAGCCCACAGGAATCACCTTGGCTCAGCTTCTGGCAGAGACACACATGAAGTAGACCCATAGCCTCAGCAACTCAAAAACCCATATGGGACTTCCCCAGTGGTCCAGGGGCTAAGACTGGGATCCCAACGCAGGGGGCCTGGATTCAGTCCCTGGTCAGTGAATCAGATCCCATATGCCGCAACTAAGGTCAGAGACTCCATGTGACGCAGCTAAGACCTAGCACAGCCACATAAATAACGAAGCAGCATTCGCCACGTGAACAAAGCGGCCAGCTGCTCCCCAACAGCCCCGAGCAAGGCGGCCACGCCACTCTCTCTCGGGCTTCCTGCCTGGTCCGAGGCCTGCCTGGCACTGGCAGGGAGACAGGGGCAGCCCACAGCCGCTCTTCACCCGCAGTGCCAGCCCACAATCCCCCCTGGAGTGCTGCCAGCACCTACCACCTCGCTCCTCCAGGAAAGGCCCCTCCTCTCTCTCCAAGCACCAAAAACGGGACTTAGGGCGGGGAGGGTGGGGGTGGTAGAAGAAACACTTCAAGCCTCACCTTCGGACTGACTCCAAATTCAATGGGTGGCACCGGCAGCACAGAGTCCACGTGAATCTCCACCCCGTTAACAGGGGGAGCCACAGCCCCCTGCAGCCGTTCGGCCCCCTCGGAGCCCTTTCTGTTTTTCAGAGAGCGCTCATTGCCAATGGGTCCTGGTCTGTGCTCCTTGCTCTGTCCCGAGCCTTGTTCTGAATCCTTGACAGAAAAGCAAAGAGGCTAAGATACACAGCCTGGAGTGACCCTGACCTCTATCTTCCAAGGAACCGAGAGCCGGAAAAGAAGACAAAAGACACCAGCCCTTCTGCCTAGCCTGGCCCCTGAGAGCCGGGCTCCAGCTTACCTTTGGCTCTGACTGCTTTTGAGTCTGCTCCTTGTGGCTGTCGGCCTTGGGCTCCAGGCCAGGCCCGCCTGCCTCCTCGGGCTTCAGGGTGCCATATGGGGAGCTGCGCTGCGAGGAGGTCGCTGAGGACTCTCGGGACTCGGCGCTCAGGTCAACACCGCTGTCTCCCTGGCTGCTCTTAAAGCCCTGCTGTGCAGGACACATGGCCAGTCAGCACCTGAGTCCCGCAGAGCAAGACCTGGGGCATGACATGTCTCCAGCCAGCCCGTGATCCCCAGTACACGTGGGCCCCTGCACTGTGAGCATGGCCAGACACCAAGGACCCAGGGTGAGTACTCCCTGGCCATCCCCTTTCTCCTTCCCACACACCTGAAAGCAAGACTGGAGACCAGCGATGAGCAAGGCTCACTGTCTGGCCAGGGAGAGCCTGGGTGGCGGCTGCGACGGCCCTGGGCTGTGAGCACACGCTTGGTGCCTGGGGGCCACTCACCTCAGCAGAGCCAGGCTCGGTGCTGGTGAAGGCAGTGGCAGCTTTGGTCCAGGAGTCACTGGTCGAGGCCTGAAGGGGGAGGGCTGCCGAAGAGAAAGACAGAGTCAGGACATCAAAGAGGAGCCACCAAGCCAGAAACATGACCACGGGCAGCTCACACAAACTCAAGTCTTCAAACCACCTCCCTCCTCAGTCTGACACCTTCACTTGACTTCCCAACGTCCCCAGAAACATCTCCATAAACGAGCTTCCCAAGATTTCATGGATGATGAGCTCTAGGTAAACACACCAGCAACTTCTCACTCATAGAGACTAGAACTCCGTATCACTACCTCTACTGTGGTAAAGCTTTTTTCACATAAGCCAACTATTTATTCTACAAACTGGAATCTCTCTACAAGTCTTTGATGGAGAAGGCAATGGCAACCCACTCTAGTACTCTTGCCTGGAAAATTCCACGGACGGAGGAGCCTGGTAGGCTGCAGTCCATGGGGTTGCTAAGAGTCGGACACGACTGAGCGAGTTCACTTTCACTTTTCACTTTCATGCACTGGAGAAGGAAAAGGCAACCCACTCCAGTGTTCTTGCCTGGAGAATCCCAGGGACGGGGGAGCCTGGTGGGCTGCCGTCTATGGGGCTGCACAGAGTCGGACACGACTGAAGTGACTTAGCAGCTTAGCAGCAGCTACAAGTCTTTAAACAAGTCAAGCTGATTATTACCCAACTGTTGTTAGCTCAACCATTCTTAAGAATCCAGCAACAGTCACGGACCCTGTCTGTGTGCACAAAACCTCCCAAGCTTTTTTCCAAGATCCAGGGCCCTCCTGAAGCCATCCACACACCCCTTGATCTGAGCAACCCCAAGACACTGCACAATCCAGGAGGGAAAGCCTTGATGGCCAAGGGCAACTCCTGAGTTGGTCTACCCTGCTTGACGAAGCTGGAAGGTACGTATTTTTGGACATTTACGCTGAGACACCCACCACTCTCACAAAACCAAACTGACTAATACCAAAATTTATTAAAAGGCTATTTTACTTTCTATCAGAGTTGACAATTTTCCAATATTACATTGAAATGTGTTAGAATCAAGGTTTTAATCAGAAACATGAAGACAGGACGTGTGGTAAAATTAAGAGAATCAGGCTCAGAACCCCGGCTGCTCTTGGGTGTCTGTCACGTGGCTCTGGAGTTGTCACTTCACTCTGGAAGCCTCAGCTGCTCTGAATAAAAGAGCTAGCAATGGATGATTTCACCAAGTTCCTGCTGCCTGCCCTACAGGGCCTTGCCCAAAGCAGGAACACAAGAACAATCTGCTCAAATGGTTTTGGATTTTAAAATGAAAGATTACCAGAAAAATACCACCGGATAAGAAATTGTCTTAACTTCAGGGAAACAGATTTTCTATAAATTAAGGGACACCCTAGTCTGGTTTCAAGTCTAAGACAGCATTTGGAGAGGAGTTGACAGAAACCTCCTTCTGGCATGGAAAGGGCGCACAGCACAGATAGAAAAGTTCTGGACTCCTGTTCTCCCAAACAGTCATCTGCTGCTCACCCTCAAGGTAAGAAGGAAGGATAACTGACGTGGGCAACAGCCAAACCAACTCCTGAGTGACCTCGGCCAGGCAGGGTCGGGGCCACTCTTTTCCGTCACTGGATGCGGAATGCTCTGCTCACCACCACGCTTCAGGCAGGGAAACTCTTACATCTGCTCAGAGGCTGCAGCAGCACGTGGTGCTCAGACAGCATTAACTCCAAACAGAGGAAGCCAGGAGACAGGCAGTGGTGTGCCTATGCTCATGGCTCCAAGGCAGAATCCTCCCTGAGAAGGGCCCCAAGCCTGGGAGGCGGCCCGAGGTCCAAGCACAAGCTCTTACCCTGGCTGCTGCTCTCCCAAATCTCGGTGCCCAGGCTGCTGCCGGGCACAGGCCCATCGCCCTGCTCCAGGCACAGGTTGTTCTGCTTCTTCGCAAACCGAGGAGGAATTCGAGAGGAGAGACTTCGGCCTTTGACAGGAACCTATGGAGAAGAGGGTGATAGGGTTCAGCCTCGATGGCAGACATGAAAATGAGTCCCCCCCAGGAAGACGACTGTGGGCTCCAAAACCACACCCAGAAACTGCTCCAGAGAATTCACCAACCATCGGTTAAGACCTCAGCCATGCAGGAACTGCAGTGCCGACCAGACCACCCCTGCAAGTGCCCAGTGGACTGAGATCTGAGACCACAGTAGGAGTAGGCTGGACTTCAGGAGCTAACAGAGGTCTGTGTCCTGCTCAGCCCGTTTCAGCTGGTGTCACCAAGGATCAGTTACCCTCCGAGAGCAGGGAAATCACACCATCTACCCCATGGCGCACAGTGACAATGGGCCCTGGGAGGCAGTGCCTGCTTACAAGCATGCCTTTCTTCCTCTCCCAGCCTGAGCCAAATTCAGAACACTGACGCCGCAGGATACAGGTGTCCCTGCGTCCCAGCCCCGCGCGCCGTACCTGCACGGCTTGTTCCTTCTTTCTCCTCTCCTCCTCCAGCAGGCGGCGCTGCTTCTTGGTCAGAACTTCAATGAAGCCTTCGCCCNCGTTCCTCTTCATCTCCCTGCTATTGAGTCCACAGTGGAGGGTCAGAAGGATCTATTGGAATCGCATCACTGAGACGCTGGCAGCTGGGCCCCCTGAATCCCCACAGGCTCCTTAGGGCACTGACACTGTGACCAGGACAGTGACAACTGGGGTAAAACTGGCTCCTGCTTATTGAGGCTCAGCTGATACAAAACCCTTCCCAGGTGGGAGCTCATCTCATCAGCATGGGGACTCCACACCTGGCCCTCACGACCCTGTGCTATTTCACAGAGGAGGGGGAAAGGCTCAGACAGCTGCTCATGTGACAGAGTCTCTGCTGGGGCCTCTCTCTAGGAGGTGAGAGAGCCCTGCCGAGGTCAAAGAATCCTGTCGCCTCCCAGGGTTGGAAGCCAAGAGCAGCAAGTGCCAGAGATCAGAGCACCCCAGCCAGGAACAGGCTCCTTAGGTCAAGCTGGGGAGTGCTCAGGGCTACGAACCCCGTGTTTCCCTCGAGGGAATGGAGAAGCATCCCTGAGATGGCCCAGGGAGAGGTACCTGGAAGGGATGCAGAAGGTGCGACCGAGGCCACGGGCACGGGGGGCATGGAGACGCCGCCAAAGGAGCTATAGCTGACCCCGCTGGAGGCCCCCCCGGAGGATGGGGGCTGCAGGCCCGAGCCGGCGCCTCCTGGTGAGCTCTGCTCCGGCAAGCTGGGCGAGTTTTCCCAAGCCTTGCGCGCAGACTCCATCTTCAGAAACAAGGAGGTTGGGGGAGATGGAAGTTACCACCCGGAAGGCAAGGGGCGGTACAAGCTAAGCCCCGGGGTGTGGGGAGGAGGTGTGCTGGGGTGGGGTCTGCTTGCTCTTGCTCCCTCACAAGCTGGGCCCCGAGTTACCTTCAGAGTGAGGTCGGCAGTGGGGAAGGACATGTGGGAGAGGCCGATGGCCCTCTGGATGTGGTGGTCCCGCCGCAGGATGGGGATGCTGGGGGCCAGCCCGGCCTGAAGGGAAGGACACGGTGGGACCCCTGCAGGCGGGGGAGCCACACCCCTCCTGCCTGGACCCAGCCTTTCAGCAGGGCTGCCATGTTTCGGCAACAGAAGCACAGCTGGTGGCCAGCATGCAGGCCCCACTGCACGGCATGGAAGTCCCAGTTCTTGTCTCAGCCCCTTCCCCCAAACCGTGAAAAGAGGCCCTTGGAAATATGGTCAGAAACATAGTGCTAGACCCCCTTCCTGCCGTGCCCAGTGCCCACCTGCAGGTCACAGGATTTCTGAGAAACTGCAGAGTAAAGAAACTTTNCAGCCCCTTCCCCCAAACCGTGAAAAGAGGCCCTTGGAAATATGGTCAGAAACATAGTGCTAGACCCCCTTCCTGCCGTGCCCAGTGCCCACCTGCAGGTCACAGGATTTCTGAGAAACTGCAGAGTAAAGAAACTTTTAGCACAGCATTCTCAAACGTGTATAACGATGGAACCGGGAAAGTTTTGAATCACAAAGGGCCAAATACACCAGACCTTAGGAGTTACACCGCCCCACTTTAAGTGCACAAAACCAGGGCGTGGAACAACTTGCCACACGCGTGTAACTAGAAACGGCACCAAGACAAACCGAGCTGGGTGGTAGAAGCACAGACTTACATTACTGGCCAATGCGTCCTGAAGCTTGACAACTGGATTCCCCGCAGGACCAGAGGCAGAGCCGGGCTGCAAGCTGAAATCAGAGTCCTAGGGGAAAAAAAAAGTGGAACAAAGCCCACAGGAATCACCTTGGCTCAGCTTCTGGCAGAGACACACATGAAGTAGACCCATAGCCTCAGCAACTCAAAAACCCATATGGGACTTCCCCAGTGGTCCAGGGGCTAAGACTGGGATCCCAACGCAGGGGGCCTGGATTCAGTCCCTGGTCAGTGAATCAGATCCCATATGCCGCAACTAAGGTCAGAGACTCCATGTGACGCAGCTAAGACCTAGCACAGCCACATAAATAACGAAGCAGCATTCGCCACGTGAACAAAGCGGCCAGCTGCTCCCCAACAGCCCCGAGGTTCCGCCGGTGCGGTGAGAGAGAGCCCGAAGGACGGACCAGGCTCCGGACGGACCGTGACCGTCCCTCTGTCCCCGTCGGGTGTCGGCGAGAAGTGGGCGTCACGGTCGGGTGTTAGGGGGGACCTCACGACGGTCGTGGATGGTGGAGCGAGGAGGTCCTTTCCGGGGAGGAGAGAGAGGTTCGTGGTTTTTGCCCTGAATCCCGCCCCTCCCACCCCCACCATCTTCTTTGTGAAGTTCGGAGTGGAAGCCTGACTGAGGTTTAAGTTACCCACCGTGGCCGTCGTGTCTCAGGTGCACTTAGAGGTGGGGCAATTGTCCCCCTGCCACAGCCCCCTGCAGCCGTTCGGCCCCCTCGGAGCCCTTTCTGTTTTTCAGAGAGCGCTCATTGCCAATGGGTCCTGGTCTGTGCTCCTTGCTCTGTCCCGAGCCTTGTTCTGAATCCTTGACAGAAAAGCAAAGAGGCTAAGATACACAGCCTGGAGTGACCCTGACCTCTATCTTCCAAGGAACCGAGAGCCGGAAAAGAAGACAAAAGACACCAGCCCTTCTGCCTAGCCTGGCCCCTGAGAGCCGGGCTCCAGCTTACCTTTGGCTCTGACTGCTTTTGAGTCTGCTCCTTGTGGCTGTCGGCCTTGGGCTCCAGGCCAGGCCCGCCTGCCTCCTCGGGCTTCAGGGTGCCATATGGGGAGCTGCGCTGCGAGGAGGTCGCTGAGGACTCTCGGGACTCGGCGCTCAGGTCAACACCGCTGTCTCCCTGGCTGCTCTTAAAGCCCTGCTGTGCAGGACACATGGCCAGTCAGCACCTGAGTCCCGCAGAGCAAGACCTGGGGCATGACATGTCTCCCAGCCAGCCCGTGATCCCCAGTACACGTGGGCCCCTGCACTGTGAGCATGGCCAGACACCAAGGACCCAGGGTGAGTACTCCCTGGCCATCCCCTTTCTCCTTCCCACACACCTGAAAGCAAGACTGGAGACCAGCGATGAGCAAGGCTCACTGTCTGGCCAGGGAGAGCCTGGGTGGCGGCTGCGACGGCCCTGGGCTGTGAGCACGCGCTTGGTGCCTGGGGGCCACTCACCTCAGCAGAGCCAGGCTCGGTGCTGTTGAAGGCAGTGGCAGCTTTGGTCCAGGAGTCACTGGTCGAGGCCTGAAGGGGGAGGGCTGCCGAAGAGAAAGACAGAGTCAGGACATCAAAGAGGAGCCACCAAGCCAGAAACATGACCACGGGCAGCTCACACAAACTCAAGTCTTCAAACCACCTCCCTCCTCAGTCTGACACCTTCACTTGACTTCCCAACATCCCCAGAAACATCTCCATAAACGAGCTTCCCAAGATTTCATGGATGATGAGCTCTAGGTAAACACACCAGCAACTTCTCACTCATAGAGACTAGAACTCCGTATCACTACCTCTACTGTGGTAAAGCTTTTTTCACATAAGCCAACTATTTATTCTACAAACTGGAATCTCTCTACAAGTCTTTGATGGAGAAGGCAATGGCAACCCACTCTAGTACTCTTGCCTGGAAAATTCCACGGACGGAGGAGCCTGGTAGGCTGCAGTCCATGGGGTTGCTAAGAGTCGGACACGACTGAGCGAGTTCACTTTCACTTTTCACTTTCATGCACTGGAGAAGGAAAAGGCAACCCACTCCAGTGTTCTTGCCTGGAGAATCCCAGGGACGGGGGAGCCTGGTGGGCTGCCGTCTATGGGGCTGCACAGAGTCGGACACGACTGAAGTGACTTAGCAGCTTAGCAGCAGCTACAAGTCTTTAAACAAGTCAAGCTGATTATTACCCAACTGTTGTTAGCTCAACCATTCTTAAGAATCCAGCAACAGTCACGGACCCTGTCTGTGTGCACAAAACCTCCCAAGCTTTTTTCCAAGATCCAGGGCCCTCCTGAAGCCATCCACACACCCCTTGATCTGAGCAACCCCAAGACACTGCACAATCCAGGAGGGAAAGCCTTGATGGCCAAGGGCAACTCCTGAGTTGGTCTACCCTGCTTGACGAAGCTGGAAGGTACGTATTTTTGGACATTTACGCTGAGACACCCACCACTCTCACAAAACCAAACTGACTAATACCAAAATTTATTAAAAGGCTATTTTACTTTCTATCAGAGTTGACAATTTTCCAATATTACATTGAAATGTGTTAGAATCAAGGTTTTAATCAGAAACATGAAGACAGGACGTGTGGTAAAATTAAGAGAATCAGGCTCAGAACCCCGGCTGCTCTTGGGTGTCTGTCACGTGGCTCTGGAGTTGTCACTTCACTCTGGAAGCCTCAGCTGCTCTGAATAAAAGAGCTAGCAATGGATGATTTCACCAAGTTCCTGCTGCCTGCCCTACAGGGCCTTGCCCAAAGCAGGAACACAAGAACAATCTGCTCAAATGGTTTTGGATTTTAAAATGAAAGATTACCAGAAAAATACCACCGGATAAGAAATTGTCTTAACTTCAGGGAAACAGATTTTCTATAAATTAAGGGACACCCTAGTCTGGTTTCAAGTCTAAGACAGCATTTGGAGAGGAGTTGACAGAAACCTCCTTCTGGCATGGAAAGGGCGCACAGCACAGATAGAAAAGTTCTGGACTCCTGTTCTCCCAAACAGTCATCTGCTGCTCACCCTCAAGGTAAGAAGGAAGGATAACTGACGTGGGCAACAGCCAAACCAACTCCTGAGTGACCTCGGCCAGGCAGGGTCGGGGCCACTCTTTTCCGTCACTGGATGCGGAATGCTCTGCTCACCACCACGCTTCAGGCAGGGAAACTCTTACATCTGCTCAGAGGCTGCAGCAGCACGTGGTGCTCAGACAGCATTAACTCCAAACAGAGGAAGCCAGGAGACAGGCAGTGGTGTGCCTATGCTCATGGCTCCAAGGCAGAATCCTCCCTGAGAAGGGCCCCAAGCCTGGGAGGCGGCCCGAGGTCCAAGCACAAGCTCTTACCCTGGCTGCTGCTCTCCCAAATCTCGGTGCCCAGGCTGCTGCCGGGCACAGGCCCATCGCCCTGCTCCAGGCACAGGTTGTTCTGCTTCTTCGCAAACCGAGGAGGAATTCGAGAGGAGAGACTTCGGCCTTTGACAGGAACCTATGGAGAAGAGGGTGATAGGGTTCAGCCTCGATGGCAGACATGAAAATGAGTCCCCCCCAGGAAGACGACTGTGGGCTCCAAAACCACACCCAGAAACTGCTCCAGAGAATTCACCAACCATCGGTTAAGACCTCAGCCATGCAGGAACTGCAGTGCCGACCAGACCACCCCTGCAAGTGCCCAGTGGACTGAGATCTGAGACCACAGTAGGAGTAGGCTGGACTTCAGGAGCTAACAGAGGTCTGTGTCCTGCTCAGCCCGTTTCAGCTGGTGTCACCAAGGATCAGTTACCCTCCGAGAGCAGGGAAATCACACCATCTACCCCATGGCGCACAGTGACAATGGGCCCTGGGAGGCAGTGCCTGCTTACAAGCATGCCTTTCTTCCTCTCCCAGCCTGAGCCAAATTCAGAACACTGACGCCGCAGGATACAGGTGTCCCTGCGTCCCAGCCCCGCGCGCCGTACCTGCACAGCTTGTTCCTTCTTTCTCCTCTCCTCCTCCAGCAGGCGGCGCTGCTTCTTGGTCAGAACTTCAATGAAGCCTTCGCCCACCAGAGAGCCCACCTCACTCTCCTCCCCAGGGCTGGATCCGCAATTCTCAATGATGGCGTCTGAACCAAGATTCACAAGGAAGGGCAAGGGTTCCATTTACTGAAAGCTAAGGATAACCTAACCCTACAGACACCTGTATCTAAGCACTGAGTCAGCTCAAAAGGCCAGGCGCTTAGCTGGCTTGGGCCTCAGCATATTCACGATCACCAGGCTCTAGGAAACCCAGCGAGGATTTCTACACCCTTCTCACAACCCTGCAATTCACTGTCATCTCAAACCAAACAGGTCACAGTTAAGAAAACAGGCCTCAGAGACACACACACCTAAGTCCCAGCTCCACTCCTAACCAGCTGTGTGACCCTGGATAAGCCACTCAGCTTCTCTGGGGCTCAGCTTCCCATCTTTAAAACAGACACTGCAGGGGTGTTACGGGAATGCAGCAGGGCTGTGAGCAACACAAGGGCAGGAATCCTTCCTATTTTGCTCTTAACCCACTATGTATGTGCCCAGAACCTAAGATATTCAGCGAAAGCGCAAACTCAGCAACCCACGGCGGTGGCCATGGCCCACCCCGCTGCCATTTCGGCTGGATCCTCCTTCCCCTGAAGATGGGAGCTGACACTCACGTCCGTAGTTCAGGTCGAATGGTTTCATGGTCTCTCCCTGCTCGCCTGACCTCTGGGCGGCCAGCTTGGCCTCCTTCTCTGCCTTCTCACAGGAGGCTTCGGTGACGTCAGTGGCAGCATGGGTTGCCCGCTCCAGGGTGTAATGGCTGCTCCCACTGCTGCAGCCAAGACCTCCAGGCAAGGCCTCGTCTGGGGACCTAAAGAGGAAGGAGGATCTTGTCAGCTCAGAAGTGGCCCAAGAAGGTGAAGCCGCATACATGCCCAGCACACACCCAAGCTCAGCCCTGGTCTCTGTCATTTCCTCCAGCTGTCCCCTCCACCCAGCAGAAGGGGTGGCTGGTTACACGCTGTTGCAAGCCTGTGGGGAGGCTGCCCCAGACCACTGCTCCAGCAAAGCCCCTGGGAAAGTTGCTCTGTCCTCACCCCCTCCCCTGGCTAGTACTCCTGTCCTTTCCCTTTGCCTACCACACCCAGTAGGGCTACAGAAGAGAGATAAGGGGCGAGGCTTAGAACTGGGCTGCAGAGGGAACCCAGGCCTCGCTCCACTGCCAGTCCCCCGGGGCAGAAACCAGAAGGAAAGCCAGGTCTTGGCATCTGGGGCCTAGAACGCTCCTCTAGATCCACATCGACAAGAACCCATATTCTCCTGAGGCGCCTTCTTCAGAGATACGAGTGAACTACAGGCCAGGCCTCTGTGCCCTGAACTTTTGAGGAGCCTGGGAAGTGGGATAATTGGGAAGCGGGATAACTGTCTTCCCCGGGACCTGGGCGGGGCCGGAACCACACCAGGGATGCAGGCTGTACAGGCTCTGCCCCTACCCTGACCCCGGGCCAGCTGTGGACAGCGAGCAGACACCGAGCGCAGGGCACCCACCCCAACGCCTCGGAGTCGAGAGGCGCCCTTTGGGCCTTGGGAATCACTCACAGCCCCTGTTTACTGCCTGGCCATCACCAAGTGTGGGGGGTTATCCCCGGAGTGGGGTTGCTTGTCTTTTGTGGAAAAGCAAAAGCACTCAGGGAAGATCTCTCTGCAGGGCCAGGAGGCCAGCAATGCCCCAGCGAAGAAACTGCCTGGCACAGTCAGGGGCCGAGGAGTCTGGGGAACAGACCAGTGCTCACCAGGCGCCATGCACAGGGAGTGACCCCAACCCTGTGGTGGATGGCCCCTTGGCTGGATTCCAAGGAGACATACGGAGACTGAACCCTGGAGTGGTACTGGGACAGCCACTCCAGGGGACTACCGACGGGGCCTCTCCTCTCGGTTCTGAAGCAACAACAACAACACACCCCGGAGAAGCAGACAGCAGGCTGACAGCCAATGACGGAGGTGCCCACACGATGGCCTCAGCGGGCGGTCGCCCTGGAGCACAGCGAGAGGGAAGGAGTCGGGGCCCTGACACACGGCGGGACAGCATGCGTGAGGTGCTGCAGGCAACACCGGCTGATAGAACCATAGCAACAAAAAAGAACCCGGGACTCTGCTTCTGGTTTACCTTTTGGTTTTCAGAGGCGTCCCGTTCTGATGACTCTCATAGCGGGGAGAAGTGTCACCGCCACCTGGCCTAACAGACTTCTCCCCAAACCCTCCCGGCTCCAGCTTCCGGCTCTGCCTGTCCACCAGGGGTCTCTGGCCTGAGAAGCTCCGCTTGGCCAGCTCCTTCTTCTCGCCTGCGCTCACCCCGGGGGGGCCGCCATCAGCCTGGGGGTCCAGCTCGGGGCCGGGCCGCCGCTCCCGCCTCTCACTGAAGTCGCTGCTCTCAGAGGCCGTCTCCCACTCCTCATTGGCACGGTCGGAGGAATTCTGATAGGCGAGTGCAGGGGACCTGCGGCCTGGGGCGCTGCTCCTGTCCCCGGGGCAGGGTCTGGGGCGGCCTGGCCACTGGCCGGCCTCCAGAGGTGGCTCGTCCTCGGGGCCCCACAGGCCCAGGGCCTCCCGTTCTTGCCGGAGGCGCCGGAAGCGGGGCGGTTTGTCCTGGCGCGGGGGCCGCCTTCGCCGGAAGGGCCGGTTCTCTGTGTGTTCGGACTCTGCGGTGTGGTCGTCTTGAAAGAAGGCCCTCCGGTCCTCCAGGCGGCCATCCTCGAAGCCCCGGGAGCCCAAGGCGTCCGGGCGTCTGTAGGCGTCTGGGATATAGTCTCTGTCTAAGGGCCGCCGGGCCCCACACGTGTCAGGGGGGCCAGGCTCCTGCCAGGAGGTGCCAGGACCCCGGCTGGGCCAAGGGGCCACCTCCTTGGCAACGAAGGTTCTCCGGCCGTATGCACAGTTGCTCAGGCGCGGGGGCAGGGCACGCCCGAAGGCCCGGGGGCCTCGGTTCTTGGCCTCAGGCCCACCGTGGTCCTCGGGGTGCATCCTGCCGGACCGCCAGGACTCCCTGAAGTCGCCCTTCCTTCCCGTGGCCTCCTCCCGCTCCGGGAGCGTGCCCTCATCCCCAGGCTCGGCGCCTCGCTGCCGCCGCCGCTTGGGAAGCTCCTCATACTCAGAGCCCTCACTGTGGGTTTCACTGGCAATCCTCCGCCGAGGCTTGGCCCGGGGGAAGTCATCCAGTGGCCCAAACTCCCGTGGCCCCCGGCCCCGGCCACTCCTCTGGCTGCCGCTGTAGAGGCCGCGTGCCCCAAGGACGCCCCCGCCACACAGGGCGCTACCAGTGGGCCGCCCACGGAAGGTGAACTCTCGGAACCCGCGGCCTCGGCCCCGGGCTGGCCCCCGGCCCCCAAAGGCTTGCTCCTCATCAATAAAGATCCAGTTATTCCTCTTGGTCGGGGGTGTGTGGCTGGCCTCCCTGGAGGGTCTGGCCTCTGGGGGCCCATCAGGCTTGTTGTCCTCCTCGGGACAGCTGGCCTCACGGCCCAAGCTGCCACGGGCTGAGCCCTGGTCCTCTGAGGTGGCTGGGGCCGCATTGGCCAGAGCGGGGTTGTTCTCTTGGTCCTCATCCTCAGCCGCTTCATGGACAGGCCCCGTCTCCCGGGCCAGGCGGGTGCTCCCCTCTGCCAGCTCCGGCTTTACTTTCTCGAGCTCCTTCTCCTTGTCCTCCACCTTGAGGGCCTTCAAGACGGGTTTCTTGATGGGGCCGGACCTACGGGTTCTGCCAGTCTGCTCCGAGTGCTGGCCGCTGGTGCCCCGGGCTTCTGGCGTCCACTCAGGCTCCAGAGCCGGCGGCTTGCGTGGGCTCCCTTCCTTCTCCCAGGAGGAGACGGTGAAGGGTGGCTCCTCCGGCGGAGCCTCCTTCTCGGCCGCAGCGTCTGGGTCGGCGACCTTTGGCTGGTGGGTCACGTCCCAGTCGCCATACTCGGGCTTTTTCTCCGTGGGGGCAAAGTCAGGCTCCAGTGGGGAGCACCTGAGGTTTGGGGTGTGACTCACAGGAGTGCCTGCTTCCTGACCATTTTCTTGGGATGGAAACAAAAGCTCCTGGCCTACTCTCTGAGAGGAGACACGGGAGTCACAGTCTGCTGGGGCCTTCTTGTCAGAAGCGCTCAAGTACTCTTGCCCTCTCTCCTCAAGGAGCTCGCGCTGGGCACTCACACCCCCTGACCTTCCGGGGGAGGCAGAGTAAGAGCTTTCACTCCTGAAAAGGAACCAGAAAAATCAGTCAATGTGATTGGAGCCTGGTTCCTGGTTTCCATGCTGAACACAGTTTAAAAAAAAAAAAAATTTTTTTTTTAAAATGAAAAAGAAAAAAACATAGGCACGAACATTCGCTCTATCTTTAAACGGGCCTCAGAGATGCTGGGCCATGGGCTGGTGGCGGCCCCTGGAGTTCAGAGTGATGATCAGTGGCTGGTGGACTCCACGAACAGCTGGGCATCCTCTGGTTCAAACACGCTGGAGCCGGGAAGTCCGAGAAGAGTCTGGGGTGCTGGGCCGGCAAAGCCCGCTCGCCTTACTTTCACAGGAAGGAGCCACAACACACGTGCTCAACCCCACCCCATGGCCCTGGCCCAAGGCTCTGTGGGATTTGCCTCTGACCCCAGGATCCCTCCTAGACCTTCAGTCACCATCGGAGCCTCTCACATGAAAGTACCCAGCCTTCTTTATCTCACTCTCCTTTCCCAGAGCACACTGGTCTCTCCCAAGGCGCCCTTTTCCTGAGGGCGGTGTCTCCCGGGACGGCCTCCTCCCAGAGCCCATCTCACTGAGGACCGAGATTCCTCCTTCAGCTGCAGGGCAGCAGGACCAAGCATCGCCTCACCTGACATGCATGTCCATGGCCAAACTGTCGCTGGATTTCGGGTGGGGCAGCGAGTAGCCCTTGCTCTGCAACGCCATGTAACCCTCGGGGCTCCACACGGGGGCGGGGTCAATGGCGGTCACCTTCCTTTCTGGCAGCGGAGGCACACAGCTCTGTTCCTCAGAGCGACAGCCAGTCCCACTAAGGGAATCCGGGGGCATTATGGGTTTCATCAATCCTGAAGAAGGCAAACAGCCAATCGGTCACCTCATTCAGCAAGCCATGGGTCGCCCACAGGCCCAGAGGAGACAAGCTGCCCCGATCATCACGAGGATGCAGCACCCCACCTGCCTCACGTCATCTGATCACAGAACCTCTGAAAGCACACAGGCACGCCATCTGAAAGGCCTGTTTGAAGACCCTGGAGGTCCAATCTTAGTTCCCGATGAAGAGCCCCTATGTTGAAGGATGTTAAAAAACTGGCAAATGGAAACAGGACACAACCAACTAGAGAGCTCATGGCTGGCAACAGAAAACTGAGGGGCCAGGCAGCCAGCAGCGGGAGAGGGTCTCTTGCACAGACGCAGGGAAGACGAGCTGCGCTCCAGGAAGCCTACACGCACCAAGGAGCCAGCATCTGCCTGTCTCCAAACCCTACAAGAAGCTTCAGAGAGGGGTCTGGACTTCAGCTCTGCTCGTTTCTGCCCCTGAGCTTATAAGTGATGATCCACATTCTGTCCAGGGAAGAGGAGTAGGGACACACAGATGACACTCAGTTCTTAACTGGCCCGAGGAAACAGGGATTAGCTGACATCTCGGTCCAACCAGATACAAACCAGCCTGGGAGACGGTACCCCCTCACTAGGGCCCCTCTGTCCGCTTCTACCAGATGGGATGCTGTAGACGACATTAAAGGCCTCCCATTGGGCCAGAGACTGTGTAGAAAAGAGGGTCTGATTTTTCAGATATTTCACAAAGCTAATTACTGGCCACCAATGTTTTTTTGTGCCCATTTTTAAAGCTGAGATAATCTGATCAGGAAAATGATTCTGCATCAGGCTAGTGGTTTTATACGTTCTTTCAGCTGTGGATGCTCTGTCCAAAGGTTACCAATACATGACTCCGGCACAAAGGTAGTCTGAGTCATGTGGTGGCGAGGACCCTCTCTGGAATCCTAAAATTACACCCCGTTATGCTGATGACACCACCCTTATGGCAGAAAGTGAGGAGGAGCTAAAAAGCCTCTTGATGAAAGTGAAGGAGGAGAGCGAAAAAGTTGGCTTTATTAAAGCTCAACATTCAGAAAACGAAGATCATGGCATCTGGTCCCATCACTTCATGGGAAATAGATGGGGAAACAGTGGAAACAGTGGCAGACTTTATTTTGGGGGGCTCCAAAATCANTATGGCTGTTTTTGTTCTACAATAGCAAAACTGGAGTAGCAGTTCTAAGACTAAAATATTTATTATCTGGTATTAATGGAAAAAAATTGTGACTGCTGGTTTATACCATACAGACCATGATATATGACCAAAAGGCAGCAGCCACAGTAGAAATTAACAACATATGGATGATATTAAAACTCTGTATTTGGAAATTTTACAATATACCATTAAAAATCACTCAAAATCAGACTAATATTTAAAACTGTACAGTAATAAAAATGCTATTTTAAAACTCAGTGGCTCATAAACTCAGTTGAGATGTAAATACATCAGAAAACTCAGAAACTAGTGATCTAATTAAGCATCCAACATAATCGGAAAAAGAACAAAATAATTTCAGTGGAAATAATGGGGGGGCAGAAATTAATGAAATAAAAGCCAAATAAAAGACAGGAATTAAGAACCTCAAAAGATACTTTTTTAAAAATGGCATTAAAAAAACAGCATTTGACAAACCTTGGGAAAGACTAATCAAGGAAAAGAGAGAATACAAAGAACACTAAAGAACGGAAAGAGGGACAAAACTACGTGGCAGAGCTATGAAAATTAACAAAGACGACCTATGATTCAGAATCTTAAAGTCTCTCCCTAACAATTCTTTGTGGGAGGTACTACTACACACTCATTTTGCAAACAAGGAAGTTATAACTTAGACTGGATATGTGACTTGCAAAGAGGTCAGAATGGAATCCAGTTGGGGTCTGTCTACCTTCCAAGGCAATGCCCTTGACCACACCACATGCCTTGGCCTTCACTGCACCTCGGTGCTTACCTGAGGGATGCAGGGCCGAGGGGTAGAAATCCACTGGGGTCCGAGTGGGCGGGACCCGTGGGTCCATGTACGAGGGCATCATCATCCACCTGGGGTCGAAGCCCAGCATCTGGGGGTGGTGCGGGTAGAAGGTGCGCTGCGGGTGGGACGGCGGAGGGTACATCGGCTGCCAGTGCTGCATCTTGTACAGCTGCTCCTGGCAGAGAGAGACCTGGCTGCACAGGTGCCGCGGGGCCTGCACACACATGCTTCCAGGGAAAACCCACCCAGACAGAAGACCAGAGAGGGCAGACCCCAGTGTACGCATGACCACATTCAGGCCCGGGCCCTCTCCCAGGATGGATGCACAGTCATCCCATTGTCACACGGGGCCCTCAGGCTCCTCCACTACACACGGCAGCTTGGGTGCTCACGCAGATCAAAGGCTCTCCTGGAGCCGACACATGACCAGCACACCTCTCAGAGCCCCTCTCTCCAATGCTCCTCCCCGTCCCCAGCACCCACTGTCCCTTCAATTTGCTCTCCGCATGCCAATGCCCTGACAACGGCCAGAGTCTTCCTGGGTTCTCCACAGCTCTCCATCCAACAGCCGGAATCCCACAGGGCTGCGTGTGATCCGCAGGGTCCTGCAGGTCCTGACCGATCTGCCTCTCCAGCATCACCTCCCACTACTGCCCCGGCCTCCAGTCCACACACCTGCCTCCCCGCTGTCTCTTATACACATCTTCCCCCCCCGACAAGAGATGGGGCTTCTCTGCATAAGGCAGAGTCACAGCTGAGGTGCTACTTACACAAAGACCCTCGAGGGGCTATGCATTCAATTTCAGGGCAGAGCAGAAACCTTCACACTCCTTAGGACAGGGAGATGAGTAAGCTCCTGTCCCGGCCAGGGTCAGGCCAGGGAAAATAGCCCCCCGTGAGGAATTCACGGCCACATGCCAGCTTTCACGCAGGCTTAGGGGTAGTAGAGTGGAGTTCCGATTTATACCCCTAGAATTCTCCAAAAACTTCCTGAGTTACAATAAAAGGTAGTTCTAGGCTGGCAGATGAAAACACAGAGCCACCCTGGAGGGATACACTCTCAAACGAAGCTACACCGCATCCCCAGGGTAAGAACAGCTCTGCCGGAAATGAACTTATGAGTCAAAACTCCCAGAACACTGCCGGGAAAGCAATCCACCAAGAATCCACAGCAAGTCCACAGGATCATGCACCGTCCCCAAGAACTTCAGAAAACAGATCAAAATGTTTAACACCAGAGAATTATGGTTTACTTGATTAAAAGCAAGTAAGAAGGAATTGAAAACTCATAAAAAATATAAGACACGACAAAAAAAGATTTGAGAGAAAAAGTCTAGTAATAATAGTCACTGAAATTAAAAACCCACTGGGAATTAGAGAATAATTCTAAGCATTTTCCCAGAAGGCACCAGAGAAATCAGCTCTCATGTATTCAAGAGACTTAGAGGCAAAGTGAGAAGCAGCATGATGATGCGGGCATCTGTACAGCACAATCAGTACAAATAATCTAAGTGGGTGACATAGGAAGAAAGGACACAAAGAATGAAAAAAGGCAAACAGTTAACACGATAATTAGAAGAGAAACTCCCAGAAGTGATGAAAGCAATACAACCTTAGATGTGAGCACTTTGAGTTTTAAGCAGAATAAAGTAAGGATAGATATAGATATATACCTAGACACAGCATTTTGAGAAAGAACTACAGGAGGCCATAGACAAAGCGGTCTTAAAGCAACACAGACCAGACACAGGAGCCAGAAGAAAAGGAATATTATCTTCACAGCCCTGAAAGAAAGTGACTGCAAGCCTAGAGTTCCATATCCAGCTGCACTATCATTCAAGAGAAAGGCTGCCATAGGTGAAAAATAGTGCTCAGTTGTGTCGACCTCTTTGCAGCCCCATGGACGGTAGCCAGTCAGGTTCCTCTGTCTATGGGATTCCACAGGCAAGAATACTAAGGTGGGGTGCCACTTTCTCCTCCAGTGGATCTTCTAGACCCAGGTTTGGAACCCATGTCTCCTGCATTGGCAAGCAAATTCTTTACCACTAGTGCCACCTGGGAAGCCCCATGTGAAGAATACGTATTGCCAAAAAACTTTCATAGAGGCCTTGACAGAACATATGTTCTGAAAAAAATAAACGGAACCCGGATGGAAGGATAAGCAGCGAAGACACTAGTAAACACGTAGGCAGATCTGAACAAGCAGGGACTGAATAAGACAGCAAAGAGAATAATTTGTTAAGCATCAAAACAAGGGAAGAATTAAAATTCCAGGCAAAAGTTGAAAGACTCCTGAATCAGACCTCAGGTTCAGGGTAATCTGATTAGCCTTTGTTAAGTCAAGGGTGCGTTTAACCTAAACACTCACAGTAGAAACAGAATGTAGAAGGAAAACAAGAAGAAGACTTGACACCCACGCCCCCAATCTAAAGGGAGCAACTTGGGTAACACATCTTAAACATACAAAGACATTCTCCTCCACAAAGAGCTCAGGCTGACAACAATGAGTTGGGGTAAAAAGATACCACCCGAATACTAATCAAAAGAAAACTGGGATGAAATTATCATCAGATAAAGTAGACATTAAAGGAAGAAAACCCAAGAAACAAAGGTGCTATATGAAGATACAAGAAACAAGATGCAGTCATCTCAAGCCTACATCTTCCAGGTGGGCAAAACAAAGACTGGCACGTTTACAAGATTTGACAAACCCACAATCACGGTGGAGAATACTCACATGCCTCTTAGAAACTGATCAAGGGGATAAAGAAAACTGTGATGACAGATATTCATACAGCACAGTTAGCAGGCACACTTTAATGGACCACATCCAATAGGAGAATATATTCTTTTCAAGCCCCTGAGTGACGTTTGATCTGCCACTTGTTAAAAGTAAAGTTTTTCTGAAAAGCAACCACACCCATTCACTTACTATTGTCTATGGCTGTTTTTGTTCTACAATAGCAAAACTGGAGTAGCAGTTCTAAGACTAAAATATTTATTATCTGGTATTAATGGAAAAAAATTGTGACTGCTGGTTTATACCATACAGACCATGATATATGACCAAAAGGCAGCAGCCACAGTAGAAATTAACAACATATGGATGATATTAAAACTCTGTATTTGGAAATTTTACAATATACCATTAAAAATCACTCAAAATCAGACTAATATTTAAAACTGTACAGTAATAAAAATGCTATTTTAAAACTCAGTGGCTCATAAACTCAGTTGAGATGTAAATACATCAGAAAACTCAGAAACTAGTGATCTAATTAAGCATCCAACATAATCGGAAAAAGAACAAAATAATTTCAGTGGAAATAATGGGGGGGCAGAAATTAATGAAATAAAAGCCAAATAAAAGACAGGAATTAAGAACCTCAAAAGATACTTTTTTAAAAATGGCATTAAAAAAACGGCATTTGACAAACCTTGGGAAAGACTAATCAAGGAAAAGAGAGAATACAAAGAACACTAAAGAACGGAAAGAGGGACAAAACTACGTGGCAGAGCTATGAAAATTAACAAAGACGACCTATGATTCAGAATCTTAAAGTCTCTCCCTAACAATTCTTTGTGGGAGGTACTACTACACACTCATTTTGCAAACAAGGAAGTTATAACTTAGACTGGATATGTGACTTGCAAAGAGGTCAGAATGGAATCCAGCTGGGGTCTGTCTACCTTCCAAGGCAATGCCCTTGACCACACCACATGCCTTGGCCTTCACTGCACCTCGGTGCTTACCTGAGGGATGCAGGGCCGAGGGGTAGAAATCCACTGGGGTCCGAGTGGGCGGGACCCGTGGGTCCATGTACGAGGGCATCATCATCCACCTGGGGTCGAAGCCCAGCATCTGGGGGTGGTGCGGGTAGAAGGTGCGCTGCGGGTGGGACGGCGGAGGGTACATCGGCTGCCAGTGCTGCATCTTGTACAGCTGCTCCTGGCAGAGAGAGACCTGGCTGCACAGGTGCCGCGGGGCCTGCACACACATGCTTCCAGGGAAAACCCACCCAGACAGAAGACCAGAGAGGGCAGACCCCAGTGTACGCATGACCACATTCAGGCCCGGGCCCTCTCCCAGGATGGATGCACAGTCATCCCATTGTCACACGGGGCCCTCAGGCTCCTCCACTACACACGGCAGCTTGGGTGCTCACGCAGATCAAAGGCTCTCCTGGAGCCGACACATGACCAGCACACCTCTCAGAGCCCCTCTCTCCAATGCTCCTCCCCGTCCCCAGCACCCACTGTCCCTTCAATTTGCTCTCCGCATGCCAATGCCCTGACAACGGCCAGAGTCTTCCTGGGTTCTCCACAGCTCTCCATCCAACAGCCGGAATCCCACAGGGCTGCGTGTGATCCGCAGGGTCCTGCAGGTCCTGACCGATCTGCCTCTCCAGCATCACCTCCCACTACTGCCCCGGCCTCCAGTCCACACACCTGCCTCCCCGCCTGCTTCAGGCCTTGGAAACATGCTGGGCCATCTGTTCCCTGAGCCCCAAACCTGCTCACCCACACCCCTCCTTTAGGTTTCAACTTAAGGAGAACTTCCTCTGGGAAGCCTGCCACAAGTTCCAAGGAAGATCAGGTCCCCTGTTCTCGGCTCTCAGAGCACTGGTGTTTCTCCTGCGGTTGCCTCCCTCCCTATATCAGGGGATCGCCTGTCAAGTTCACGCAGTCCACTCATCTCTACCGCCAGACGTGGTATGGAAAAAGTTCACTGCATGAATGGATGAACTAACACATCAACAGAGTATTAAAAATCAAGGACCTAGACCCAGCGAAGGTTCATCTCAGACCTGTTCCACAGCACCAATGACCCCCAGGGCTTCCCTCACAAGTGCATCCGGAACCAGCGTCCTGGCCAGACACAGGTGCAGTCAAACAAGCGGGAGAGCTGGCCCAGCACACCCTATCCCAGCCGGCTGGCTCAACTCCAGCCTGGGCTGGGTTCCCCGGATGGCTCACCAGGACTCCCAGCACCTCTTAGGAGCGCTCAGCACTCAGTAAGCGGAGCTCTCCAGGGCTCTGCCCATAGCTCCTCCTCCTGTCTAGACCCCAGGTCCCCAGGGAAGCTGACCAGACAGTCCATTTGCCAGACTCCCTCAGACTACTCTAGCATGTTCAGAATTCCTCCTACTCTTCAGGAAGGATTTACCTGTCACTGCCCATCCCCACCCTCCCCAGAAGACTTCCCTAGAGCAGCTGTTATGACTGTGGCTGGCTGAAGTGACTCCAGAGATCTCTCTAGTCGGCAGTAAATCTTCACCAAGCCCAGGAGTGACTGCATGGTGCCTGCTCAGGGTACAAAACTACAACAGCACAATGAGTGTACCTAACTGTCTAGAACATAGGCCATGGTTGGCTTCTGGAATGCTTCCTAGGAGCCCAAGGAAAATAGGGTCTGGGGTGAAGGTTGTAAAGGCAACTTAAAAAAAATTCTGGGTAAAGGTATAAAATTTGATCTGTTTCCCCAGGGCACCCACATTTTGGAACATTTTCGATTCCTAACAATAATTTACCAGACTTCCCTGGGGGTCCAATGGTTAAGAATACACCTTTCAATGCAGGGGACACAGATTGATCCCTGGTCAGGGAACTAAGATCCCACATGCCACAGGGCACCTAAGCCCACGCTCTGCAACCAGAGAAGCTGACATGCCACCACGAAGACCCAGCAGAGCCAAAACAAAGAGACTCAACATTTTAAGAACATTGATGGACACCAATAAAGACACTACCGGACTACTGATAAACTAGTCTACAGGCATCGCAGAGCCCCTCACCGCCACGCAGAGTCAGGGCTTCATTCCTTCCGCTTCACACTGACCTGTCCAAGGCCCCACATGGCTAGATAAGCAGAACCTAAAGCTGTTTGATGTGAAACCTACAAGCCTCCGCCCTTAACCCAAAGCCAACATTCCTCTCCAGTGCTGTCCACAGAGCCCCCAGGCCTCTTCCTCCGGGGTAGCCTCCAGGGTGGGGCCGCCATCAGTGTGAAGAGTGGCCACACTGTACACCTCGCGGTGAAATGACCACTCAGACACCACCAGCCATTCCTTTCAACGCTAGCCAACAGGGTCCACAAACTACCAACAAAGGTTTTCATCCAGAGGATGAATTACCTGGAGAAATGAAAGGCCAGGGCTGATCTCCAAGCCCCCACTCTCCACGTCCCTGCTGGCGACTGGGGTACAGGAGGGTGGGTGTCGTCTGCTTTAATTGAAGGGGCCTGGGAGACGGAGGGGCAGATCTGTTTACAATATGGGCTAGGCATCTCCTGTTTACCTGCTGTTGCTGCTGCTGCTGCTGGCGCTGGAACCTGGGAGGGAGCGACTTTTGGTACTTGTTGAATTCCTGTGCAGGGGACCCAGCCTCCCTGGGTCCCTCCTCGCTGCCGCCACTCTGAGCCACTGCTGGAGGAGCTGCGAGGGCTTCTTCTGAAAACGTGCTGGTGGTCTCCTGGGCAGAGAACTCAGGGGAGCCTATAGAACAAGTAAGTGGAGAAGCGGCCAGGTCAGCTCATAAAAGCTTTGCTGAGTAAATATTTAATGGCAAATGCTTTTTCTTGTTGGCACATACTTTCCACTGCTAAACTATTTGCATCCCCAAACCCCGGCACTGGGCTAACACCTCCTATGCCCGAGCTTACAGCCTCCCCCCGCCCCCTAATGACAGATGAGAAAACGAAGAGTGGAGAGATCAGATGAATTGCCTTAAGTCGCACGGTCGGCAGTAGAGTTGGGATACAATTCCAGGTGAGAGAGGGTCTATTGAAATAGACCCAGCACAACAGAGTGGATGAGGCCTCAAATAGAGCCCACATGCCCCCACCTCCACTCAGAGTTATGTGAGTCAGGCCGGCCAAGCAGCCCCTCTGAGGATGACAGCTGCAACTACCCCACGGGGCTTCTGTGAGCATTAACTGGGCCAGTCCATAGAGTGCGCTTCAAATGGGATGCTCCCCATGGTCTCCAAGACTGTGCCCCTTGGAATCCTCTGCTGTCTTCCCCATCCTAGCTTTGCATTCTTTCTTCCAGCTTCATTATAACTGACGTTTGCATTCTTAAGAAATCTACTGCAGAGAGCAAACACCAGTGCAAAGCCTGGAGGTGGGGCAGCGTCCCAGAGAAATGCTGATAGGCAGGGCAGGTATGGAAGAGCCGGGGACACACCCCACACCCAGGCCCACCCTGCACCCTGCCGTCCACTCCCTGACTCTCTACTGCCCCCTCAGTAGGTCCCTGACACTGGGCCCAGGCTTCACCCAGACTTCAGTGACACGGCATTTACAGAAGGACCAGGGTCTGAGTTCCTTGGCCAGAAGGGCGCTGATCACCACCAGGTCACCAGAACGCCCTCCATCTGAGAAGCTTTCAGCAACTGAAACTAACATCAGGCCCTTCTCTACTTTTAGAGACTTTGTTTGAGTTCATTTAAGAAAGTCACAAAGAACATAACTGATCATATTATTAAAACCTAGAGCAAGAGACCTCCTCCACCACTTAACACTGTTTGGTATGTCTAGTGCAGCCACACGATCCAGTCCTTTAAGGATTAACATCAGGGAAAATGTATTCTAAAAAGCGGGCAGGCTTCCTTCAGCGTCACAGAGAGCACTATGCTCCTACTGAGGTCCTCCGGCACCCACGTCTCCACTGCCAAGCAGTAGTGGTAACAAAGACAGTGCTTCATTAGAAGCACCCGTGAGAAGACGGGTGCTTCTGCATCTAGAAATGTGCCACATGCTTCGTGACATCATCTCCCAGGACCCTGAGCCCAGGGGGTGGGTACAAACTCTCCCCAACCCACTTCATTGGCGAGGAAAGTGGGAAGTCAGAGGGGAGGTGTCAGAGGGGAAGCAAGTGGCCAGCTGGCTTCAGTGGTGAAAACAGGATGTGAACCCAGGCCCCTAATCTAGGCCTGAACACTTAACAACTGGATCCCTGTGTGTCCAGCCGCTGGCCACAGTTCGTGCTAAGAAGCCAGGGAGACACCCAGTGACACAGCCCTTGTTTCCAGGTCAGGGGCCAGGCTCACTGCTCACCTTTGTGGACGGCAGGGCCATTCTCCTGGGGAGTCACCTTCTCAGCCCCCGGAGAGCGGGGAGCTTCCTTCTCCGCCTGCTTCTGGGCCTCGCTGGCCCGCTGAGCCTGCTTGCACTTCTGGTCAAGCTGCTTGAGTTTGGCGGCACAGGCAGCCAGCCTTTCCTCGCGAGCGCGGCGCTCCTCCTCCTCCCGGCGCTTCCGGGCTCGCTCCACAGCCTCGGACATCTCCGACTGGACGAACTTCTGCCGCGGGGGGGGCTTGTCCTCTTTGTCCTCAGCAGACTGCTGCCGAAATACGGTGCCCATGGTGGACTTCGGCTGAGAGAAGACAGTCAGAGGATGTCACAACTCAGAGACAGGCCACCGCCTGGAGGGGGTCAGCTCCCTTCTCAAGACCGCTGGGCACCTTCAAGAGGCCTACGGCAAAAGGACCTGAGCTTCGATCCTGCTCTGCTCTATGCTGTACTTGGAAAGAGGGCTGGGCAAGCACCAACAGTCTAAACCCTAATTTCTCATTTGGAAACTATTGATAATCAAGGAAGCCCTCCGGGTTGTAAAGGGGCACGGAATCGTTTGCAAACCTTTTAACACCATGACTGAAATGCAGGAAACACTCAAGAGAATGGGCACTCCTGCAGCCACCTCTGGGCACGCAAGGTCAGGGTGTCCACAGCTAAAGAAGAGGAGCAGAAAACCACATGCTCATCACTCCTCAGCCACAGAACCGCCCTGCTGCTCCTCCCACGACAGCAGACACACCTCTGGGTACAAAGAGCCCCAAGACATCAGAACTCACACTCACACGTGAGGTTCCAAACTGATTACATGTAAAAACAAAACAGCATCTCTAAAAACATCTCTTCAAGGTATTTTACCTACTTTTAAGTCTCAAGTTGATTGTTAAGTTACTAGACAACCAACAGGGTGCAAACGATGCAGTGTGAAAACCTCTCAGTTCTGGGAAGATTTCTTACTGATTTGCAGGAAGAGAGGCTGCAGGCAGAATGTGCAGCAGAACAAAGGATGGGCTGGGTCCCTGGACCCCAGCCACTGGGAGTCGAATGACATACAACTGGCAGAAAACCAGACAACTTGTTTTGAGGGACAGTTACACAGATGAATGTAACCGTTGAAAAGTCATCAGACATCTCAAACCAAGATCTGCTGTGTCTCTTCTTGTATTTTAACTGTTATCGTTCAGTTGCTAAGTCTTGTATGACTCTTCTGCAAACCCACGGACTTTAAGGTTCAAGAGAAAGGCTGCCTCAGGGTTAGAATAGTGCTCAGTTGCGTCTGACTCCTTGTGACCCCATGGACTATAGCCCACCAGGCTCCTCTGTCCACAGGACTTTCCAAGCAAGAATACTGGCGTGAGTTGCTATTTCCTTCTCCACAGGACAGTCCCGACCCAGGAATCAAACCCATGTCTCCTGCACTGGCGGGCAGGTTCTTTACCACTGAGAAGCCAGGGAAGCCCTTTATGTAAATTACACCTCCATAAAAGCAGTATTTAGCAGTGACAGTAGAGAGTGATTTTCCTCCTAAAAACTAACTTTCTATAATCCAGAGGCAATTACTACAAGATTATAAATGTCTAATTTAGAACCACAAAGGTACTTTTTACATAATATAATTGCGGCCAAGTGTGCACTCTCCTTTTACTTTGCCCCGATC
Organism: Oreotragus oreotragus; assembly: GCA_006410675.1. Lineage (NCBI taxonomy): Eukaryota > Metazoa > Chordata > Mammalia > Artiodactyla > Bovidae > Oreotragus > Oreotragus oreotragus. The sequence goes on along the minus strand of SJYX01006619.1, from coordinate 367,509 downwards.
ACTGCCATCTGTCCAGGCACCTTAACAGCCATGTACTGTCTCACCTTGAGTCTCCACCAAGACATATCTCACCCCGATGCTCAAGACACCTGGATGATCCCTAAGGCACACCCCTGATTATTCCTTTTACAATTTCCCAGAAATTAAATACCAGAATCAAAGGGTATGTGCATATCATCAAAACTACAGACACGCCTTTCAAAACTGTGTGAAGTGAGCTATCATTTTATAAACTAAATATTCTGCAAAACATTTAAGCTGTAACAATCTTTTCAGAAATTTGTATTCATGAAATGGTAAGAGATTTTATCTTTGTTGACTGTAGATAATAATAAAAACACTCAAGATAATTCAGGGTTGTTATGAGCAGATCAAAGTAAAAAAAACCTTCTTTTGAATACTGAGCAACCCCAATATAGGGATGAAATCTGGGTTAATCGCAAAATAATTTATAAGCACTGTACTGTGTCTATTTTCATTCTTGTGTCCCCTGTACCGAGCACAATGCCTAGCAAGATATGATATGTGCTCAGCACAAAAAACTCAAGATAAAAGGTATTTTCACTTTACAGGAAGATGTGGAAGTCCTTTAAACAGCACAATGCACTGGAAATGGCAAGTCTGCCAAGTTTCTTTAAATTAATGCCTTCCCCTCTGCAGCCTGCCCTTCCAGCTCAGTTCCATCCCAAAGCCAGGCAATGCGGCAGCACCAGGCCGGCACCCAGGGGGTCAGACAGCTCAGGGCAGGCAGTCGGAGCCCAGGCAGGTGAGCAGGGTGTCCACGTGGAGGTGTGGCTGATGAGGAAGGTGGAGCCCAATCAAGTGGGAGGAGGAAGGAACTTCTAGAAGAGATGGCTCAGCAAGGAAATTCAGGGTCTCTAGGAGGGGGGGCTGACATCTGAGGAGCTGAGGAGGGCACCTGTGCAAGGGAGAGGGTGAAGGTAGAAACAGAGAGACTAGGGAGATAATGGGAAACAGCCAGAATGAAGTGTGTGTGTGCGTGCATGCGTGTGTGTGTGTCTCTCACTCTCTCACATAGATACATTCCCTAACTATGTGCGTGTGTCTGTCTCTCTCACATGTGTGTGTCTCTCTCACATATATATAATCCCTAACTCCATGTGTATGTGTCTGTGTGTGTGTCTCTCTCTCTCACGTACATACATTGCCCGACTATCCATGGAAAAGGCTAGAAGCAGCGGCACTCCTGGTGCCCACGTAGTGGTTTATAAGTGTCATTAAAGGCTGACTCCAGGCCCAAGGCTAGATAAGGACAAAATGAGCTTGGAAAAGCTTATTCTACCAGAAAGCAAGGAATCCCTCAAAAAAAGAATGGAGACAGTGAAAAGCACACGGCTGAAAGCCTGAAGCTCCCAAACCAAAGACAACCTGAACATCCAAAGAAATAATATTAATTAAAAATTTGATGAGAAACTAGATATTCATAGTCTTAAAGTAACTAGCCACAAAACTGCTCTCAATTACCAATCTGTGGTACATGTGAAAGCTCGATGTTGTGAAACCCAGTAGCCAGCACCTGAATCCTGAGATTAAAGTAAGACTGTCACAGCAGGCAGAGAGGGACCAGGGTCATCCAAGCGGAAGCAATGAGAAGAGTCAGTGCCAACTCTGAGAGACTCTAGCCAAAAAAGGGAAGCCCTGAACCTCACCATGAGGAAGCTCCAGACAAACGGCACACTACAGAAAGCAGTTGGCTTCTGACCTTCCAGAGCATCAACCTCAGGAAAGCAGAGCAGAGGCTGAGGGTCCGCTTCACACTGAAGGACACGTGACCCTGACCCAGATTCCTGTGCATCCGGACCATCAGCTGGACAGCGGGGGCAATGGGATGGGGTCTGCCGACGAGGTGGCAGTGGTAAGTCAACGCGAGCTTCCTGGATTTGACTGTGCTTACCTGAGAAGCGTTCTGTGGTGACAGAGCCTGATCGGACTAGCAACTTACTTTTCAAATGGCTCAGGAAAAAATATTCTTTGCGTTACACCAACTTTTCTATAAGTTTGTGACTGTTTTCAAAAATCTTAAAAGAATTTTTAACTTTAAAAAAAAATAAAGAGGGACTTCCCTGGAGGTCCAGTTGCTAAGACTCTGCCCCAATGCAGGGGGCTCAAGTTCAGTCTCTGGGTAGGGAACTAGATCCCACATGCTGCACAGTGGGGTCAAAAAAAAAAAAACCAAAAGGAAGGGAGGTTCAAGAGGGAGGGGACATATGTATCCCTATGGCTGATTCATGTTAATGTAGGGCAGAAACCAAGACAATACTGTAAAGCAAATATCCTCCAATTTAAAATAGCTTAGAAAAAGAGAGAGAAATGTCTGCTTAGACTTTTTCAGAAAACCGACCAGACCACTGAACTCAGTGAAACCTAACTGAATGTCCATCTGAAAGAGTGAGACTCTGGCTGTAGTGACCAGGGACACACCACCTTGAGTCCCCACGCAGGCTCCCACTCACTGTCCTCTGAGCTGGCTGAGACGCCTCCTGCCGGCCCCACCCATCATGGGCTCCCGAAACCTCCCTGGCTCCATCCCTCCTTGTTCATTGTAAATGCACAGAAGAGTCTTTCAGGTGACCTGCTGGAGTCTCTGCCTTGGATCTCTGGTCAACTGAACTTGGAAAGGGTTTGTATGTGTGCACACGCACATGCACGTCCCCTAGCCAAACAGGCACAGAAACCCTCCCCCGCAGTGCCCACGGTACCTGGTAGTCAGGGCCTGACGCCCAGCTGTGCAGCTTCCTGGAAGGCGGCTGAGGTTCCGGCACCTTGCGGACGACACGGGTCACGCCTCCTGTTTCACTCCAGTCTTTTCCCTCCTCTTGGGTGCGCTTGGCATCAGCACTGTCTGCAGAGCTCAAGGACAACTGCCGCTGCCTCCTGGGGTCCCAACTGTTCCTAGGACAAACCGTGAAGACTTGGTTTTCCTGGTCGGCCCAGGCATGGTCTCATCAGACCATTAGCAATTCGAAAGTTAGCTTCTACAAACTGATTTGCTTCGTAAAAGACCCACGGCGCACCCACTTTATGGGTGAGAAGGCACATCCAGAGCACCTACACCAGCACCCATTTTACCAAGTCAGTCTTAAAGACACAGCTCCAGGCAGGATGCCTCACACCCATTACTTCATCTACTGCAAAAAAAAAAAAAACACAAATATGCCTCTACTTCCTCCATTTTAAAGAGCTGGTCAGTCAGTCTCTGGGAGGTTGGGGAGCTGTTCACAAGAAAGAGCTAACAGAGTTGAATCCAGGCCTCCCACTGCAGGCCACCCTTCTGTCTATGCCAAAGCCCCATCCCAGGACTGAACAAATGCTCCTCACGACCGCAGAAGAAGGCTTGCTGAGTCATACATTACAAAGAGAAAGAGGAGCAATGGAGCAATGCACACACTGGGTGGAGGAGGAGGAGACAGACGCCCAGCAGAGGCTCCGGGAAGGCTCACTGAGTGGTGCTCACCTTTACATGCTGTGGTGCAAACAAAAGCTCTGTGACAAGTCACGTGTGCATCTACTCGCACCTCTGCTAGTGCAGAAGCGGTGCCCAAAAGCCCAGCGGGCGCACAGGCCGGGCTAATACCCATGCTCCTGCACGCGCAAGCACACGCACATGCGCACGCACACGCGCTCTGGAGGTGGAGGGAGGTGAGGCGGGTGAGGAGAGGCAGGAGACCAGAGACAGAGCAACGGCTGCCAGTGCCTCCTGGCGGCAAGCCGAGGTATGGTGCCCACGGACGGGTCCCGACCTGCCAGGAAAGACCCAAGTCTATCAAGACGGTGACTAAGCCACAGGGCGAGGATGACAGGGAAGGAGGGACCGGCCGGCCAGCCTCTGGATGGTGCATGAAGGAAAGGATGCAGGTCCCTGTGGTCCCAGAGACAGTGAACAGGGAGGGGAGCCAGGGAGGTTTCAGGAGCCCATGGTGGGTGGGGCCGGCAGGAGGATTCTCAGCCAGCTCAGAGAACAGTGAGTGGGAGCCGGCTTGGGGACTCAATGTGGTGTGTCCCTGGTCACTACAGCCAGAGTCTCACTCTTTCAGATGCACAGTCAAGTCACATCAATTCAGAGACAGGAACAGAGTGGCCTGCTGCTCCAATGAACCTACAAAGCTTCATGTTTCCTCTGATTTAAATTCTGGATCACATCTCCTTCTAAGTTTAGTTCCAAAAACTGACCCATAGATATTTATTTCCCAAGGGCATCCAAAGCTTCAGGTGAAATCAAGCAGCATTAAAATAAATTTCAGAAGCCTCAGTTAGCTAACTGTCTGTGTGCCAGCTGAGGAAGAGTGACAGATCATTACCAGCTGCCTGCGAATCGGAGCTGTGAAGCCGAAGATGACACAACAGAGACTTGCAGACCCAACTACATAAACACTCAATTACTGACAGTAAAACGGACAAAGAGAAAAAATGCCAAAGCACTACTATCTAAGCAATATAAAACAGTAACCACATTTTAACAGAAAGCACAGCAAGTCTAACAGATATATATATATACAAAGGAAAGAGGCAACTCCACACAAAGAGAAGCATCCATATTTCCCAGTACTGGGGTGGTGGTGGGGTGGGCACACAAATTAAAGTGACCATAGGTACTATTTTAAAAGTACAAGCCAATGCTACTGGTATTCTGCTAAAAACTAGACTGGCTAGACTACAATTTAAGTATTTTCCAAATGGTGTTGGGAGCAAGCATTAGTCCAACGAAATGATCCAAAAAAAGAGAGAGAAAAGATTCAAGTTGTCAAATATGCTTAGGCAATGTGGCATACCCCGTTCTCAGCTTCTCCCCCACTCCCAGATTCCCAGCAGGCTGTAGCACGCACATCCCAGGCTCCGGGCACCCTTGGAGTAGGGCTGAACCCAGGCGGTTTCCCAAATCTGCTTGGCCAGAGAAGCCTTTAGGGGCACCACACACTCATGGCAATCTGCAGAACAATCAGTCTACAAGACACACTTGGGAAAAATGTGGGCATGGTGGAATGGCTAGGACTCAGCCAGCCACGCGTGGTGCCCACCTGGCTCCCTACCCCCAAATAGCTGTTCTTCCACCTGCAAAATGGAAACAGTATCTGCCCACATGAGGTTGCCGGGGTGACCAGGACAGGGACCGCACACGGCGCAGGGCGGCAGGGAGAACACCGGTGCGCATACACCCGTAGAGTGTCGCACATGCCCTCAACCCGCCACCCTGGGAGCGGTGCTGTGAGCAGAGGCGGCGCCCTTACCACGCTGGCCTGCCGTCCTTCAGCACCTCCTCCTCCTCCTCCTCGTCACTGAACTGCAGCTGCTCGGAGTAGTCCACTTCCTCATGGAGGCCTGCAACAGGAGGGGGCCAGCGAGAAGGGCACAAGATGCACATCCCAGCCGTGCTAAGAGCACCGTTGGGGGAGCAGGGAGCACTGCCTCCAGGCAGGAGGGCGCCAGCCCCCCTGGCCAAGGGGCACCCCCGGCTGCCACCACCAGGATACACACTGCAGACAGAAGTGGAGGACAGGGACTAAGACTCCACACTCCCAATGCAGGGGGCCCAGGCCCGATCCCTGCTCAGGGATCTGGATCCCACAACTAACACATGATGCAGCCGGATAACTAAATAAAAATCATATTAAAACAAATACAAGTGACCAAATGTAAAATAGACAGCCAATGGGAATTTGCTGTCTGGCTCAAGAAACTCAAACAGGGGCTCTGTATCAACCTAGAGGGGTGGGATAGGGAGAGAGATGAGGGAGGTTCAAAAGGGAGGGGATATATGTACACCTATGACTGACTCACGTTGAGGATTGACAGAAAACAAAATTCTGTAAAGCAATTATCCTTCAATTAAAAAATTAATTAATTAAACAAACAACAACAAAAATACAAGCGAAAGACAGTACTGGCTTTGGTCACAGCACAGTAGCCTCCCTGGTTAGATTAACTCTGTTAAGAGAACAGTCCTTAAAGCTATGCAGACCAAGTTTTCTGCAAGTGTGTTACAAGGTGAAGAGTGAGCAGAAGCAGGCAGAAACCAGCCAGGAGGCCTCCCTGCCAACACAAACTCCTGAGAGGTGAGGTCTGTGAGTGGCTGCTCTGCCCCAGGGCCCTCCCCAACAGGAGTGGCTCAGGTGGCAGAAAGTGTCCGTCAGTTGATGAGCGAGTACACAAAATGTGGTGGATGCACACAATGGAACAGGATTTGGCCATATCAAAAAAAAAAAAAAAGAGTTCACACACACGCTACAACATGATGACCCTGCAGACATCATGCTGAGTAATGGAGCCAGGTGTGAAAGGCCTCATATCCTACTGTGCGACTCCATTTGTACAAAACATCCAAATCACGCAAATCCACAGACAGAAAGTAGATGGTGCTTGCCAGAGGTTGTGTGTGGAGGGAGGGATCACCGGGAGTGAGTGCTCATGGGTATGGGGCTTCTTCTGTGGGTGATGGAAATGTTCTGGAATTCAACAGTAGGGATGATTGCACAAACTTGTTAATATACTAATAATCTCTGAGTGGTAGACTTTAAGGGGGCAAATTTTATATAATACGAAAATCTGTCACATGAATTATATCACTGAAAAAAGGGACGTGGCAAAAAGCCCAACCCAGTTAAAGAGTTAGATCTGACGACAAAGCAAGTGTGATCACATATTATCTCCCAGAGCCTCGCGGTGCATACAGATACCAATGGGCTGAAGGGTGTGGATGCAAAAACACAGCAGGACAACAATAAATACAGTCAGAACACGACCTGACACAGGGCGAGACAGACTCCAGGCAAGAGGCATAGGAGAGATGAAGAGTGTGCGAAAGCAACAGAGGCGGCCAGCACACCAGTCATAAAAATAAAAAACGTGCGCAACAGCTTCAAAATAGATGAAGCAAAAATGCAGAGAGTTACAGGGAGAAACAGATAAATCTGCAATTGTAGTAGAGAGTCTAATACTTTACTTTCAGTAACTGACAGAACTAGACAAAAATGTTATGAACAACACTACCAACCACCTTGACTAAACCGATACATACAGAATGTGATATCCAACTACAGAATACACTCTTCTCAAAAGCACTGGGCCTATTCAGCAAAACAGACCACGTATCTTAGTGAAAAACCAGTCTTAATAAACTGGAAAGAATGGAAGTCACACAGAATATGCCCTTGTGACTATAACGGAATTAAATGAGAAATCTAGAAAGTTCCAATTAAAATGATCAGTGAACTAGAAAACAATCAAAACAATGGAGAAAATTAAAGCCAAAAGTTCTTTGTAAAGATGAGTAAAACTAATGAGCCCTTGGCAGAAGTGAACAAGAGAAAAAAATACAAATTACCTAATCATCAGGGATGAAGAAGAGTGATATCTATATCATTACAAATCTTACATACATCATTAAAAAAAAAAAGATTCTAAAATTATATGAAAATGGACTTAAAAGAGTAAAATAATTTTTAAAATGAACAAAGCTGGGAAATTCCCACTAACTTACTACAAAGCTACAGTGTGGTATTGGCATAAGGATGAATAAATAGAACAAACAGGGTCCAAAATTAGACCCACACTTATGTGATCGATCAATTGTTGGCAAAGGTGTCAAAGCAATGCCACAGGGAAAGAGAAGTCTTGTCACAAATGGTGTAGAACAACTGGGTAACCTGTTGGATTAAAATGAACTCTGACTCCCATCTCACACCATATACAAATTAATACATGGACCACACATCTAAAAATCAGTGTTAAAATTATAAAACATAAGGGAGTTACCTTTGCCACCAGGAGGGACAAAGATTTTTATGAGGGACAAAGATTTTTATAAAAGACACAATAAACCATAAAAAATACAAATTTATATGTTAAACTTCATCAAAACTTAAAACTTCTGCTAATTAAAGTACAGTGCTGAGAAAATGGATCAGGCAGGCAGTGGGAAAAAACTTTTGTGAAGTGTTAAGTCTCCAAGGATGTGTATCTGAACACTCAAAAAAGACACCAGTAGCCAAATCGGCATGAAAACAAGTGTATGATTACTCATCAGCAAGATGCAAATTAAAAGCACAATGAGCTAACGCTACACACCCACTGGAATGGCTAAAATTAAAGAGATGAACACCAGAGCACTGTCAGGATGCAGAGCCAAATTCTCAGGACTGCCGCTGGAGTGCACACCAGCCACCACGGAGGTCTGCGTGCTTCTGACAAACCTCATCACACACCTCCCCTTTAACCAACGACTCCACTGCTGGATATTAACTCAAGAGAAATGAGAACAGCATCCATAATAAACTTTCGAGCAAACTACAGGATTTGATACAATGACACATACCTCAGTGATTAAAAGCAACCACTGACACATGTACGTGGATGGTCTCACAAACCTTACAGCAGAAGGAAAGCTGCACCACTCCATCCATCTGCAGTTAGGACTCATCAGAAGGGGGAGGCCTTGGGCAGAGTCAGAAGGAAGACTGGCTGGGAAGGGACAGAGTGAGTGCTGGGTCTTGACGCGGCTGTGCTGCTCAAGCACGTGGGTTTATAAAAACCCTACAACTAAATGTGTGCCTTTTACTTGGAAACAAACCTCCAGAAGAATTTTAAAAGAAAATAATCAGATTGAGAGTGTGGGTGATTATGAGAATGCAGAATGCTGGAACCTGCTGAAATGCAGTGACAGGGCACTATGTGGGGCTCACCATCCTCCTGTTTTAACTCTTTCATTACAAACACTCTTTCTCCCTCTAAGAGTACGACGAAAGACCAAGACGGACAACGTGGCTGCGTGAGGAAGCAACTGCTGGTAAGCATCAGCAAGGATCTCTCAGGGCCAAGGCTGTCTGCTGCCCTCTGCCCCCAGGAGTCCCCGTAGACTCTGTGTCGCAGGAACTGCCAACCTTGGCAAGAAGCAGAAACAAGAGTGCAGTCCCCACCTGCTGAACTGTCAGTCGAGAGCCCGCCGGCAAACGCCACCACCCACCTGCCCAGCCATCGTCGGCGTCGGTGTCCAGGTCATCGAGGCCCTTCAGGTTTTCTGCGTTGACGATGGTGGGTCGTGGCACCCGCTCCACCAGCGGCCTCAGTGGACGGATTGGGCGGCTCACCCCCAGTCTATTTTCTTTTCTGATGACAGAGAGAAGGGTAAAGACGCTGGGCTGGTGTCAAGTACACAGATGGAAGCAAACCCAAATACTTCTCCAGAACTATGTCCCCCACTGCAAAGGTTCACATGTGTCCTTGATATTATAATCCTCCCCTTTTTAAAGAACACATAATCAACAAAGACATCGCCGAGAGAGGTTTTGCTTCATTTTAGCTGCTCGGTGTTAAATCCACGGTGACAGCAGGGCACAACTAGCAGGGAGCTGGACTCACAGCCCCTCCTCGCCCTGCCCGGGAGCCACCCTCCCACACACCCTGGGGCATCAGGGTGATTTCCAGCTTCTGAGGCCTCCAGAAGCCTAAGCACTGTCCTCTGTGAACCCACTGTACTGCCCCAACATCACCAACCAGGGTGGCTTCTACATCCGTGACTGCACTGCTTTGGCCTTACCCGTCTTGGTCATTCATCTGGAACTGTCTAAAAGGAACACGGGGTTCAAGACGGAGCTGAGGAAGGGGAAAAGATCCTCGTTCCACTGTACCCTGGTTCTCTGATGTCTGTGGCGAACACATCTGAAACATAACATCAATGAACAGGGTTTTCCAGTAATGGCCCAGAGTCTAAGTTCCACTGGCATCAGAATTTGTTCTGGCAAACGGGAAACAGAAACAGGAAAGTCTTGGGGTTTCCCAATTAATCCTATCACCATCTCCCCCATTTTTCCTGCTATCAGTACACAAATCTGGGGACTTGTGTCTTGGGGAATACCTGCCTCTCCTTCTTCTAAAAGAACCAAGGTTAAGATAACATCCACATCGCCAGGGAAAGAAGCCAGAGGCCCTTAAAATTTGAAATGGGGGAAGTGAAAATGCAAAAGTAATGGAAACCTCCAGGGTAAGGCACCAGGGCAAAGAGACTGGGTGGGGATGGGGGACGCCCACGGTGGACATTCAACCACGTGAAGTAGGTTCTGCTGGACATGAACGATCTGACTCTGCGGGGACAGAATGCACACTCTGAAGACTTACAAAAGCAGGAAGCATGTCATGGTATGTAGGTGGGTGGTATACACTCCCCAAGAACTGTGAAGCCCCTCTGCGGGCAGGCTGAGCCGGGCGGAGAGAGGGGTCCTTAGAACCGCTGGCGCATGCCGAGGAGGGGGCTCCGTCTCCTGCACTCGAGTTCCTGCTGCCCAGCTCAGTTGGGGAGGCGCTCAGAGACGTGGCAGAAATTATGTTTCGCCCACCGCCCTCCCTCCAGCTTGTCACATCTGGAAATTGAAAGGGGGCAAAAGGGGAGAGGAAAGAGGAAGGGGAAGGAGGGATTGTATGAGGTTCTGAAGGTCAAGGGACCCCCCTCACTCACCAAAAATTTAAAAAAAAAAAAAAAAAAGTGAAGAATTGAGTTGACCGGTCAAGTCTGTCAGGGAAGGTGGGGGGCAGACATCTGGCCAATGAGTATGAAACTGCTGAGGGTGTCTGACTGTCAGAGAAACACAAAACACTGTCTGCTCAGAGGGAAGGCACGTGTAAACAAGGAGTGGTCTTCCTTCATCAACTCAAGAGACCACACAACCTGAGACCTAACACCCCAGAGAGACCCAGAAGCCCCGCAAGAGCAGTCTTGGGTCACTGTTTCCACTAATACTGACCCAGTCCCATCAGGACTGTACCAGGCTTGGCAATGGACTTGATGTTGGACCCAGAGTTCCTGACGCGAGTTCAAACCCTGCTCAGCAGTGCCAACTCTAGTCAGGGACTCCCTAGCTGTGATATAGAAAACAGCTACTGGCCCCCTCAAGTAGGCACTGGAAGGGGCTGGGCCCCCTGCTCAGGCCTCATCACACCTGCTCCCACAGTGGCCTGGGGGGACCTCCTGCAGGTCACAGACTGAAATCTGCCAATCCTCTCTGACCATCGTCTTAAGATGACACTTTCTCCTGCTCAACGTAGCAAAGCCTGGTGGGATTATAGGCCAACAAGGAATCAGATGAGCCAAAAAAACCTCCTCTTTTTGGTCAACTTATAGTTAGAGAAGTTGAAACATGAAAGGTCCTTGAGTACTTGACCCCTAAGAGAATGGAACCCAGGATCTGAGCCACAAAGTCACGCTGCTCCGAACTCTTCAGCCACCTTGTACATGACCTTAGCCAAGCTCTGGTCAACCGAGGTCATGTTTCTTCATCTTCTCAAACAAGGGGACAGAACTGATTCCAGAAGCTTCTTCTAGTTCTAAACTCACACTCCTACAGCAGCTCATCTTAATTAATCCCAGAAAGATGACATTTCTGGCCTAAGGAATCTGATTATATATTTGGAACAAACAAAATAACCCAGCATAGACCACTGAGAAGACAGTATGTTCTATTAAAGAGCTTCACGGTGATCATTTCATTTATAGGATATCCTCCTGACTCTGGGATACCTTGGGGATTAATCAAAACAAGCAGATAAAAAAGTCTCTCATATTTCAAGACCCATCAACTCCCTACCCAAAGGCTATTTCAGAATCTGTGATTAGAACTGATGGAAAATCCCATTCCCAAACAACACCTTAAATTCTAACCACCCAAGGCCATGAAGAAAAAAAGTATTACCAATAAGAATTGCTACACAACCCTGCTTACCCCTTGGCCAGACCCCAGATGAGGGGCCATGGAGATGAGTGGTGGGCTGGCTACTCAACTAGGGCAAGATGTTAGAAAACAGATTCTAATTCGGCTGCGGGGTAGCAGAAGGCTGGAAATCAGACTTAACGAACACCCAAGTGATTCTGACAAGACTCAGCTAGCTCTGGAAACCAGTGCTTAGAAAATAAGCTCTTGAACTGGGAGTCAAGTTAACTGGCCCTTGGTTCAGCTGTCCCAGCCGTGACCACCCAGGCACAGCACAGCCTCCGATGACTGCTGGGAAAACGGACAGGCCTGGACTGACCCAAAGGACGGGAAGGGAGGCGCGACCTCCAGCCCAGCCCAGGAAGTGAGTCCACAGACACAAGAACCCAGTACAGGATTGCCAGCCGTGCTCTCCAGGCAGGGAGCCGGCTGCTCGAGAGATGGCTCGTGTCTGAGAGGCAGCAGCCGAAGGGGAACTTTGCTATTCCAGACGGAGGCCGCAGCTCACTTACTCTGAGGGCGGAGGCTTGGTCCTGGCCCATACGACAGATCTAAGACGCCCTTTTCTTTGCCAGCCTTGTCCTGCCCTCCAGCTGCTTTCAGCGTCGGAAATTCCTCGGGAGAGAAGGATAACAGTCGGCTTGAGGCCCTTAAACCTGTCAAGAGAATCAGAAAGACTCAGGGGGCAGGTGAGACTGGTGTCCATGGTTCTCTGCTTCAGCCTCGGAGCACACTGGCGGCCCCACCACCCTAAAGGGCACTGCCTCCCACGGTGCCGTCTGTGCTGGTCTTCTGTGCCCACAGAGTGGCACCAGGGTTTCCTGAGGGTGACAAGGGGAGGCTGCCCGCAGACCGCAGCAGGCCCCCTGCTGGAGCTGGTCATAAACAGCAGAGGTTGGGTATGGCAGATACTGCAGTCTAAGCCTCCCTTCCCACTCCTGGAGGAAGGCAGTACCGTCCTTTCAGCGGTGGTCCTGAGGATAGGGGAGACAAGCACAGTCTTTGGGGAAACCTGTCCAGTGAGGTCAGTGGCTTTTGGGTGGAGGTAATGCCCCTCCCCAACACCTCACAGCTTACACTGCCTCCTGGATTATCTGTCCACTCCAGTAAATCATTTCCTACAAAGCTCCTCAAGCCCTGCAAGGCCAAACACTTTAACTCTTATAATCCCATGAACAACTTCTTTCCTTGTTCTTTCATTCAGTTCCCAACACTATCAACCCCTGCAGAGAAAGTCTTTCCTGAGCATTGCTCCTATCACTCAGAGCAAGGGGCACTGCGACCCTGCAATCATCTCTGATGAACGGGCACTGACAAGTGATGCATTTTAGGGCGTGGAGTGGGGTCCTTTCAGTGAACACACAGCGCATGTGCAGCACCACACAAACCTAACAGCAGCAGCACCACACAGTAAAACATCCAACTGTGGCTCACCCTGACCCCCAGGCAACACACCCACGTCTGTCCCCAGGAATTACTGATCAGAGCACCTACTGACCACAGCAGACTTTCTCAGAGAGAGGCGACAGGGTCAGTGCAAAAGCTCGAGGTGGCCATCCGTCCACCATCCCCCTTAGTAAAAAGGTCCAGAGGGGTCAAATGAACCCACCGGGGGGTACACGGACACATTACTAACCAATGATTCACTTGAGAGACAATCGCCAGGTGTCACGAAGGAGGACCATTACTCTCACAGTTGCCTCACTGTATCAAAAGGTCACTGGCAGGAGTGAAATATGAAAGTCAATACTTTAAAAGTAGGAATAGACGGACTTCCCTGGTGGTCCAGGGGTTACGACTCCGAGCTCCCACTGCAGGGGAGCACGGGTTCCATCCCTGGTCAAGGAATGATCTCACATGTCATGTGGCCACACACACAAAAAAAGGTAGACAGCTTGAAGTTAAAGTAATAACCAAAAAAACAATAAAAGCCTAGTACTTTTTTCCTGTCTTGATAATCATAAAGGTGATATTCTAATTATGAATAAAACTTGCCCTCCAGAGATAAAAAGGACAAAGTGAAGAACTCCAACATTCACAGCAAAGTCATATTCCTAAGGTTTTGATGCCCTGTAATGCTCATCCAGCATTCCCTCCTGCCCTCTGTTCTCTGCCAGGAGGAACAGAGGCAGCACAATCAGGGGCTTCCTGCAAGGCCCCAGAGGGAGCTGCTGGTGGTTTAGGCAGCAGAGCCTGCAGGCCACGCACCTCTGGCCTCTGCCTGAATCACACAGGCAGGCCTAGTCCTGGGTGAAACAAGCCTGGGACCACCCTCCACATGCAGAGTCCATCAACTCAGGAAGGACATCGACAGTTCCAAAGTCGTGACAAGGTCTGTGCACAGCCCTGGAAGCTTCACAGGCTGTAACCCCCGCGTAGGAGGGGTCACAGTCAGCACACGTCTGTTCTTTCCTCTTGGGCTACGGGGTTCTGCCGCCTCCCAGACGAGCTACCGCATGCCGACAGGACACTTTACTGTGTTTTAAAATTATTTTCTAAACCAAGTTTTATTTCCGTAAGTAAATCAAAGGTAAAAAGCCTTAGAGAAGGACCAGCGGAAGCCCTCCCCCATCTTTCCACCTCAAAGAAGAGTGGAAGTGTCAGTTGCTCAGTTGTGTGGGACTCTCTGCGACCCCGCGGACTACAGCCCGCCAGGCTCCTCCCCATCTATGGGATTCTCCAGGCAAGAGTACTGGAATGGCTGCGATTTCCTTCTCTAGGGGATCTTCCCAACCCAGGGATGGAACCTGGGGCCTCCAGCTTCCCAGGCAGATTCTTACTGTCTGAGCCACCAGGGAAGCCCTCATCTATAGCAAATGTCCTCACAAAATATGCACTTTTCTGTTCTGTTCCCTCTCTTCCTTCCTCTTATGTTTCCCTCCAGAGATTCTTTTTTTTTAATGCACATACATTTTCTAGAAACGTATTTTCTCTCATCCTGATTTTTTGCACAAATGGTAAAATACTCTATGTACTAGTCTATGCTTCTTTCACTTAAGAATATATCCTGGAAAGCTTGCCAGATCAGTAGAAAACTGCATTTTTTTCCTTATAGCCAAACAGCATTTCANTACATTTTCTAGAAACGTATTTTCTCTCATCCTGATTTTTTGCACAAATGGTAAAATACTCTATGTACTAGTCTATGCTTCTTTCACTTAAGAATATATCCTGGAAAGCTTGCCAGATCAGTAGAAAACTGCATTTTTTTCCTTATAGCCAAACAGCATTTCATTCAAGTACCATCATTTGATAGACATTTCAAGTGGCTGCTTCCAATCTTTTGCGGTTGTAACCTGGCAGTGAGATCTTGTGTCACACACGTATCACTTGCAGGGTGATTGCCCTGCAGAGGAACTGCCAGGTCAGAGGGTATCAGGCTAGTACTGATAGGCAGTGCCAGGCTGCCCGCCATAAGAGCTGTGCCAACTTTAATTCAAATAACCTCTATCATTCCAGTTAATTAAAAACAAGTACATTGAATTTACTTAAGAATATTTCAACCTCACAGAAATAGAGGCTACAGAGAGCAAAGACCCACTGTGAACAGCCCAGTGAACAGTTTCCACAAAGCCTCTGGAAGGACCTTGTCTAGGTCTGAAAGGCCCTGTCAAAGCCCCCACCCACCCTTCTCTGCTTGTCTGGCTCCCTCCACCTCGCCCTCCCGGCTGGAGCTGCGTGTCCCCGCCACACCGACTGACTGACATCCCCACTGGAGACGGAGGAAGGGGCGAGTCTTCACCCGCACGGCAACCCGACCCAGAAGGGCCCGTGCTCAGGGCAGCAGAGCAGCCAGGTGTGCAGGGCAGCTGGAGCGTGGAGCTGGCGTCCACTCTCAACCATGACATGAGAGGCCTGGCAAGGCCTCGGCCGGCAGGGACGCACAGAAGACAGAGGCAACGCCAGGACAGGGCTGAGGGTAAAGACAGTGGCCCGTGCTGGTCACGGAGGAAAGGGCAGCTGTGGGTGGGCCGCTCACACCTCCATCCCTCTCCTTCCAGCTCAAGGCGTTGCCTGGCGCAGTCTATGCATCGTGCTAGAAACATGCCCCCACACTGGAAAACCAGGAAGAGTCCCGAGAGAAATCTGGGTGTTTGGCTCCTTGCAAAAACACCTGCTGACCCTGGGCCCACAGCCCGGATCCCCGCCCCACCACGCAGCCACTGTACCCTGGCCTGCCCCGGGGCCATCTCAGCACACCACTCGGACACTAAGGCTCTGGACACTCCCTCCTCCCACGCGCCCTCCGCCGTCCCTGGGCTGAACAGCCGTCTGAGTGTGTCTCCCTGTGTCAAGCGGGACACCCTGGCAACAAACCCCACACAACCTCTGCCTGCTCTGGCGCCACTGTCCAGAAGCAAGCAGCTCAGCGCCCAGGGCTGCTGATTTACAAACCCGGGCCGCAAGCCAGGGGCCTGCACATGACACCTCGCCCCACCAGGGAGGAGGCAGGTGCTCGCTGAGTGAGGACTTCCTCCTTTAGCAGCTCAGCCAACCAGGGTGTGCAGGGCCAGCGCTGGGGTCTCCTCCGCACACCTGGGGGACTGTCTTCAGTGATAATGTTCAATGAGACCAGAGAGCTGACGTGGTCCGCAGAATCAGTGCCTCTGTGCCAGACAAAGGCAGTACCTCGCTTGGCGAGGAGAGTCCACAAAGCTTCAGGCTAACGACCGCCTGAACTGAACTGGGACAGTCCAGAAAAGGGACTCGTCCCTCCCATGACCCAGTGCGACACCACACGCTCACTTACCACCTTCGTGTCCTGCTGGCTTTCCACTCAGCTGTGCCCATGACTTTGGTCCACCTGGAGCTGAATTTGTATTCTGAAAGAAGGAAGAGAATGAAAACAGGGCCAGCCCAGCAGGCTGCTGTCCGTGCCCCGACCGTGTCACAGCAAGGTGCCCCGAGGCTACATTGCTGTACCCGCTACCACCAGCTGGGCAGGACCCAAGCACACGTGCTGGCCACACAGCCTTCCACTCAGGAAGCAGCCCGGGCTCAGGAAGCACTGGCCACACGACAGATGCAGAGCAGGCTGGAGGGCAAGCGGCCAGCCCAGGGTCACAGAGAAGAGCCAGAGTCACAGCCTGGAACACGCGCCCACACAGAGCTCCTCTGTCTTGCTCCAGGGACAAGACCAAACCCAACCTGCAGCGCGTGCCTTAGAAACTGTGCCGCTGCTAAGAGTACGCGTATGGGAAAGCTGACCTGCCTGCTGTGTCACTGGCCAGCCCGGCACCGCTTCCCACAGCTACTGTCATCCTCCAAGGCCTGACTCCCCAGGCCCAGCCTTCCGCTCCCGCCTCATCTGGGCCCGCCTCATCGGTGCACCTTTGCTGAAAGCCCCCTACATGCAGGCCAGGTGCCAGGCATACCGGGGTCACCTGGGTTAGACACCCAACTAGGGAAGGAGGACCAGGACTTGTTCCCACCCTGCCAGGGTCCAAAGCCCCTTCAGGTCCCCAACCACTGAGCTCAGCTGCCTCTCCCAGCAACATGCCTTAACAACTGAAGGTAAAGATACACAAAACCAAGCTGACGCAGGGTGACGTCTCATCACCCACTGGACTGGATCCCAGATGAAATAATTCTCTCCTTCTGTCCTCCCCTGCTGCCACCTCCACACATGCTCAGGGCAGACAGTGGTCTCTCCAGCCTCCAAGGCAGAGCTGACCAGGTGCAACAACCCATTTATCACAGACTTGCCCCCAGTGACCTGGAATGCCCACAGGCCCCAGGGGGTCTGAACAGTTGAGGGCCAGAGGTGGGCCTCCAGACCAGGAGGCAGAGGCCCCAGGTCACTGCTATCCCACAGCCACCCTCTTGGGGTCTGCAGTCACAGGGCCCCTGGCCCTCGCCCACCAAGGGCACCAAACTGGAAGAGAAGGCCTATGGGGCCGGCCGAGGAAGGGTTACTAACACTGCAGCAAATCGCGTGCCCAGAGTCAAACTGCCTCTGAGACAAGGTTTCAAAGCCGGAAAACACTGGGGGCCTCTTGCTCTCACCATCTCTGCAGGAGAGGAAAGCCAGGAAGCGCCAGAGGGGCCGTGGACTGGCTCCAGGGCAGGGCCTGATCCGGCCCCAACGGGCCCACAGCACCCGTTCTCCACGGGAGCCCAGGCCTTGCGCGGCAGGGACGCGGCGAGCTCATCTCCAACAGGCTCACAGAGCCAGCTCTGACACAGAGCCAGGGCTGCAGAACAACCAAGGCCCCTTAACCGCACTCAGTCTCAAATCTGGGAAAGAGACACGAACTCCACGCTACCCACTGTTCAACAGGCTTCAGTGGACTCAGGCTGGTGAACATGGAGTCTCACATGAATATACATTTTTTTTTTCTTCTTTTCCTTTGATTTAAAAGCACAGTTCAGTATTGGCTGGAGGAGGGTGTCCCTTTGGCAAAGCTGTGAATGTTCCCCACAGAGTGGTTCTTTTCAAGAGAGACAGCGAGTGCCAGGTATCTGTCCAGATTTCCAGCTACCAGCTGCTAGCCTCTGTAACCCACAGACGCTGATGGACCAAGTACAATACGAACTCTTGATTAATCATAATTTTCTATTTAGAGAGGTGTCTGAAATGCATCAACAAATGAAGGATTATAGCTCATTATTCCACAAAGCGTGTTCTGAGAAACACTAGTCCCCAGAGACAGTCTGCTAAAAGACACTTCCAAGGACAAGTAAATTCGGGGACTGCTATCCACAATGTCCTTCACGTGGAGACCCAGGACATAGCAGCATACTGAAGACACAGAGAGAAAGTCTGACGCTAAGAAAACCCATGAAGGGGCCTGCTTTGTTCTGCTTTCCAAACTCACCAGACTGTTGAACCTCCTGTGGCCTAATGCTTGCTGTCTCCTTATGGCTCTCGCTTCCGAGGAGACACTGCGGGGCCCCGATCTAGCATGCAGCTGCCCAGGTGACTCACCTTGAGCTAAGCCAACAGGAATCCAACTAGGCATCTACATTCTATTCTGAATCTGGGGTCTTTCTTGAAAGTCACTCTTCAGGTTGGCCTCTGGAACGGGCAGGTCACACGGAGCCACCCTTCTCGGTGACGGGGTCCCCAGCACCTACCTCCTGACTGATCGACTGTGTCGGCTTCTGCAAATTGGAGACAGATTTCTGCAAACCCGGCTGCGGCAGCAACTCCGGCGGCTGAGAGGCCGTCACACTGGAACTGGACAAAGGCAGGACACACATGAGGATCAGACAGGCCATGACCTCAGGATCCCTCCACATTCCGACCTCCTCTGGTGGATACAAATACCTCCCCCCGACAGACTCCTAGGCTGGCCAAGAGAACGAGAAACTGGACCACATGTGAGGGCTGCTCACCGACCCCTAACAGGACGGCCAGCACAGCTAGCCTGCCTTCCTGAACAGCTTCTGCCTGCAGAGACTGAAAGCCCACTGCAAACAACAAAGAGGCGAACAGCAAAGAGACGGAGGACCTGCCACAAAGGCGGCTACAGCAGAGGGTGGAGGGGCCCCCGCCTCTCACTCCTGACCAGGGGTTCATAGCTCCTCAGGGGCTGACCACTCTGAAACAGATTTTTTTTTTTAACCTTTCGGTTTGTGAAAAATATATATATATGCTCAAGGTAAAAATAAATACATACAATACAGAATGTGTCACCACCTCATCCTCCAGAGAGAAACTCTAGCAGATTTTTCTACACACATTAGCATAGTACTTTTTAACACAAGTGGGCTAACACCACACACACATCTCAATAACTTGTGTTTTACTCAGTACCCGACATCTTTCTATGACAACACACATGGACCCACCGCTTTCTTCTAATGACACAGCTGGAAGGCCTAGAACGTGCCAATCTCCAGATTCTCTTCCATGACAGATAAAACCACAATGAGCTTTTCTGTGTACTCCAAACACCGAGTCCCAGCAGGTGTGGTCCTCCCGACTCGGCCTCCTCCCTGACCGCCAGGGAGCGGGCAGCAGAGACACAGCGCAGGCATCTGCTGCCGCTACCAATGCTCTCCACCTCTCGTTGGCAAACATGCTTCAGCACACCAGCCCCGTTCAAGCTGCCTGATGCTATGCCGACGGTGTGTTAAGACTGGATAAAAGGAGGGAGCGAGGTTTTGTCCTAGCTCTCTAGAACTAGCAGTAGCAGAGGCATTTCACTGCTTACACTGAAACATGTAGCATCAATTTCATTAGAGGCTGCAGTGTCTATGACTGACAGGAAGAGTAACATTGACATCTGCCACCAACCAGGCCCTGTGCCAAGCATGTCACTCGTGTCCTCTCGTCCCTCTCCTGTAGCCAGGGGTTATTTGTACTTCACAGGAGGACACTCATGGTCAGAAGTCAAATGGTTCCCCAGCTTCCACAAAGCTAATAAACGGCCTGGCTAGAAATCACACGGCAGTGCCCGTTCTACAAGTCACACTATTTCGTGAATTGGGACGATCCCTGTCCAGACTGTTAGGAAATATTTACAGTGTTTGCTTATTACTGATTAATCACCTGGCCTAGTAATTTGTTCACTATACATCTTGTCTGAATAAACTACAGGAAGCTTTGGGCCATTTTCAATTAGAGAAAAGGACCCTGATTGGCAGGCCATGATCTGGGCCACCTTTACTTTCTGGGTCTGGAGTATCAGCAGCCGGACCTCAGGGACACAGGGCACAAAGGTGGGCGAGGCCAAACTGCTCTGCTTCCACTGCCTGACAAGCAAAACCCAGCAGCCGGGCTCTGCCTGCTGGCCTTAGTGAGGCCCTGTCCCTCCCTGACGCCTTCCTACCCATCCCCGGGGCAGGGCAGCTGCGCACTGACCCGGAGAGCCTGGGCCCAGTGTGGCTCTCCTCAGCAACCGGATCGTGGGGAGCAGGGCAGCCGCCTACGTGGGGCGCTGTGATCCCTCAATGCGGAAGGTTCCTCCTTCTCCACCTGGGGCCCAGCACCAAGGGACCCCAACCAACATCAAGCGCTCGGCTCTGTCCACAGTGGCTTGTGCAGGAACTGGCTCGAGTCGTTGCATAAGCGCCTCTGGGAGTGATGAGGGCTTTCTTAATAGGGCACAAGGGACACTGGTCCCTGGGACTAGGTGGCTCACAGAATCCCTGCCGCTTTGGCTCCGGGAGCCGAGAAGCGAGAAACAACTCGGCAGCAGGAGCAGAGGTGGGAGAGGCGTCCTCCAGCTCCCGCCCACCGCCCACCCCTCGCTCTCACCTCTTTGGGTCTTGCTGGTCCTGCTTGTTTGCCCATCCTGTTCCGTCCTTGGGTACTATCACGATGTTGGGGTCGTTTCCTTTGTTTTCAGACTTCAGACTTGGCAGGTTTGCAGGCGGTGGCATGCGCCGGGCCGTGGCAACTTTCCCGAGACTTTGTAAGCCATGTCGAGGAATAACTGCAGGGGGAGGGATGGAAAGAGATGTTGCACAGGAAGTCACGGAAGCAGAGATTCTGGGTTCACTCGGCTGCTCTTCTAAACTCTAAGTGATGATGACAATGGCAACCAAATGAAAAACAAGGGACAGATCTGCCATGAGAAGTAACTTCCCTGGTGGTCCAGTGACTTAAGACTCTGCAGTGCCAAGGCAGGGGGCTGGGTTCAATCTCTGGTCAGGGAACTAGATCCCACATGCTACAACTAAGAACCCGCAAGCTGCAACTCAAGATCCTGCGCACGGCACCTAACGCCCAGTGCAGCCAAATAAATCCATCAAAGTATTTTAAACAAAAGCAAAAACACAAAAGTGCTTGGTCATAACTTATAGTCACTTTACAAGCTTGAACTGTGGTGTTGGAGAAGACTCTTGAGAGTCCCTTGGACTGCAAGGAGATCCAACCAGTCCATTCTGAAGGAGATCAGCCCTGGGATTTCTTTGGAAGGAATGATGCTAAAGCTGAAACTCCAATACTTTGGTCACCTCATGCAAAGAGNGAAACGAAGATCTTGGCATCTGGTCCCATCACTCCATGGGAAATAGATGGAGAAACAGTGGAAACAGTGTCAGACTTTATTTTTTGGGGCTCCAAAATCACTGCAGATGGTGACTGCAGCCATGAAATTAAAAGTCGCTTACTCCTTGGAAGAGAAGTTATGACCAACGGAGATAGCATATTCAAAAGCAGAGACATTACTTTGCTGACTAAGGTCCGTCTAGTCAAGGCTATGGTTTTTCCTGTGGTCATATATGGATGTGAGAGTTGGACTGTGAAGAAGGCTGAGCGCCGAAGAATTGATGCTTTTGAACTGTGGTGTTGGAGAAGACCCTTGAGAGTCCCTTGGACTGCAAGGAGATCAGCCCTGGGATTTCTTTGGAAGGAATGATGCTAAAGCTGAAACTCCAGTACTTTGGTCACCTCATGCAAAGAGTTGACTCATTGGAAAAGACTCTGATGCTGGGAGGGATTGGGGGCAGGAGGAGAAGGGGACGACAGAGGATGAGATGGCTGGATGGCATCACGGACTCGATGGACGTGAGTCTGAGTGAACTCCGGGAGTTGGTGATGGACAGGGAGGCCTGGTGTGCTGCAATTCATGGGGTCGAAAAGAGTCAGACACGACTGAGCGACTGAACTGAACTGAACTGAACTCATTTGACTGGCCTAAAGTTTTCATGAAGGAACTGTGGCGGAGGGGAGGCTGTTTTCAAAGGTACCACCACTAGGAAAATAAGCACTTAATAGTTCTTACCCATCCACAGGGTAGAAGAAGGTGGAGACAGTCATTAAATAAACAAAATAAGATATATCAGAAGAATGAACAAATTTTTTTAAAAAACAGTGAACTAAACATATCATTCTTTTTGCTGACTCTATTGTTTCAAGTCTTTGTGGTAGGTGGGAACAGGAAGACTTAAAAGTAGAGGGAAGGAAAAGGCTTTGCCTTTTTCCTTAAAGCATGTTAACTCTATTTTAATTAACCTTTGGCATTACCTCTTTGCTTCACATCAAGAACAATGTAACATCCCATTATCACACCATCTTGAGGAAAGAGATATTGCCCTTCTGAACTTTGGCAAGAAGCATAACAGACATAACAGCTCAGAAATGACTACTCCAGGAAAGACAATTTTTGCATAGACTCTCCTCCCAGTAAGGTTAAAGGAAACTACTTAAAAAAAATTCTCTGTGAAATGATAAGCCATTTTCCATGTAGGTAATTTCCATTGTCCATATTTACAGTTCTCTGAGTAAAATTGCTAGGAACTCCATTTAAAACACTACAATATCTGACATGTGTTTTAAAAGGGAGGGAGAAGGGAGAGGAAAAAAGAGGGAGAAAGATAAGATGGGGAGAAGAATTGAAAGTACAAGTTAAATCAAATATATTCAGTGGTTAGCTGGCATTATTATTAAGCTATTATTTTTATATTCATAAACTTGCTAAAAGATTTTTCCAATTTGTAATACTGAAAACAATATACATATTAAAATTTTAAACATTTTTTGGATGGAAAGGATATTCAAATAATTTAATTTATACAGGATGGTTATATAAATACTCTACTACTTATACAACTGTCATTCCAAATGTGGAAACTCTATAGATTGGTGTGGGTTTTGGCATCAGACTGCTAGGAATAATCAGTGTACTGTTAAGAGAGCCTCAATCAAAATTTAAGTGCTTCTGCTCACTGCCTTCTGAGATCTAAGATGTCTTTAATGTGGACAAATTATTTACTCCACAACTAGTTGTAAATAGCCATGAGAAAAGTAACTTCAGATACCATTTCCAGGTTTTAAAAAAGGAATAAATATATGCACTTAAATGAATTACAAATGATACTGATGTGAATGATAAGTATGGATCTGACTAATGAATGGGAAAGAGGGGTAGAGATATTATGCTCTCTGCACAACACATTTTGAGCTCTTCTATAGCTGACTGACTAGTGAAAGAGCTCTTTCCCAAATATATGGGTATTCATTCAAATAAACCTTTATGACCGTAAAGTATGAACTGCATACATATTCTCCGGAGGAAATCCCTAAACAGCTTCCAAATAGGAGGTCGAGACCTTGAGATCATCTCTAGACTGAATTCTGACCACAGTTCTCAGATATGGAGAAGAAATTCCAGAGAATAAATATACATAGAGGCCTTACGTTTTGGAGGTTGTCTAGGCTCACTGATACAAGGGTTCTGCTTGACTAAATGAATCCCCTTTCCCCTAGAATAAGAAAATTCAATGTACTAAAGCTATGACTCACCTCTAAAGGTCAAGAAACATTGTGAGTACCAAGTGTGATCACACCCTCCAGATGTCAGAGATTCACATTATGGGTCAAACTGGCATCCCATCAACTTCTGAACCTGAGAGCTGGGGCAAAATTTACTGTGGAAACACCACTGAAAGAACTTCATGTTCTTGGAAGCTCCCTGGATTATAAACTCAGAACTGGAGATAGCAGCGAGAGTGATTAGACAGAGTTGGAAATTTCATGCTCCCAGAGAAGTGGTAACGCCTTCAAACTTGGGCAAAGGGTGCCTGCTGTAGTTCCGCACCTTAGAGGGGCCCGTAAACCAGAAAACCACAAATAACAAATTCGGCAAAAATCACATGGATACTTCTGTCACCCAGGACCCAGTGCTCAGTGATGACACTGGGCAGTTCACAATCCAGCACGCCTGCTGCTCTGAGTCACACCATCTAAGCACCAGAGGAACACTCTGCCACCCTACCCTGTGTCCAAATGAAAAAGAGAAGACTGTGGCACTGCTGACGTCAGGGATGGACAAAGTGTCAAAGCATGAGGAGCATTTGAGTTGGAGAAATTATTAAGTAAGAAAAAATTTAGCTCATTGTATCTTTCTTCTCAAATTTCATGACCACAGTAGGTTTTTGAATAGTAAAGTATGTCATAAAGCAGAGTGTTCACTTTCTTAAACTCTTTGTATCTAATATTTAACAGTTTTTATAACAGTTGCATGTGGCATCTGAGGAAAAATTAACAATATTAAACAATTGTTCAGTTACTCAGTCATGTCTGACTCTCTGCAACCCCATGGGTTGCAGCACTCTAGGCTTCCCTGTCCTTCACCATCTCCTGGAGCTTGCTCAAACTCAAGTCCATTGAGTTGGTGATGCCATCCAACCATCTCATCCTCTATCAGCCCCTTTTCCTCCTCCCTTTGTATATATGTAAGTCTAGATATAACATGTATTAAACACAACACTTATTCTTCACACTGGTAGCTATAATTATAAATATTATTATAAAATATAACAATTTTATAATAATATAAACTTTATATTATATAATAATACTAGTTAAATTTCAGAAAACAGTTACAACTTTTGATTATATTTAAATTAAATTTTGTGTGTGTGTGTGTAATAAAGTTTCATTAAAGTATAAAGGAGATAGAGAAAGCTTCTGACATAGGCATCAGAAAGGGGCAGAAAGAGTACCCCTNTAACAATTTTATAATAATATAAACTTTATATTATATAATAATACTAGTTAAATTTCAGAAAACAGTTACAACTTTTGATTATATTTAAATTAAATTTTGTGTGTGTGTGTGTAATAAAGTTTCATTAAAGTATAAAGGAGATAGAGAAAGCTTCTGACATAGGCATCAGAAAGGGGCAGAAAGAGTACCCCTAATCTAAATTTTGATTGTCATTAATTATCATTATATTTGGCCTTTGTACTTAGCAGATAATATTGAATATGTACATTGTATGTACATTGTATGTACATATTGTATATGTATTTGTATATGTATATATCGCTGTCATCTCCAACTCTTTGCAACCCCATGGACTACAGCCCACCAGGCTCCTCTGGTCCATGGGGATTCTCCAGGCAAGAATAATGGAGTGGGCTGCCATGCCCTCTTCAGGGGATCCAGCCAACCCAGGGATCAAATCGAACCCAGGTCTCCCGCATTGCAGGCGGATTCTTTACCTTCTGAGCCATCAGGGAAGCCCAATATTGAATATACTAGAAGAAAAATAATTTCTTGAAGCCATTGTTTGTAAACTTTTTTTACATTTATTTTATACCTTTTATTTAAAATATACTCGAAGTTTCTATACATTTTGTGGCAGTTTAAAACATTGGCCTCAATTTTTTTTACAGCCCTTCCATAGAGAGGTCAAGGGGAGGGGGATGGGACGTCTCGGCCAATGGCCATCAAATGGCTTTTAAGGCTAGATCCAAAAAGGCCATTCAGCTTTTGCCTTGTCCACTAGAACACTCTTTCCTGAAGCCCTGAGCCGCCACTGAAAAAGTCTGACCATCCTGAGGCTACCATACTGTGAGGAAACCCAAGCCACAAGGAGAGACCATGTCATCGGCATTCCAGTTAACAGGCCCAACTAAGCCCAGCCTTCAAGCATTCCCAGCCCAGCCGCCAGACATATGAGTGAAGAGACCTACAGATGCTTCTGGACCTCCTCCCAGTAGTCTCCCCCAACTATCCAAGTCTTGCCAGCAGTGACCCCAGATATCATGAACCAGAGATAAGCCATCTCTGCTGTACCCTGTCCAAACTCCTGACCCAGAGAATCCATAGTGATTGTAAAGCAGTGGTCATTGTATGCCACAAAATTTTGGTATGGTTTGTTATGCACCAAGAGATAACTAGAATGTTTTGAATGCATTTAAATTCTATTTTTAAACTTAGATTATTGAGGATGATTATTAGTTAAACTAGTAATAGAAACTGTAAAAGTAGAGGGAAGGAAAAAATATTTAAGAGAAAAGTAGAGAGACTTTCAGTTATGGCAGCATGAGGGATTCAGCAACGCTTCTCTGTGATAAAACAAATATATCCTTCGTGGAAGATAGAATAGACACTGTATACATGTATGTGTGCACGCATGCACATGCGCTAAGTCACTGCAGTCCTGTCCGACTCTTCACCACCCTGTGGACTGTAGCCTCCTCTGTCCAAGGGATTTTCCAGGCAAGAGTACTGGAGTTGCTTGCCATCGCCTGCTCCAGGGGATCCTCCCCACTCAGGAACTGAACCCGTGTCTCTTAGATCTCCTGCATTGGCAGGCAGGTTCTTTACCGCTAGCGCCACCTGCTGCTTCTGCTAAGTCACTTCAGTCGTGTCCAACTCTGTGTGACCCCATAGACGGAAGCCCACCAGGCTCCCCCGTTCCTGGGATTCTCTAGGCAAGAACACTGGAGTGGGTTGCGATTTCCTTCTCCAATGCATGAAAGTGAAAAGTGAAAGTGAAGTCGCTCAACCGTGCCCGTCTCCTTGCGACCCCGTGGACTGCAGCCTACCAGGCTCCTCCGTCCATGGAATTTTCCAGGCAAGAGTACTGGAGTGGGGTGCCATTGGGAAGCATATATATAGAGAGAGAGCGAGCTAGAGAGAGAGAGAGATTCTAAAAGCTGGAGAGAAGAAGGCAAATTGGTTAGCAACTTAGAAACTCTAGAAATGACACAAAGAACAAAAGTTCTTTTTGCCTTATACATCCCACACTTAGAGAGAGCTGGCTCTTTACCCCGACCCAGCAGCAACAAGAAGTGCTGTTCCCTGGACTATCAATGGTGGCTGGGTGGGGAACTGGGGCTTTCGTTACCATCTGGTAGTAATGGAGGTGTGCTGCCAGGGGTATGCACATCCCTTCTAGAGCAGTGTCAGAGGAGGCTGGCTAAAACAGAAGTTAATTAAGATACAAAGCCCCACCCATAACATAATATCTAAAATGTTCCTCTGTTTCAAATAGAAACTCAAATAGACAGATATGGTGGATTTTGACCCCAAATCCACCATATCTTCAACTAGGAAGATCACAAACTAAATCACAAAAAAATAACAAATGCCAACACAGAGATTCTAGTTTAATTCTAGTTTGAATTCTGCCTTCGTTTTTTGTACAAATTCTAATTTAAATACGTAAATATATTTAAAGCAATCATGTAAAATAATCTTTGAGAGTTCTAATTATTACATAAGTATGGGTAAGCCACTAAAGTATGTTACGACTTAAATAGTTGAGGTCTTTTATAAAATTCTCCTCTATCCATGGAATTCTCTAGGGAAGAATACTGAAGTGGATTGTCATTTCCTTCTCCAGGGGATCTTCCCGACCCAGGGATTGAACTCGGGTCTCCTATATTTCAGGCAGATTCTTTACTATCTGAGCCACCAGGGAAACCCCTTTTATAAAATTATTTCTTTGTATGAAAGATATCCAGGGGTAGGAAGTCCTGGGCAAGCATGAAGTTTCCATGGTTGTCAGGGATCCAGGTTTCTTCCCTTTTGTTGCATATCTTTGCTTATATTTCTTCTCATGATCCAAAATGACTGGTGGAGCTCCAGCCATTTCGCTCAAAATTAAAGTAGCAACGTGGAGAAGGGAGGGAAAAAACTTTTGTTTTCTAAAGAGATTTTCCTAAAGTCTCATCAGTTCTTTACTGTATAGCTCATGGATCAGAACTATGTACATAACCCCAACTCGCTACAAAGGAGCTGAAATGTCATCTTTTGACTACATTGTGCTCATTAAAAATTTGAGTTTCTGTCTATTTGAAACAGAGGAAAACAATAGAATCAGTTCAGTTCAGTCGCTCAGTCATGTCCGAATCTTTGCGGCCCCATAAATTGCAGCACGCCAGGCCTCCCTGTCCATCACCAACTCCCGGAGTTCACTCAGACTCNAGGCAGGAGGGGGAAGGCTGGGTGGGTACCAAGGGGCCTTGAAGAGAGGAGAGGGACATGGAGGAGGGGACACATATGTCCCAGGTGAGACTAAGCCAGGCTATGTGGCTCAGGGGGTGAGAAGGAGTGGCTTCCAGAGAGCACCATGTAGGGGCTCTTTCTAGGGGCTCTTTCTCGAGACTTTCTAGGGCTCTTTCTCAAACACTTAGAAAGGCTATGATGGAGGATAGTGCTCATGAACTTGTAGGAAGAAGACTTGCTGGAGTCTTGACCCCAAACTGCAGGGTCTTACCAGCCAATCTTTTTCTTTTTCTCCTCCTTCCCTCCCTCTCTTTTTCCTGTCTCTTATACACATCTAGATGTGTATAAGAGACAGGGGAAACAGTGGAAATAGTGTCAGACTTTATTTTTCTGGGCTCCAAAATCACTGCAGATGGTGACTGCAGCCATGAAATTAAAAGACGCTTACTCCTTGGAAGAAAAGTTATGACCAACCTAGATAGCATATTCAAAAGCAGACATTACTTTGTCGACTAAGATCCATCTAGTCAAGGCTATGGTTTTTCCAGTGGTCATGTATGGATGTGAGAGTTGGACTGTGAAGAAGGCTGAGTGCTGAAGATGCTTTTGAACTGTGGTGTTGGAGAAGACTCTTGAGAGTCCCTTGGACTGCAAAGAGATCCAACCAGTCCATTCTGAAGGAGATCAGCCCTGGGATTTCTTTGGAAGGAATGATGCTAAAGCTGAAACTCCAGTACTTTGGCCACCTCATGCAAAGAGTTGACTCTTTGGAAAAGACTCTGATGCTGGGAGGGATTGGGGGCAGGAGGAGAAGGGGACAACAGAGGATGAGATGGCTGGATGGCATCACGGACTCGATGGACGTGAGTCTGAGTGAACTCCGGGAGTTGGTGATGGATAGGGAGGCCTGGCATGCTGCGATTCATAGGGTCGCAAAGAGTCGGACACGACTAAGCGACTGAACTGAACTGAAGGCCCTTCAGTCCTGTCTGACTTTGTGACTCCATGGACTATAGCCCACCAGATTCCTCTGTCCAAGTGATTCTCCAGGTGAGAATACTGGAGTGGGTTGAATGCCCTCCTCCAGGGGATCTTCCCGACTCAGGGATCAAGCCTGTGTCTCCTAGGAGTCTTGCATTGCAGGCAGATTCTTTACTGCTGAGCCCCTGGGGACACCCTTCCCTTAACTTACATGAAGTTAAATTTAAAAAGCTGTATGTGTCTAGATTGCTACCATATTGGATAGAATAACTCTTGACTAGTGGTGCTCATCTTGAATGTACACTGAAACTGTTAGGACCAAATTGCAGCCAATAAAGATTAGCCAATTAGTAAATACCAGGAAACCCCTGCAGCCAAAAGGCCTGGCGTGTTGCAATTCATGGGGTCGCAAAGAGTCGGACACGACTGAGCGACTGAACTGAACTGACAAGCTCTTCACCAAGGACTTCAAAGACACAGCCTGCTGAAGCCACTGCGGAGGCTTCCGGTTATTTGTGGGCAGTAGGCTCAGGGAGTTTAAGTTTAGGACACAGTGAAGAGCCAGGCCCCAAAACCTCCGTCCCACACAGTCACCAGCCCTCTGCAAGGGGAGACTGCTCTGGCCTCACGACAGCAGGACTGCGGGGACTCAGCCAAGCCTAAGCAGGGACCCCGACATTCAAAAGATTCTCAGGGGGTGTGGACAGAATCAACAGGAAATTTTCCCACCAAGTTCCGGAACAGCAGAACCACGAAAGCTAAAAAGGGTAATTCTAGTGCAAATTAAATTCCATTCTACCCATCAGGCTCAAAATAGCCAGAGCTTCAATAAGACAAGACAGATGAGGAAATAATCCTGCTACAGCAGTCAGGAATAGTCCAGGGTCTGAAATAGGACATCCCATAGAAGTAGAGGGTAATGGGCTTCCCAACAACTATGGGGGTGACCCCATGGGCCCAGAAGACTGGCTTGTGTGGACCACATCTGTCTAACCAGACCCTAGGTTTTCCTGGTCCTAGACCCAAAAGTCTCCCTAAGGGAAAACATAGGGTACTGGGCCACTACCCGCTCTTACCTGAGGATCTGATTGAATCTACTGATTTTCCTTTATACTTGTCAAACAGGCTGAGAGTCGAATACTTGCTTTTCCCATCCTTGCCCTTGGTTATTTGCCCCAAACGATCGGACATTGCGATGAAATGTCATCTAGTAAGGAAATTTTTCTCGGCACCACTCCCGATCTGCCTTTGAAATGGGGGGGGAAAAAAGTGTTAATCCACCAGAACCTCGGATCCAGTGAACTGAATCCTTAGGGATCATGGATCTCCTTGAAGATGTGAAGAAAGCTTCGGACTCTGTCCCTAGAAAGATGCCCTTCCCACACAGGCAGCCTTTCTCACATTTAAAGAGCATCTTGTAGACACCACCCCACCTCCAACGATAGGAACTCTCCCTGCCTAAAAATCAGCTGCACTCTCGCACTCACCAGCCACAGTGAGAGGTAAACTTCACACATCAGGCCCTCTGAATCAAGGACAGCTCCTCAAGGTGGAAAAACAAAGGCTCATTCCCTTGTAGCACAACAATGTAACATCACATCACAAATACCGCCTTCCTCATGGAAAGCTGTCCATTCCCAGGATGAGCAAAACCAAACCAGAGGGAAGTGCACAGCCAGGAAATCACATGAAGCAGCTGGTATGGGCGCTTTTCAAACCAAAGAACCAGCACCCAGAGGGAAACATCTGTTCAGGCGCCAAGAGCAGGGCTCTCTGAGGCATGGACGGGAGAGAGAGCAGGCCCCCTTGGGGAAAGGAGCCCATGTGGGCAGTACTGTCCATGCCTGCCCTCCACTGGGAGAAAATTTTGAAAAGCCAGCCAAGGAAGCAGCGTCTCCCGAGTGCCACCTTCTACCTTTCCGCCGGCTCCTCCAGAAGCACCTTCCTCATTCACTTTGGCATTCATTCATCGATTTGAACACCCAGTGAGGCCACGTACCAGGCACTGAGGACCAGCAGCTCCAATGCTTTCATTCTACGCTCACCCTTGGCTTTGGTTCTAAATTTGATCGTGAGAGAACAAAAACTTGTACAAGTGACTGTTACTTCCCACTGGAATTATCGTATGGGGACAAAAGCTAAAGCACCAACTTAGGCCTACTGATAAAATGTTTTCAATGACAA
Organism: Oreotragus oreotragus; assembly: GCA_006410675.1. Lineage (NCBI taxonomy): Eukaryota > Metazoa > Chordata > Mammalia > Artiodactyla > Bovidae > Oreotragus > Oreotragus oreotragus. Next base: position 335,993 of record SJYX01006619.1, on the reverse strand, counting down.
AAGGGAAGTGAAAATATCCACGACTCACAACAGGCACCTGGCATAGCTGCTGCAGGAAAGTCAGTCATTTCACCCTATTCTGAAGCCACCTCGGCCAGAGGAGCACACCCAGGGAGCTGGGTGCATCCGTCCTTTCATTCATGTCACGTGAAATGCGATACTCAAGCCCTGCCAGTCACTGTCTCGGGTTCAGAACAGATAGGCACACATTCTGTATCTGGAAACACTCCAGCACCTCGATGGACACCCAGGGCTGAGCGTCCTGAGTTGCATACGATGTGCAGTGGTCGCCCTCCTTCACGGAAGTGCCCCTCTCCTCCCCACAGGGCTTCAGCTACCCATGTGCCGTGTGGTATGGTTTAGTTACTAAGTCATGTCTGACTCTCAGGACCCCATGAACTGTAGCCCGCCAGGCTCGTCTGTCCATGGGATCTCCAGGCAAGAATACTGGAGTTTCCTCCTGCAGAGGATCTTCCCAACCCAGGGATGGAACCCACATCCCCTGCATTAGCAGACGGGTGGGTTCTTTACCACTGGGCCACCAGGACAGAGCCGCCCAGGATGGGTACTTAACTCCTTTCCTCGCTCAGATCCCGGTTGAGGCAGCCACAGCCGGCCGGGGAGAGGCCCCCACGCAGCCCAGTGCTCAGGCCCCAGGAGGTCAACTGCACGGCAGTGGCCAGGGGAGGAGAGCAGGCCCCGTGAAGGAACAAATGAGGACCGGTAATCCAAGCGCTCACCAAGATGGCCCATCAGAGCGCTCCATGCCAGCTCCCTCTCTGGTGCCTGCCCACGTGCCAGGGGCTACACACCCTCTATCTTTTAAATCCCTGCCCCCAAAGCTGCACATACGGAGCTTCTGCCACAGTCAGAACTGGTAATAACTAACCTCCCTAGGCTGCTTCCCAACGCTGGGCTGCAAGGCCCTGTAGGAAAGAGACTGGATCTTGTCCCATGTCAGAATGACCAGTAATTAACAGTAAGCTTTCAAATGGAAAATCACCTGAAATTCTCCAGTAAGACTAGATGAGATCTAATTTTCAGATGTTTCTGTCAGATAGAAGAAACAATAGAAAAGTTCACTAGGGTAGGAACATGAACCCCTCCCAATACACTCACATGCGTGCACACATCGCACTAGTAACAAGAGCTCTTGAAAACTGTCCCCAAGGTGAGAGCCATAGGCAGCCCCAGCCTGCAGGGTTCAGTCCAAAACAAGGGTTGGCAAAACACTAGTCAGGCACCAGCCAATGGCTCATTTTCTAAGGCCCTCAAGGTAAAGATGATTCCCCGCCCCAACATTTTCACACTTGTTTTTAAAAAACAAAGAATATGCAACAGGACATGTGGTTGGCAAAATCTGCTGACTCTGGGTCTAAAAGGAAAAGCCCTGAACATGGGAAATAGATGGGCACCCCTGAGGAGGCCCTACAGCTCCAGCAGGGGTCCAAGCAGGCCTCCCCCCCACCAAAGTGGGAGCGGCCCAGGCAGAGGGGTGGAGCCTCTTGTTCATCAGTAGGGGACTACTCCACTGAGGACTCTGAGCACTCTCCACAAACTCCCGTGGCCTGCTGAGTGATGTAAGTGTGGATGCCCTATTTCCCAGAACCCATGAGTATGTCACCTTCCCAGCCAACAGGGACTTTGCAGGTATGATTAAATTGAAGATCCTGAAATGGACAGATCATCCTGGATTATCCAGGTGGGCTTAATGTAATCACAAGGGTCTTAGAGAGGGAGGCAGGAGGGTCAGAGCCTGAGTGGTTAACAGGGGCACAGGTTGGAGTAAGGCTCTTTAAAGCTGGAAGAGGACTAAGAGCAGAGGGGTGCAGGCCGCCCGGAAAAGCCCAACAGGCCAGGAGAGCCCCCAGGGGAAACACAGCCCTGCTGCTGCTTCGATTTCAGCCCAGCAGCATCGCTGCAGGCTTCCAACATCCAGAACCAGGAGAGAATGTGTCTGTTTTGTTTTCAGCCACTAGAGTTTTATGGTCATCAGTCACAGCAACAACAGAAAACAAATATATCCATTCACTCAACACGTCTTTACTAGGCAGGCACTGCCACGTGCCCAAGCCCTGAGCTGGGCCTGGGACACAACCTCAGCCCCACGTCCAGCCTACACATTTGCAGTCACACAGCTGATTAATAAGAAGCGTGTTCCAGAATGTCTCACTTTAGCACTGTCATGGGAAACGCTAAATCTCAGCCACGTCTCTGCTGCCCCTGAACCTACAAACACTTCTAAACAAAGCTAGCGGTGCCTTCCTCCCAGCCACACGACTTGCAGGACTACAGATGCAACATCACCCATTTAAATCCAGATACACTATTCCTTACTGAATTAAAAACCAAACCAACAGAGACAAGTGAAATAAATAATTATTCATCAGACAGTCTGGGCAATCAAAAAAATTAATAAGACTTGAACTATCATATAATCCTGACAATCCCACTTCTGGGAATTTATGCAAAGAATATGAAAATACTAATTTGAAAACATGTATGTATCCCAACGTTCATCACAGCATTATTTACAATAGCCAAAAGGATGAATGAATGAAGAAGCTGTGATACATATACACAATGAAATACTACCCAGCCATTAAAAAAGACAAAACTTTGCCATTTGTGATAACAAGGATGGACCTTTAGGGTATAATGCTAAGTGAAATACGTCAGATGTAGAAAGACAAATATTGTATGATTTCAACTCACAGGTGGAATATAAAAATTAAACCAAGAAGCAAAAAAATAAATGAAACCAAAGCAAACACACACAGATACAGAGAACAGTGGTGAGCAGAAAGGGAGGGAAAAGGAGAGGAAGAAATGGCAGAGGATCATCTGGATGATGATGGATGGAAACTCAATTTTTGTGGTCAGCATGCTCTGCAACACAAGAAATAGAAACACAAAGTTGTACAGATAAAACATACAATGTTATAAACCAGTGTTACCTCGATAAAAAGTAAATCTTAAGAAGTATTCCTTAGTCCAAATTTCCACCAGTTCACTGATACAAACAGATCTCCCTGATTCTGCACTGCCTGGGTCCGGGGGCAGAGGTCAGAGTGCACACAGGTCAGAGTGGACACAGTGGGTCTCCTGGTGACACCACCCCACTCAGAACTAACCAGTCCCCACACTCACCCCCAAGAAGCACGAGGGAACCAGAGCCTGACCGCACCCCCACTCTTGGCATCCTGGAAAAAAATAAGGAAAACATCTGAGCCTATGGGAGCTAAGAAGTGTTAATCAGTCAACAACTGTTGCTTGAATTACGTCCTCTAAATAAACTCAACCCCTCAGCAAATGCTAACTGAGCACCTACTACCTTTAGCGAATATGCTTTCTACTCCTTTTGACAAAAGCCCCTCAGTGAAGCCAAGACAGGAACGCGCTGGACTAACACCTGCTCTGAACCCACAGGCGTACTTTTTAGAAGGCCCTTTTCCCACTTTTTAACCAAGTTATGCACTTGAGTTTTCCCACACAGACTGAGGGACCACAGCCAGATTTCACAAATGCCAACAGGTTCTAAAATCAAACATACTCAATGTTAATAACCCACGGCCATGAAATTATGTGGTTTATTGTCAAAGCAGCGTCTCAACACACATCGGGACTGGATTCTGCATTGCTACAGAAATCTGGGGTGCTAACAGGCAATGCGACTGAGTTCCCATTGCTATGGAAACAGCCCCTGTGGGGGAGGGGGTCTGATACTTGTTCACCATAAGGCTCCACGTAGAGTGCACAGATGGACGTCCTTCAGGCCCAATTCCCCTTCCAGCAGGGCGGGCCAGTTACACACAGCCAGCCTGGGGAAACTGCAAGAGACCGCAAGGGGCCCACTGAGCAACAACTACTGGTATTTACCTGGCCCTTTACAAAGCAAGGTTACAGACACCAGCCTCAGGGCATGCAAGGGTTCTCTGCATGAAAACTTCACTGAACAAACACCAAATACAAATAAAATCATTCTGGTTTCCCCACCAGCACACAGGTATCCATCTCCTCCAAGAATCGAGGTCATGTCTAGGGCTCAGCTCTGCTCCACCTACCCCTGGGTTTTCACAAACATCAGGCCCAGAATACTGTTAGTATGGCTTTATCCAGCTTATGAATATCTGCTGAGTTTCTGGTCTGTCAATACACACGCAAAGATTACACAAGGGCTCGACTAGCCTGTCAGATGGCAGAGACAAACATGTGTGTGTGGTTCGTGAGGCTGGAACGCTTCTGGTGGGTCAGGGGCATGTCTGTTCAGCCTGGCTCGTTGGGGACGAACCACTGGAGACTCCAGGTTCTGCGGGTGGCACAGAGCAAGCCTGGAGCCCAGCCAGGGCTCTCGCTCTGCACGCGCTCCCTTTTGTAGGCAGCAAAATTCTTTTCTGGGGCGTTGCTTCTTTTTTTCCTAAACAAGACCTGATTTGGGTCCTCGGTACTCCATCTACAGCAACTATAAGACAAGGGAGCCCCGTCCCACCCTCCTGTGGGAAGCCCTCCCCACCACCCAGGCCTGGCCCCCCAGGCCCTGCCTGGGTCCCTGGGCATTCTCACCTAGAAAGAAAGAAGGAAAAAAAGCACCCCAAATCCGTGTGAAGCAACTTTAGGGGAATGAAGAAAAGGACATCTTAAATCCGGGTCTGCCTATTCTGGCAACTTCCCTAAAAGTACCGAGAGGCCAGGATCTATAAGAACAAAGGAACCAGAAAGATTCGCCAACAAAGGCAACTTAGTCCAGGCCCCGGCCCTCCAGACAGTAGTCCCAGCCATCAGGCCACCAGAAGACGCTTGCTCTTGTCCACCAGAGGGAGGACCTCCCAGCTTCCAGCTTGTAAAAAGCCGTTTCCGAGTAACAGGATTCATTTCACTTCCACTTGGGTACCAGCCAGCAGCAGACGCCCGCCCAGCCGGGGACTCCCCGGGGTAGCGCTGGGGAGCTGGGCACCCGCTGACACTCACTGTCCTCCATGCTCAGAAGACACTACAGTCATCAGCCCGCTTTACAGAGGACACTACATTCTGGTCAGGACAGAGCAGTAAACCGCCCAGGTCACAGGCCACTGAGTGCTGGGGCAGGCCTGGGGCCCGGGCGGGAACACCTGGCTGCAGACTCTCTGCGCGGGGACCCTGACTCCAGGCTGCTGGGGCTCGGCCGGGGGGACAGCGAGCGCCCCGGCCCAGCCATGTGGCAACCCTGGCTCAAAGGGTGCCTCCCGGGCGACTGCACAGATGACAGGACTGGACAAGTTGCTTAAAAACAAAACATTTTCTACACGCCAACGCTGCTGGCCAACAACAGCCAGCTTTACAATGGGGCAAACCCAGGCTTTCACAGGTGTCCCTGAGTCTGGCAACACTTGGGCAAACCTCTGCTTTCCTGAGCAGTCCTCAATCCTGAGGACACCGGGAGCCAGCACCACGTGGCTCTTTCCTCCACTCAACGACAAGGAAGGGCCTACTGCGTGCTCAGAGAGGAGGGGTCCCTGGGGAAGACCCACAAGCCACAAAAACAGTATACTCAGCCTAGGTGTCACAGCCACCAGGCACAAGCAGAAGCCCCCAACCTGGGGTGAGGAGAAAGGAAAGAAAGATCCCACTGCCACACAGAACACACCAAAAAGCATGAACTGTTCCGGAATGGAAGCGGAGAGTGGGGCTGGATAAACAGGTCAGGAAATAAGCAGGTCTGGAAAGGACATGGTCACCAGACAGTATGTATGCTTGTCCAGTCTCAGTCAGAACATAAAGAACCATCACCACACAATCCAGGATGAGATGAATAAATAATCCCATCCTTCTCCAACATGTCAGCGTCTGTGGGAAAAGAACGTTAGCACAGGGGTGGGTGCCAACCACCGAGTTCAAGTGCTCAGACGTGTGCTGCCCACTCTGCGGCTGCCGAGGGTTACTCAGCGCTGGGCACGTGGAGGCAGCAAAGGCCCCAGCCCGCCCTCTAGAGCAGGCTCCACAGTGCCTTCTGTGGAGGGCCAGACTGAGCATCTCCGGCACACGCCAACCACCCTGCCCTGCACTGCTGTGGCCAGACAACAGGAAGCAGCAGAGCTGGGTTCCAGCGAAACTCCATTCACCGAAACAGGAAGGGGGCCAGAGTTGGGGGCTGCAGCCAGCGGACCCCTAGTCTAAAGGGAGAAGTAGATATGGAAATGGACTCGACAAAAAGGGGTTCGCACACGCCCCAGGATGTGGTGGGGGTGGGTCTGCAGGGGAGCTTCCGCTCTCTCGCCCAGCGATAGCACCACCAACTCCACACCTCCAGCTTTCAGTGGCTCCCTTCAGCACCCCGGTCAGAAAAGCAGGTTGGCCTGCCAGAAGCAGGGGACCCCCCTAACATCTCTCCAGGCTCTAACAGGCAGGAGCTGGCCTACCTGCAAAGCTGGAACTCAGGCCCAATCATTCCACCTGCAGGAGCCCCAGGCAGGTGAGGTTTCTGCAGGACAGGCGTGAGGTATGACTGCAGAACACAGCACACACCTCCACAGGGAAGGAGAACAGGTGGAAGGAAAGCAAAGGCCCGAGGGACAACAATGGGGTGGGAACGACGCAGCAGAGAAACACATCCCCAGGAGACAGCACACTCAGGAAGCTACCGCAGTTGAACAGGAAGGCAGTGAGGGCACCGGCCGTGCTGCGGGGCCTAGAGCCCTTTCCCACCCCCACTTCTCCGGCACACTTTGGGGTCTGCAAGCCCCACCCCCGCTTCCCTGAACCCCACCCCGTCCAGCCCTCACCAGCCTCCACCAGAACCAAACCAGGTCACGGGCACCTGCTCAGACACCTTCAGCCTCATCCTGCTGATAGCTGGAGGGTCAAATCCAGGACAAACAGGCGACCCCAGACCCCTGCCACTCTCGTCCTCTCCCCACCCCTGCCGCTCTCCTCTCTCCAAACTCAGGTTGCATGTCACCTCCACACTGGCCGGTTTCCCTGTGGATTTACTGAGATGAACACCCTGCTATGCACCTCAAAGGTCTGGCATCAGGAATAAAAGAATGAGGAACACAACACACACAACCCAGGGCTCTCCCGCAGGTTGGGCCCCAGGCTCAGCACCACCACTGGCCCTGCAACACTACTCAACCTTCCGACTCTTCTGAGGCCAGTGACACCTCCAGCTTCCTGCCTACCTCCAGGTTCCAGGGACCTGATCCCTCTCTGTGGTCTCACAGCCTAAGGACCCTGACGGCAGAGAGCAGACCTTCAAACCAAGACTGAAAATTCACGGGGGTTCACGATCTGCCTGTGGACACCTTTAATTAATTCTTAGGAGACAGAGATGTGCTTTAACGCTCAGAAACCCTGGAGATCAACACTCCACTGCGACCGCATTTTGAACAACACTAAGCTGCCCCTGTTTCAAGGCATCCCACGTGAGGGCAGTAAGCAGGGGCATCCAAGGCAGCCACACGCTGGGGTGAGGACAGACTTGAGGTGGACAGCCCTGGTCCTGCTCATTCATTTACCCCCAACATGTCTTAGTAACAAGGAACAGATGCTTGATACAAAAAAACCGTGACGCTTAAAAAACAAAATGAAAAATGGTCGCCGCCACCCAGTTCCCAGTCAAACTGCTGAACCTCTCTGCCAGCACAAGTCACTGGGACGCAGGGGCCACCGGGCTGCGATGCTCATGGTCTGCCTCCTGCTCCTCTTCCATTGGGGTTTTGTTTCCTCCTTCAAGAGTTCAGCAACAGAAGTCAAAAACTACTATCTAAATTATAAACAGATCTTCGTTTAAAAAAATTATGAAAACGATTTTAAGGAGAGCTTAGAGAATACTGCAGACAAGCTGAGCACAGGCACTGGAGGCCGCTGTGCCAGCCAGCCGCGCCTGTCACTCTCCCCGCCCCACACAGCCACCAGCCACGGTGTTTACACCCAAAGCCCCTCCCGTAGGAATGATGTCACCCGCAGCAGCTGGAGTCTGGAAGCAAGCGAGAGGACTAACTGGCAGGAAGCGCTTTTCTTTAGCCCAGGAGACAGCACGCCGTCCAACCTCGCCAAACCCCAGGACCTCACAGATCCACTGCTGAAAACAGAGGATGGGAGAGAGAGAGAGAGCGAGCGAGAGCGAGGTTGGCTCTATCACCAGGGAGCAGCCACTGCTGCTGCACGGGCTCTGAGGGCAAGCCCTCCCCACGAGGACCAATTCCCTCCAGCAGGCAGCAGCTCTCTCCACAAAGACTGACAGGACGGAAGGAGCCTATGAGCCCAAACCCCACTGTGGGGACAGAAGATCTACTTGGAAGGCTGTTGCAGAGACTAGAGATAGTGGTCCCAAGGTTCGATGGAGACCTCCGTGGCAGAGCAGGAACCCACCAACAGGCCTGGTCACTCCCTTACCCCCACCCACCCTGCACCTTCAGGGTCCCTCTCTTCTCAAGAGAACAGAGAGCTCTGTAAGGACATGGTGCCAAATGACCAGACCTCCCAATCCACCCTTTCTTCAGGGACTTGCAAACCTCTGCAGCCACAACTGCAAAGGCAGCTCTAGATGTCCTGACACTATGAGACAACCACCACTGATCCCGTGGATAAAAGCAGCTGAGTGGTGTCATCGACAAACACACACAATCACACATACGCACATAAGCGTGACTATGTACCTATCTGCATGTGCACACACATCCCAGAAATGACCCTTCATTCAATTTCACTTGATTCACAGAAACTCTTTAAAAAGCAGGGGTGTTCTGGCTAAACACAGCATAAAGACCACAGGCATTTATGGCTCATCTTTCCAAAAACCTCTAAAAAACAACAACAAAGAGAACCCAAAAGACAGGGACAACTTTAGCAAAGAACAGACATGAGTAGTAACAAACTTAGGAGATGAAAGGATCCTAGAAACTGAGGACTCAGGAAGTCCTAGGAGCACTGAGCGCCCTGTAAGACTGCAGGGCTGGGGCGGGGTTGGGAGAGGGGGAGGGGGAGAGGATGTTAGAGCTGGGAGCACTTGCAGAAAGGCTGTATGTACAACAGCCAACCTCCCACGTCAGCTCCCTCTTCCCCTCCTCTCTGGATAAACTAAGAAATGTCTAGACTTGAGAACACCAGGTCAAAGAGGGTGGTGGGAGTGAGGAAAGGAGCTAAAAACAGAAGCTAAGTGAAAACCTGAGGCCCAGGCCCTGAGGGCCTGAAACTCCCTCTGCAGTTGGCCTCACAGGAGAGACAGAGACAAACAAGACTGCCTCCCTCGAGGTCTCCACACTCCTGGCAAAGAAGGGGTCTTCTCAAAAAAGGCAGGCTCTTGGAGACTCAAGAATAAAAGGATGGCTTCTCACTCAACCACCCCACACCCAAGAGCTCCTTCTGACCCACCCACCAGGTTTTCCAATCAGCTGTGCTCATCTGAGATGGCAACTGAAAGACAGAAGCCAAATAAAAGAGCCTGGAGGAAACAGACAGTGCCCCGGGAACCAAAGGTTGTTTGTTGTTGTTTTTTTTTTTAATTAATGTCCTGAGGAAATTAAGAGAAGATGCTGCATGCACACATCAGGATTTTGTTTCTCTTAAGGGGCAATCAGAAAATAGGAAAAAGCCTGAGGAAGAATTAAAGGCATGACAGCCAAAACCCCATAATGTCAGAAAAGTACCAGACAAATCACAACCAGGAGCAGTCTACAAAATATCTCTTCGAAACTCTCAAGGTCACTGGAGACAAGGAAAATCTGGTAATTGTCACAACCTAAAAGAACCTAAACGTGACAACTAAACGTTGTATCCTAGAACAGAAAAAGGACATTAGGCAAAAATCAAAACAGACTTCAATGTATAAATACTGGTCAAGTAGCCAGGATAAATGGACCATAATAATGGAAGATCTTTTTAAGAGAAACTGGGGGCAGAATACACAGAACCTCCAACTTTTCTATAAATCCAAACTATTCTTACAAATTTTTAACTTTCACATCAGTAGAAGAAATGCAAGACAAAGGATCTCCCAGAAAAATTAGCAAGGGGGATAAATGAATACTAGTCTCTACTCCTACCCCAAATTAGATTAATCCAAGGGTCCAAATTTAACTAAGAGTTCCAGAACCACAAGAGGAGGGAAATTATCAAATAAAAATTACACGAGAAATTCCCAGAGCTGAAGTATACAAGACTGCAAGGACCGGCCAAGTGCTCAGAGAAATGGGTGTAAAAAGAACACAGGGTACAACGGGATATTTCAGTACATTAGGGATAAAGACAAGAATCCCAAAGCTGCCAAAAGCCAATCATCACCCGCAAAATAGGTCCCAGGGAGGAACAAAGGGAATGGCAAGTGAGTCCTCACGAGCCAGTGACTTGACTCTCCTGAGCATCATTAACCCCCCTATCCAGCTGACCGAGCCAAGTGTGGAGATGGAAGGACGTTTTCAACTCACACAAGGCCACAAAACATTTACGTTCTTAGAAAGTTGCAGGGAAAGATGCTCTAGTGAACAAGAGGCAAATAAATGCAGTAGCTATTCCTGCCTGGAAGCCAGTTCTCCCTTCTTCCTTTCTAGAGGAAGTGACCTAGTCCTCCCCCAGGCAGACAAGAGGCCTGAGAGGCTGGCCCATACCCAGCTGGGCAAGGGGCACACCTGGTCTAAGGGAAAAACTCAGCCTCCTTACCAGTGACCCCCCTGGTTCATTAGGGACTCTCCACACAGGACCAACACCCAGAGCCTGCCCACCTCTGGAGTTCTTATTTGAGCCAATAAATGTCCTTATTGTTTAAGACAGCTTAAGACAGCTGCTGTTACTCGCTCACGTTCCCCAACCGATGATACACACAGGATGCAAGAGACAAGGGATCCAGCACAGAGGGACAAGACCCAGAGGGACCACCAGCCAAGGCCCAAGATGGCAGCTGCACTACAGCAGGAGCGGACCGGCCCTGACGAGAGCGGGGCAGGGGTCCCGGGTCCCCAGGGCAGACAGGACTGACGGATCTTCTGAGGCGTCTGGGCAATTACAAAACAGTATGTGTGGCATTGTATTGGAGCATTCGTAATCAAATGCTCCACAATATAGGAATTTTAAAGTACACTTCAATGTCTAAATCTTTCCTATTTTGGTAGTGCTTTCTGTATCCTACTTAAAGAATTTTGTCTTCTCCAAGATCATAAAGTTAATTCTCCTGTTTTATTCTAGAAGCTGTTTTCTCTTTCATGTTTAGCTCTGTTATCTACCTAAAACTGATCCTGGATAGGATTTTGGGTTGAAAAATTCTCCCCCTACCCCCATACAGAGAATCCAACTTCCCCAGTACTTTTTATTTAATATTGTTTTTTAAAAAATGTTGGCCACACCCAGATATTGAACCCATGACCCCGCGTTAGAAGGCTGAGCCTTAACCCCCGGGGCCACTGAGGAAGTCTCTTCCGGGTACTTTTGAAAAGGCCACCCTTCCCATTTGTCATGTGGCACCTTTGTCACAAATTAAGTGACTATTCATGTGCAGTCTGTTTCAAGATCAGTTCTATTCTATCCATCTATCTGTCTATCCTTCTGCCAACACTGCGATGCCTGCCTTACTGCAGTTCTTACCAAGTCCTCACATCTAGTACTGTGTTCTTCAGTACATCAGCTGTGTTCTTCGAGGATGCTTTGAGTATCCTTGGCCTTTGATGTTCATATCAATTTCAGAAATCGGTCTGGAGTTGGAATGGCATGGAGTCCGGAGCGGTGTGGGGAGAGCTGACGCAGCCTGACGACGCGCTGCCGCGTGGAGGACACTGCTCCTGCCCTGCGGCGGGCGTGGCAACATCGAGCATCTCTGAGCACAGGCAGCCGTCCACCCAAGCCGAGCATGCGTCTCCACGTGACCTGGCAGCTCCACTCTTAGGTATGAACCCAAGAGAACACATACTCACATGCATGAAGGATGTGTCAGAGTGTTGACGGCAGCCAGCACTGTTCAGAATAGTTCAAAATGGAAACAAGCTCAAAAACCTATCACTACTAGAATCAACAAATGCTATATTCACATGAAAGTGAAAGTGAAGGCGCTCAGTCGTGTCCATCTCTTTGCAACCTCGTGGACTGCAGCCTACCAGGCTCCTCATGGGATTTTCCAGGCCAGAGCACTGGAGCTGGTTGCCATTTCCTTCTCCAAGGGATCTTCCGAGCCAGGGATCGAACCCAGGTTTCCCGCATTACAGGCAGACACTTTACTGTCTGAGCCACCAGGGAAGCGACTATATTCACATAACAGAATACTATTTAACAATGAGAAGGAACAGACAGATGTCACCTTGGTAACTCGGCTTACCATGGTGATCTTTTGAAAAATGGAAAAATACTGAATCACTATGCTGTGTATCAAGAACCAGTATAGTGCTGTGGGTCAATTAAACCAAGTACCAGTAACTAAGTAACTATAACTCACAGAAAAAGAGAGCAGATATCCGCCTATCAGAGGGGTGTGGAGAGGGAAAGGATGAAGGTGGTCAAAAGGTACAAACTTCCAGTCACAAGATAAGTGAGTCCCAGGGATGCAATGTATAACACATAAACATAATTAACACTACTGTATGTTATATATGAAAATCTGTTAGTAAATCCTAGGAGTTCTCATCAGGAGGAAAAAAAGTTTTTTCTATTTCTTTAATTTTGTTATCTGTATGAGATGACGTTCGCTAAACTTACTGTGGGTAATCATTTCACAGTGTATGAAAGTCAAGTCACTATCCTGTACTCCCTGTCAACTGTATCTCAATAAAACTGGAGAAAAGATAAATAAGAAGGAATAAGCACACACAACTGCATGGGTGAAACTCACAAATACCTGTAACAGCACTGATGGAAGAAGCCAGACACAAAAGCAGAATGCAGAGAGTCATTTTTACACGGGTAGGAAGGACACACCACAAAGAAAATATGACTGTCATGAACCTATATTTATAATTTAAAAATGAAAAAAATCACTGTAAGTAGAAAACACTGGAAAACACAGACATCTCTAAACCTTGGTCTTAAGTAAGATTTGATCTAAAGCCCACTCAAAATAGAAACTAATGAATTATGTGAAAAGGTACATCAGCAAACATGTTCAAAAAGTTACTCTATGTGTGTGACTTTAAGGAAAGCCCCCAGTCCTGAAAAAGCAAAAATCTCTGACCACAGTGCAATAAAACAAGATGTAACGAAAGCAGAAGTAAAAATAATGCTATCCGTTGGAAAGCCTAAAACTCCCTCTTAAAAAACTTTTGACTCAAAGGGGAATTCAAAATCACAGTTGCAGGATACCTAGAAAATAGCACAGATGGAGAAAAGAACACCACACGTGAAACAAAGACAAATTTGTACTCAGAGGAAACTTGATCATCTAAAAACTTAAAATTCCTAACAGAAAAGAATGAAATTAAGCGTCTGATAAGAAGTCAGAAAAAGACACAACTGAATGTGAAGGCAAGCAGAAACAATTAACGAAGAAAACAGCCAGAAGTAACTTAATGAGCACATCTGAATAAAGCTGAAATTTAAAACAGGAGTTCTTTGGAACAAAAAATAAAATAGCCACTTAGAGAAAAGTACTTGTACCCTCAATTACAGACAAGACACCAAAGCTCAGGGAAGTTAAATGACTGGCCCAAGGTCACTATCTTCAGGTTAAGGCACAGCAAAACCTAAACTTGAACCCAGTCAAGTCTGACATCCAGGAGTGCTGAGCACTGGAGAAACACCTGCTACTGTGATTACAGGGTCCACGCTGGCCACCAAGGGGCCAAGGCCCAAAATAAAAGGCCCACAGTTCTCCCAGGCCCTGTCCGTACCCCTGGGGCCATGGTGACTGTGCAGGGAGAGTCTGGCCCAGGGTGGAGTGGGGTCTGAGTAGGGAAGCATCAGGTAAAGAACCCCACTCTTAATTTAGGGTCCAACGGGCACATGGTGTACGCCGGCTACAGGCTCCTCACCCACTGGGGTCTGCCTTGCGTCTCCCCAAGCACAGCACTTGCTCAATGGTTCCAGTGACCATCGTCATCATTGCTAATCTACTTAAAACTTTTACAGCTCCTTCTTTCACAGGCAGTGGGGTCAGTCCCTGTTCACCTAGCTCAGCGGCACACTGGCTTGAGCTGAAGCCTGAGAGAGGACTCAGCTAGAAATCCATTTGCAATCTGCAGAGAGCTACTGGCCTATCTTACCTTTTCAACATGCAGTTCACTTAGCAAGTAGAAAAAAATTTTTAAATAAAAAACTTAAGGCAATTTCAACATACAGCCAGGGATGGACAGGTGGACGGATGTGCCACACAGTCTCCCTGCCCAGGGTCAAAACTTAGCAAGGACCTGGCAAATAAAAGAAACACAGGACACATAAGCTCTATTTCCGTTTCTACTTCCTTTTCTGCCTCCAAATAATGACGAATTATCAAGTGAGAAGCACTCTGCAAATGCCATCGCAATCTATATTGTAAAATCTGATTTAGCAGAGAACAGAAGTTGGAGATGGCATTTGTATTGGATTGTTCCTTTTAACCAGCGCAACAGAGCAATTTCTGAGGACCAGTGATATATAAACAGACATGACTGAATTGATTGGATTCCTGTGAACCCCCATCAGGGCCCCGGAACCAGGAGGTGAGGCACTTGGGGCGAGTCTGAGCAAAACTCAGAGCCTGGATGATGTTCCACCAGGAAAGAGCCAGTAAGGCACCAGTCTGCACCAACCCAGGGGTCTGGCCCATAGGTACGTGTCTTCATTTGAATTTATATGGGTTACCTCTGTAATTAGTTATCTCTGTTAACTAACAGGTATTTCTAATACACATTCAGTGTAACAAATTCAAATAATCCTAAAATAGGCAAAACAAGTCAATCCAACTCAAAAGGTAACAATGTGAACTTGGTGGATGCTGTGTAAAGCTATCAGCAGTTTGTGGTCTTGGATTTTTATTCTATAGATGAGGGTTGTTACTGTATCATGCAGAAACTTGCTTTCTTTTATTACTGCTGGCTTTCTTTTTATTATACACTGTGGTCTTTTTTTTTCCCCAAGAAAATGCATACCACCTTGAGACTCTTTTTAATGCCTGCCTAGTATTTCACTGCACATTTGTGCCACATTTGTTTACCCATGCTCTCCAGACATGTAACTTATTTCCAACCTTGTCCTCTGACAAATAATGCTACAGCCAACGTCCTGCTACATATAACTTTACATGTGGGCCAATACTGCTGCACTGTCTGACATTTCTAAGAAGCCTATTTTTAGTCTGTGCCCGAAGAACCGCAGGGCAGACAGAGAAGTGAGGAAGGAGAGGAGGACTGGACGCCGTCCAGAGAAACAGCAGGGCTCAGACCCCAGACCTCCATAATCAGGTTCATCACACGGGAAGCCCTCCGCAGCTCGTGCCCACGGGGACGCAGCACACAGCACCCTTGGAACAGACCTTGTCTTCCTCAGGCAGCCCTCCTCCACCCACTGCCCTCCCCAGCTTCAGGCTGCACGCGGCCCCAGAGGAGGCTTGTTAGCAACAAAGCATTCCACCTGGAGGGCAACGCCTCCCTCTAATCCGAGCGGGGAATTACTCCACCAGGCTGGCAGAATAGTAATTACAGCTGTGCAGAGGATCCTGCCAACAACGCTGGGGTGGCCGTCCTCACTGTGGCCCCCGTAGATGAGGGAGTGGAGGCTGAGAGGTGAAGGACCAGGCCAAAGTCGCACCACACCCTCTCGCACTCTATCATGCCCATTCAGAGCTAAGCCGCGTGCAGCAGGATGTGTGCTGTGACAGAGATGGTCCATCAATAGCCAAGCACCCCAAGCCACTCCTCTTTGAAGAAAATAAAATCCCAATATACTGAAGGCAGGGCTTCCCTGGTGGCTCAGATGGTAAAGAATCTGCCTGCAGTGCAGGAGACCCCGAGTTTGATCCCTGGGTCGGGAAGATCCCCTAGAGAAGGGAATGACAACCCACCCCAGTATTCTTGCCCTGAGAACACCATGAACAGAGGAGCCGGGTGGGTTACAGTCCATGGGACTGCAGAAGAGTCAGACACCAAGTGACTAACACACACACATACTGAAGGCAGGGGGCTAAAGGGCTGGGTTGGTTTCAAGGCTCTCCAACAAAGTCCAAAGGACTATAGCCCGGGAATCCGTATGCCATTTACTCTCCAAGCCTCAGACTCCAGAGGAAACCCAGGACAATGACAGTCCAGGGCCACCAATCAGGCAAGAGCAGGTCTGAAAAGGAAGAAGCCCAAAAAGGAGGGCCAGGTGTTGCCCAGGGGCTTTCAGGAGGATGCCAATCTGTCTTTTCAGCACTGGAGAAGAGGACCATGCACCCGCATGCACACAGGCTGACTTCCAGTTCAGTTCAGTCGTGTCAGACTGCGACCCCATGAATCGCAGCACGCCTGGCCTCCCTGTCCATCACCAACTCCCGGAGTTCACGCAAACTTATGTCCATCGAGTCGGTGACACCATCCAGCCATCTCATCCTCTGTCGTCCCCTTTTCCTCCTGCCCCCAATCCCTCCCAGGGGGTTATTCGTGAGAACTGGCTATTGCGGGACCAGCCCCCTCCAGACAGAGCTCTGCTCTCGCAGGCCCCGTTCCNGAGTCGGTGACACCATCCAGCCATCTCATCCTCTGTCGTCCCCTTTTCCTCCTGCCCCCAATCCCTCCCAGGGGGTTATTCGTGAGAACTGGCTATTGCGGGACCAGCCCCCTCCAGACAGAGCTCTGCTCTCGCAGGCCCCGTTCCCCAACTATCACAGACTGTGCTGCCCCTTCCAGACAAGGCCACGTCACAGAGCACACGCCCACCTTGCCCCCGCTCCCCGGACTCCCCACGCCAACACCTTATCACTCGCCTGACGCTCTGTGGAGAGCAGCGCCTGGCGGACACCACACTCTCCTGCTGCCAGACACGACCGACACGGCACGAGTTCACCCAAGCGGAGAGAGCGACCATGGCCCTTTCTAGGCAGGAAAGGACCAAAGCGACAGCACTGGGGAGCCACATGCAGGATGTCTTAAGTAAATACACTTAAAGGTCGGTTCCCATCTCCTGCTTCCCTGTGGTCACGTCAGCATAAAAACTCACAGTTGGTTAAAACATTCCCATTACTAGAAAACGAAATTATTTAAGACGGCACTCATCTCTCAATCTGAAAGAGAGAGCAACTGCAAGGAACGACTTATTTCCTCCCTGTGCGCTTTCCGGAGTGTTTGGGGTTTATGTAGCAGGCCTGTCTGGTCATTTCATTACATTCTTTCAGTGCTTAGGTAAACTGAGCTGTGAGAGGCCCCGGTGGCTCCGTCAGTAAGGAATCTGCCGGCAGTGCAGGAGACCCAGGATCGACTCCCGGAGGGAAAGATCTCCTAGAGAAGGGAATGGCACTCCACTCCAGCGTTCCTGTGGGGATAATCCCACGGACAGAGGAGTCTGGCGGGCTACAGTCCATGGGGTCGCAACTGAACCACCACCAAACCTGGCGGTACAGAATCAACACGGCATCCTGCTTCTGAGCTGACCAGGTGCCATCAGCACAGCAACCCTGGGAGGCAGGTTCCATCCCCTCTGGGCAGACTGAGAAACAGAGGCTCACATATGGAGACAGGGGTGAAGGAGGTCTGTTTAAGGGCCAGAAGGTCTGTCTGCCTGACGCCATCAACTTCAACAAACCCTGTCTTTATTCTTTTCAAGACATTTACCTAAAACTCTCCAAGAAAAGAACAAACTCAGTGAAGGGCAGCAGGCAGTGATCAGATGCTCCTGTTGGGTGTGTCTACCTTGGAGAGAGTGGACAGTAGGGAGAGCGCCAATGCCCCAGGGAGGCCCTTGGTTACACTCTGAGCTCCTGCCGGTGAGGGCAGGGGCTGTGAGGCTTGGGTTTAAATCTTCAGCACAGGGCTGAGCACACAATTAGAAACCCCAACCTCTAGCGAACTAAAGAGCCCCAAGTGTATAAGCCTGCCTGCTCCAAACCCCCAGGCCCTCAGCTAGTGCTGGATCCAGGAGCCATTAATAGCTACTGTTTACTGAGCGCCTGCCCTCCTGTGCCAGGCACCTTAGAAACACCTCAGCGTAGGACCCACTGAATCCTCCCCCAGTGCTAGGAGGCAGGTGTCACTGTGACATTTTGCAGACAAAGAGAATGGAGACTCCAAGATTAAATCATCTTGATCACCCAGCTCACAAGCGGAAGAACCTGGACATGAAGACAGCTGACCAAAGCCAAGGGCTACTCTCCGTCAGGAAAAGGAATTTGACGGATTCTCTCCAGGTTCCAACTAAGTTCCAACTAACAATAACAACGTTTCCGTAGTCACTTCGCCCACTAGGTGTGAGCTCCTAGAACAGACAGGCGGGGAAAGTGGGGGCCAGAGCCAAGTGGGTGAGTAAAGAACTGGGAGCAAGAGGGCAGTGGCCTCCAGATAACCCCTCCCACACAGCAGCCACATCACCAGCAGCAAGACCACCAAGGGCTGTAATGCGAGCCTCAAAAACCCCCGGAAGGGCTGCTGTGAGAGCTCCCCAACAGGGGCGGTCCCTGAATGCACAGAGGCTAGAAGAAAACACCTGTGCCGAGTCCCATGACTTTACCTGAAAAGGAAAATCAAAGGGGACCTGACTGCCTGTGCCTCTCCGCACACCGGCCCCACCAGCCCCACCGGCCTCATCTGAGCAGATGCCCAGGCACCTGCACTGGAGTCCTCGGGAATGCCACCTCTGCTGTGCCTGTCAATGCCAATCGAAGGCTGAGATCCTACACCAGGCCACAGGAAGCCTTCAACAGTCGCTGCTTTTAATTTAGGAAATGTGCGCGCCGAAAATGACTTCAAATGATGATTCATTTAGAAAAGCCCCCAGTTCAGAAACACCCACTCTCGTATACTACTTTATGTAAACTGGCACAAAATTTTTTTAAAAAGAGTTTAACGGAACTCTTACCGAAACGCTACTCACTGGGAAGACCCCACACTACAGAAACATACTCTCAAGTGCTATCACATACAAATTATGTTTCTGAAGACAAATTTGACTGAATTTCACCAAAATTATATTATTATCCAAAATTAGAAATAGCCCAATGTCCACCGATAGGAAACGGTAAAATCATGTGAATCCACACGTCATTCTCTGTAGTCACTAAAATAAATGATGTAATCAGTCTACGCAGGTGTCATGGAGCACACCAAGACATTAAGTGAGGGGCAGCCTGCTGTAGGTCTACACACACACACACACACACACACACACAACATTAAGTGAGAGGGGCAGCCTGCTGTGTACACACACACACACATACACACACGACATTAAGTGAGGGGGCAGCCTGCTGTGTACACACACACACACACGGGGAATGGCACACACACAGGCAGCCTGCTGTACACACACACACACACAGGCAGCCTGCTGTACACACACACACACACACACACAGGCAGCCTGCTGTATATACACATACACACACACGGGGAATGGATAATGTGCATAATTTTTCTTCCCTGCTTTCAAACAACGAACGGTCTCCTTTCAGAAAGACTGGGGAAGAAGCCTTAAATTTTTCAATATAGATTTAATTTTCCTAAGTACTTTCTAAAACAAGTCAACTGGGACTATCTGGGCCAAGGTTAAGATTAAGACCTATTTTTGTTTTCTTCTTCCATACACATGCATATTTTAAAAAAACCTTACAAATATTATTTTTAAAACATTAACAGTATGATAGATCTGTATATATTAGTCTGGGGGAAAAAGCTCATGATTAAGTTTGAAAATGAAGAACAGAACAGCATGAGCCCATCTTTGCTCTTTAGTACGAGAAGGATAAACACACCGAAACATAAAGACGCCTATTGCCTTGGAAGCTGAAGAGAAGAGCATTCATTTTTCTACACATACTTGCTTCTTTTTTCCCCCCAGTAAGTATATTTTTGCAATTAATTTTATATCAGAAAGAATTCCACTTTATGCTTCAGGGCAGTGTTCCACTCTCCCCAACTATTTCTGAACACTTAGCCCATTCAGACCCACGGACAGGTTGGCCCTCCCAGACCAGCCTGTGTGCTCTGCACACCCTGGAACAGAGCAGTTCTTTAAGCTCTGAACTGGATGTAAACAACACCTGCCAAAAAAAGCTCTAAAGAAACAAAGGAACCGTGGAGAGTGCTGGAGGTGACCTCCTTTTTCCAGTTGGTGCGGCAGTGAGATTCACCCCCCAATTCCACACAGAGATGAGCTCGAAGCACGTTGGGAAAATCAACTCAAGGCCTGAAGCTGAAGTCCTACCCCACCCC
>SJYX01006619.1:226357-294911 GCA_006410675.1 Oreotragus oreotragus | reverse complement strand
GTGTGTGTGTGTGAAGGCCAAAAAGACGGACAATAATAAACCCAGCCTCTTGAGTGTGTGGGTCTGAGGGCTCAGGGGGCATTCTCGCCTTTTATTCTGGATACTTGGGCACTTAGGAAAGCAGGCGATTTGAAAGAGCAAAGACAAAGAAATGTATCTGGAGCCGGGAATCCAAATCGTCTCTGGCACTTGTCCATACACACCGTCAGCACCGACGGGGAGCGGCCAGCCGCGGGGGAGTGATTGGTTTCGTTTCATCCCAGCTGCTGGGCAGATATTGATTGTTCTAATTCACAGGTGAGACACGGAGACTTTGAGAAGTGAAGGAACTTGTCCAAGGCCACACAAGCCAGACTTGGGAGGAAAGTTAACCCGCTTCAACTTAACTCGGATCAGGGTGAAGTTTATGCTTAGCGCTGAGCACCGCAGTGCCTGGTGCATAGTAGGCTCAGTGAATACTGGTTGGTTTGTGGAATGGAGATGAATCTCTCTTGGCTGGAAGGTAAAGGACTCTGGAACTCTTTAAGAATCAGGAGGTTATCTCTTTTATTATCTGGAGAGAGAGAACCAAAAAAAAAAAAAAAGATGAAAAGTTTGGAGGGTTTTGATTGCTCTGGAAAACAGGTGAGAAAATACTACAGATGGCAGGCAGGGAGAATGTCAAATGAACAAATGAAAGGAGAGTGACGCCCTCTGGGGACAGCAAAGGCTGCTAAGTCCCTGGGAGTTGAAATGGCGTCGTGCTTCAGGAGCACCAGGAAACCCGGCTTTTGTCCCAGTCTCAGGAAATCATTTTCATCCTGCACTTCTCTGGGGTGACAACAGCCACAATGCTAGGTACTGTTTACTGAGCACTTTTCCGGGCTGGGCAGGCTGGTAAGCACTTTACAAGAGATAACTCAATACATGGGAGACAGTTATTATTGTTCCCACTTGATGGATAAGGATATTGAGGTCATGGGTGGTGGAGCAAGGATTTGACCCCAGCTGCGCTGGTCTGTGGGTAGAACAAGGCGAAGATGCTGGAGCAGGGAGAGGGGCTGTTATCCTTGGACTAACACTGTCAGTTAGGGCTGGTACCTGGGGTTTCTCTAGGACCCTGAAAGTGTCCATCAAGCTCTCCCAGAACTGAAGACCTAGAGAGGACAGAGGTAGGAAGGAGAAAGGGATCAGAGTATGAGGGCTGGACCAGGGCTGGACTTTGGGTCATTTATCCCCAAGAGACTGCGGGCAATGTAGAGGGGAACAATCAATGAGCCAGTTTCATTTCATTAAAGTTACTAAGAGGGCGACAGAGGATGAGATGGTTGGATGACATCATCGATTCAATGGACATGAACTTGGGCAAACTCCAGGAGATGGTGAGGGACAGGCAAGCCTGGTGTGCTGCAGTCCATGGGGTCGAGAAGAGTCAGACATGACTTGGCAACTGAACAACAACTATAAAGTAAACAGCAGTAGTCAGAGCTGGAACATTGAAAGGAAGTGTGAACTGATTGGGCCAAGGAAGGCAAAGCTGGGGAGAGCTGGCGTGAAGCAATGGACAAGAGTTAGTTCAGTTTTTTGTTTGGTTTGGTTTTTTGTCATTCAGTAGCTAAGTTGTGTCCTACTCTTTGCAGCCCCATGGATTGCAGCACGCCATGCTTCCCTGTCCTTCACTATCTCCCAGAGTTTGCTCAAACTCATGTCTGTTGAGTCAGTAATGCCCTCCAACCATCTCATCCTCTGTCACCCGCTTCTCCTCTTGCCCACAGTCTCTCCCAGCATTTTCCAATGAGTTAGCTCTTTGCATCAGATGCCAAAGTATTGGAGCTTCAGCATCAGTCCTTCCAATGAACATTCGAGGTTGATTTCCTTTAGGATTGACTGGTTTGATCTCCTTGCTGTCCAAGGGACTCTCAAGAGTCTTCAGCTCCACAGTTCAAAAACATCAATTCTTTGGCACTCAGCCTTCTTTGTGGTCCAACTCTCACATCCATACATGACTAGTAGAAAAACCATAGCTTGTTCAGCTTAGGGTTTTTTCTTCTTCTTTTAAATATTCAGAAACTATGCTTATGAGTGGAGAAATCTCTTCGAACCCCCAAACTGAGTCAGAGGGAGGATTCCATCTATTTCTCAGAGCCAATTGCAGATTTTATGAATCCATAATTTTATTTGTCCCAAAATGTGTTCACTGTTTTTGGTTGCATTGAAATTTAATATTTTTGTATAACACATACATATATTTCTTCATTCATGATTTTCTTTTCTAAAACCAGATTATGGATAGATACTGATTTCCTTTGCATTAATTTCACATGGAACATGGAAAGCCCATCATTGGTCATATTCAGGTCTTTTTTTTTTTTTTCTTCTTAGCCCTTTGGAAAGTTGCCTCCCTTTGTGCTCCCTCTTCTTTCTCTCTCTCTCTCCTTTTTTCCCCTCTACTGTCTTCTTCTTTAACCCCCAGTGGCACACTCCAACCTTCCCTCTGTCACAGTCCCAGTCTTCCTGGTGGTCATCTTTGTACGTATCTGTGGCTCCTACAAGACTAGGAGCTCCTCCAGACAGACTTGGTGAATTCTTCATTTTTTTTAATTCCCCTAGCCCACAATCTGTATCACATCGTAGGTGCTTAATGAGAGATGATTGAATGAAAGAAGAAAAAAAAAGATGAACGGACAGAGAATCTTGAAGGTCAGGATTTGACCTCTGCTGGTGCCCTATAGTCCTGGCCTCAAAAGGAAGCCAGAAAAGCTGCCCCTCATCACTCCGCTGCCTGGAGAGCCTCCATCAGGAATGTTCTCCACTGGGACCCCCCTGGTGGTCTGGTGGTTAAGACTCGGTGCTCCCAACGTAGGGGCCTGGGTTCCATCCCTGGTCAGGGAACTAGATCCCGCATGCTGCACCTTTGAGTTCACATGGTGCAACTAAGACCCAAACCAGACACACACACAGAAAGAATAGTCACTATTTATTGAGTACTTTGGGGTAAGGAAATTAAAACACAGATTTGTGGAGTTGCTCGAGTTTCCATAGGGAGCTGGTGACAGAGCTGAGTAGAAAGGAGAACACACACTTGTTGAGGGCTTGTCGCACTGCTCCCACTTTCTGTATATCACAGCCTCTTCACCCTGATTCTGTGAGTTAGGGTCTATCATCAACCCCATTTTACAGATCAATCTATTGAGGCTACTGGACCTTCATCCACCACCACTGCCTGGCTGTGAGATGGACAAGAGAAACTCTCTCGCCCTCCAGACCTCAGAGAGCTCTGGCAAATCAGTGTCCCACTGGAGGGAAGGGAAGTGGAGGACCCCTAGACACAGAACACAAACAGGAAGCCAGCCTTCAAGCACTGACCCAGGCATGGAGTCCAGGGACAGGTCTGGAAGCCTCTCCTGGTGGCCCCATGCACACAACCCGCAGGTTCCAGAAAGGCCCAGTCAGCTCACCTGAACTCACCTTTTCAGTGGTTGTCCATGCTCAACCCTGAAGCAGGCACTGAGTCTATGCCCTTCCCCTGGGCTTGCCCCCAGCCTGGAGCCATGGTCTGAAAAGAATGCAGGATTCAAAGTCAGACACCTCTGAGTGAGATTCTGTCTTTATTCTCCTTTACTGTGTGTCTTTACACAAGTGGCTCTGACTCACTGAATCTCTGAAAACTGGGGAAGAGGATTGTCGGGAGAACTGCATGAGGTGATGTGCACACTGTATCAGCTGTTAGCACAAGTTGGCAACTAGCAGGCATTCAGCACATGTTGCTTATTCCTGCTACTCCTTTTTCATCTCAGACACCTTGGAGCCTGCCTTGTCAGTCATCAGTTGCTTTGTAACAAGCAGCCCCAAAACTCAGTGGCTTAAAACAACAACAGGGAATGCCGTGGTGATTCAGTGGTTAAGAATCTGCCTGCAAATGTAAGAGATACGGGTTCAGTCCTTGCTTCAGGAAGACTCCACATGCCTCAGGGAAAAGTAAGCCTGTGTGCTGCAACTACTGAGCCTGAGCTCTTGAGTCTGGAACAAGAGAAGCCACTGCGATGAGAGGTCGGCACACCACAATTAGAGAGGAGCCCCTGCTAGCTGCAACTAGAGAATGCCTGCTGGAGAAGGCGATGGTGCCCCACCCCAGTACTCTTGCTGGAAAATCCCATGGGTGGAGGAGCCTGGTGGGCTGCAGTCCATGGGGTCAGGAAGAGTCGGAACCAACTGAGCGACTTCACTCTCACTTTTCACTTTCCTGCATTGGAAAAGGAAATGGCAACCCACTCCAGTGTTCTCGTCTGGAGAATCCCAGGGCCGGGGGAGTCTGGTTGGCTGCCGTCTATGGGGTCGCACAGAGTCGGACACGACTGAAGCCACAGCAGCAGAGAATGCCTGCTCACAGCAACAAAGACCCAGCACAGCCAAAAATAAACAAATACATAAATTTAAACAACTACAAATTGTAATTTCTCACAGTTTGGGGGGTTTTGGATGGGTGGAAAAGTTGGCTTAAAGCTCATGGCATCCGGTCCCATCACTTCAGGGCAAATAGATAGGGAAACAGTGGAAACTGGCAGACTATTTTTCTGGGCTCCAAAATCACTGCAGATGGTAACTGCAGCCATGAAATTAAAAGATGCTTACTCCTAGGACTGTAGCCCACCAGGCTCCTCCATCCATGGGATTCTCCAGGCAAGAATACTGGGGTGGGTTGCTATTTCCTTCTCCAGGGGAGTCTTCCCAACCCAGGGATCGAACCCGGGTCTCCCACATTGCAGGCAGATGCTTTAACCTCTGAGCTACCAGGGAAGCCCCCAAATTCTGTTTGTGACCTAGTTTATAACCATTTTCCTAAGAAAATAACTAATTTTAATTTTAAACAAGTAAAAGGAAGCGAAATTTCATCACGGCCCTTTCAACAAAGAACAGGAGCAGTTCGCTAGAGTTGCCAAGCATCAGGGTTCAGCAGGGAAGGAGGGCACGAGGCACAGGTGCCCTTCTGTTCAGGTAACAAACCCTGCCCAGATGGGGAGCCCAGTGGGAGCAGGGGCGGAGGGAGGACTTTGGTCCAGGATCTGGCAGCTGAACTGGAGGCTGTGAAGCCGGTTGTCCACAGTTAAAGGCATAAGGGTAACCCTTACTTATAAGATACATCATTCAATATCCACCTACTGATTGAATCTTATTTTATTCTTCAGTGCTTCCATGGTGGCTCAGAGGATAAAGCGTTTGCCTGCAATGCAGGAAACCTGGGTTCGATCCCTGGGTCGGGAAGATCCCCTGGAGAAGGAAATGGCAGCCCACTCCAGTATTCTTGCCTGGAGAATTCCACAGACAGAGGAGCCTGGCGGGCTACAGTCCACGGGGTCGCAAAGAGTCGGACACAACTGAGCGACATCACTCACTCACTCACTTCAAATCTTGAGAAAGACATGTTAATGCCTCTTACCACAATTCATATTTCTGGCAGTTTCTNATGGCTGGGTGGCATCACCGACTCAACGGACATGAGTTTGAGTGAACTCTGGGAGTTGGGGATGGACAGGGCGGCCTGGCGTGCTGCAGTCCATGGGGTCACAAAGAGCCGGACACGACTGCACTGACCTGGCTGGGTTCTTCCACTGCACCTGGTACAACAGGGGTCACTGGGCCCGCTGCCTTGCCTCTTCTTCCACAGGGTTTCTCGTGCTCCAGGGTTTTCCTTGTGGCCCCTCTCTCCAGTCTGGGCCTCCTTAGAGCATGACAGCTGGGTTCCAAAGGAGTGAAAGTGGAAGCTGACAGGCCTCTTAACACGTGCTGCCAGTGAGTCAGTTCTCAGAACCTGTCTTCCTCACCCCACGTCTTAGCCAAACCTCCACTCATCCTGTCTAGTGAGGACGTTCCCTCCGACCGAAAACATTATGTGTGTGTGTGTGTGAGTTAGTCACTCACTCGTGTCCAGGTCTTTGGGACCCCATGGACTGTAGCCCGTTAGACTCCTCTGTCCATGGCGTTTCCCGGCAAGAATACCAGAGTGCGTTGCCATTTCATTCTCCAGGGGATCTTCCCGACCCAGGGATTGAACCCAGGTCTCCTGCATTGCAGGCAGATTCTTTAGCATCTGAGCCATCAGGGAAGCCAAAAAATATTTACTGAGCTCCATCATGGCAGCCAGTCAGAGTGCTGAGAAATGGCAAGGTGAGAAATAACTTATCTCTTCATTCAAGAAACTTTCAAGAGGAATTAAAAAAAAAAAAAAAACTGATTCATCAAGCTCTCACTACCTCCAGGTGCCAGCGAGTTCAAGCTTGTATTCTTGTGGCAAAGCATTGAGACACGAGTTGTTGGAGCAAGGAATGGCGATTATTCTGAAAGCTAGCCAACTGAGAAGATGATAGACTCATGTTCCAAAAGCCATCTTGCCTGAGTTAGAATCCAGACTTCTTTTATACTAAGAAGAGGGGGTAGTAAAGTCAAACATTTCCTGGTTCCAGTCAGCCCCTGGAGTGTCTGTGTTCATTTCTCCCTTCCTGCAGTCTTTTGCCAGGTGGGCCTGGTCAGGAAGTTTCCTGGTGAGCTAAACAAAGGTATTTTAGTTTAACGCTCATTACCTGGGAGGCATGGTTCTCAGAGATGGGCCATTATGTATCACTGAAGCTTACAGGCAACATCTCTTCAGTGATTAACGTGTAATAGAATACAAAGACTCTTCCCTACTACACAGGCATGGGCCTGAGCTGGGTCTGAATCATCCAGGTCTGATTCCGACCTAGTAGCACATTCTCCCAGAGAAGGCAATGGCAACCCACTCCAGTACTCTTGCCTGGAAAATCCCATGGACGGAGGAGCCTGGTGGGCTGCCGTCTATGGGGTCGCACAGAGTCGGACACGATTGAAGCAACTTAGCAGCAGCAGCATGCTCTCCCGGCTCAGAACTGCAGTAACTTGCAGTACAATCTAGGAATGTGAGCCTACAGCTTGTGCAGTGATTCCACATGCCGGGGATTCCTGGATGGGCCTGCTGTCATTCTCTGCACCTGTGCTCCAGAAGGCAACTGTACCAGTGGCAGAGAGCCTGAGTCCCAGTTACTGTCCAGAAAATGTGGTCATCTTAACTGAAGGAAAAAAAGACCGTAGTCCAGGGAGAAATTTTCTAGCTGGGGATGCTGGGGGAGCCTTCCTGGAGCAGGTGCTTTGGACACCAGGCTTTGAAGGAACAGTGGAGTTTAATCAGAGGAGACTGGGGAAGAACATTCCAGATGGAAGGACCAGCCTGAATGAAGGGCCAGAGATGGGAGCATCTGGGCCCCAGAAGGGGACCATGGGCTGGCTGGTGGCCATCAGAAAAGTGGCCACATCCTAGGAAATGTGGCCGCTGGCAGGAATGGGAGCCTTGGGCTAAAAATATGACGCTTGGGTCTGAACAGGCAGTCTGGGCCCTGCACAGACCTCGGCGTTCACATCTAGGTCTCAGTACCTCACACAGAAGGGCTTAAAAGCGAGGTCTCCTCTGAGGGGCTCATGACAGAGGGAGTTCAGGGCTGGAGTGCTGTCGATTTCTCAACACCACACCTGAGTCTTATGAATTTGCCCTCTGCTTTCCACCACAGAGAGAGACCCAGGAGAGAGAACGAGCCAAGACTGGGGAAGAAAAGGTGTAAGAAGATAAGATTTAAAACCTGGCAACTTTGGGACTTCCCTGGTGGTCCAGAGGCTCAGACTCCAAGTGTGCAGTGCAGGGGGCTGGGTTTGATCCCTGGTCAATGAACTAGATCCCACATGCCACAACTAAGACCTGGTGTAGCCAAATAAATACACATTTATTTAGTTCAAAACCTGGCAACTTCGGCTGAGAGAAGAGGGTGAAAATTTTGAGGGATAGAGCTTCTCTGGTGGCCCAGTTCTCCCGCCAATGCCGGGGACTCAGGCTGCTCTCTGGGTGGGGAAGATCCCCTGGAGAAGGAAATGGCAACACACTCCCCTATTCTTGCCTGGGAAATCCCATGGACAGAGGATTCTAACAGGCTACAGTCCATGGGGTTGCAAAGAACTGGACACAGTTTAGCAACTGATCATGAGGTGGGAAAGGAAAGAAGAAATTCACTAAGGAGGCTTCTAAATGAAGATGGGATGGCAAATACCAAAAAAGCAAGTACCAATGGCAGGATACCTGAACTGTGGTCCTCTTTCCCAATGAGAATCTTCCCACTTTTGAATCTTCCTCAGCGTGGAGCCTGAGAAGCCTTACCAACTGATGGAGCTGACACGTGACCAGGAGGTAAGAGTGGAAGAATAAAGGAAGGTCACTGGCAGGAGAATTTAGGAATCAGGTCTTGCCCTCTGTGGCAGGATTCCAGAAACGTGGTACTAGAGAAATAATAGATCTCAAAATCTAACTTTCTTACGCAAAAGGGAGAAGAAAACCCAAACTGAGGAAAAAGAGTATTTGCTAACCATATATCTGAAAAGGGTCTGATATCCAGAATATCTAAAGAACACATCTCAGTAACAAAAAGACAAACAACTCCATGAAAATGTGGGCAAAGGACTTGAATAGACATTTCTCATTTCTCCAAAGAAGATATACAAATGGCCAACAAATATATGAAAAAAGGCTCAACATCATTAGCCATCAGGAAAATGCAAATTAAAAGAACAGTGAGATACAGCTTCATACCCTCTGGGATGCCTGTATGGAAGATAACAAGTGTTGGTGAGGATGGGAATGTATTGGAACACTCATCTATTCCTGATGGAAATGTAACATGGTGTACCTGCTCAGTAAAACAGGATGGAGCGTCCTAAAAACATTAAACATAGGATTATCACATAACCCAGCAATTCTATACCTAGGTGTTTACCTAAAAGAGTTGAAGACAGAGGTTCAAACAAAAGCTTATACAGGACTGCTCATAGCAGCATTATTCACAGTAGTCAAAAGGTAGAAACAACCCAAATGTCCATTAACAGCTGAGTAGATAAAATGTGGTAGACTCGTGTGCTCAGTTGCTCAATCGTGTTCAATGCTCTTTGGCCTCATGGACTGCAGCCCACCCAGCTCCTCTGTCCATGGAATTCTCCAGGGAAGAATACTGGAGTGGGTTGCCACGTCCTACTCCAGGGAATCTTCCTGACCCAAGGATGGAACCCACATGTCTTGCATCTCCTGCATTGGCAGCAGATTCTTTACCACTAGTGCCAGTGAAATACTATTTATTTAACTATTGAAAGAAGTACTGTTAGGCGCTATCACATGGAGGAACTTTGGAAACATGACACAAAGAGAAGCCAGATGCAAAAGGCCGTATGTTACATAATCCCGTTCACGAGACATACGCCAGATAGGCAGATCCATAGAGACAGAAAGCAGATTAGGGTTGCCAGGGGCTGGGAGAAGTGGGGATGGGGAGTGACTGCTTAATGGCTGTGGGATTTCCTTTTGGGGATGATGAAACTAGACGGAGGTGAAAGTTGCGCAACATTGCAAGTGTACGAAATGTACACACGTTAAAGTAGTTAAAATCTTAAACTTCACGGTATGTATATTTTACCACAATAAGAACAGTCCTCATTTGAAATGGCTCTTTTGCTGGGATCTTGGTCAGTTACGTTACTGCTATCTGTTGACATGCATGTATTTATTGTTTTAATTTTAAAGAACTATCTGTTTATTTATTTGGCTGCTCCGGGTCTTTTATTTAGGTTTTAAAAAGCTCCAGGCCTTTTATGTAGAGCCAGGACATCTTTTTGGGGGGCATGCAGGATCTTTAGTCACAGCATGAGACGTTTAGTTGTGGCACATGAGATCTAGTTCCCAGATCAGGGGTCTAGTTCCTGGACCAGGGATGGAACCCAGGCCCCCTGCATTGGGAGCACAGATTTCAGCCACTGGATCACCAGGAAAGTCCCTTGTGTATCATTTAGGTTTCCAACCTGCCTGGTGATATTTAAATTTTAAGGGAAATACACACTTTATTTCTAAATGGCTTATTCATCTGAGTCCAAGAGGAAACGGGATTTGTGGAGTCAAGGACACTTTCTCCTATGGCATCAGAGGAGTTTCCTGGGTCCCCATTAGGAGTAGATGGCCTAATGATGACGAGGCTGGCAAGCTGAGGGCAGTCAAGATCTGTTTTACAGCCCAGTCTGAGTGGCCATAGCGGTCGTTTGTCTTTCAGGAGAATGGTGATCACTGAGAAAAGCAGCCAGTTCAGCTGGCAACTGAGTCACACAAGTGCCTTTCTTGGAGATGACCGGAGTTCTTTGGTCTGCCTCAGAGAAGGGCGTTTGTGTACTTCCCATTTTGTCAGACAAATACTAGAAAGGTACGTCCTTCAGAGTTGAGCTTTACTGAAATCACTTTTATGGCTTCATCAGTGTCATTCCAAAGCAGAAGTGGCCTTCCTTTTTTTCTGCAAAGAGCATGGCAATGCAGAATGCCACTTTTAATAGCACCGTTTGGAGCTACTGCTTTGATTCAAGCTAGGCAGCCAGCAATTTTACCCACCATAGTAACTGTCTCCACAGTGAAAAAGCAAATAGTGTCTTAGTATCATTATGAAAATGGTTTTGACTCTTCTAGGCCCTTAAGAGGTGAGGGGTCTGTAGGCCACAGTTTGGGAACAGTGTGCCTGAGTATGTTTCTCTTCTCATAATTTAAAAGCAAGAAAAGGAACTCCCTGGTGATCTGGTGGTAAGGACTCTACTTTCACTGCCAAGGGCACTTTCAGTCTCTGTTTGAGGAATTAAGATCCTACAAACTGGGCAGTCAGAAACAATAACAAAAATACAAGTAGCGGCTGCACTGGTGGTCCAGTGACTAAGACGCTGCTCTCAGCACAGGGGGTCCAGGTTCAAGCCCTGTCGACAGAACTACATCACACGTGCCTCAAAGAAGATCAAAGCTCACTTGTGTTGCAACTAAGACCAGATGCAGCCAAATAAATAAATATTTTTAAAAAAATTTAAAAAGCAGAACAGATAAAAACTACCAGAAGCAGGCTCATGTAGAGTTACTTTTTGAGCACATGACTCATAATGCATGTGTGCATGCGTACTAATAGGTGCTCAATAAATATTTTTTGAATCTTGAGGAATGGCTGCCGCCTACAGGGTTTACTACATGCCAGGTGTTGTGCTAAACAGTCCACATACCTTGTCTCACTGAATCTGTCATCCCCATTTTACAGATGAGAAAAGCAAGGCTCAGAGAGAGTAAGGAACTAGCCAACACAGCTAACGATGACGAGATCCATGAGTCAAACCCAGTTTTGCCTGATTTCAAGTCGTTACGCCATACTGAATTTGTTNATGGCCATAGCGGTCGTTTGTCTTTCAGGAGAATGGTGATCACTGAGAAAAGCAGCCAGTTCAGCTGGCAACTGAGTCACACAAGTGCCTTTCTTGGAGATGACCGGAGTTCTTTGGTCTGCCTCAGAGAAGGGCGTTTGTGTACTTTCCATTTTGTCAGACAAATACTAGAAAGGTACGTCCTTCAGAGTTGAGCTTTACTGAAATCACTTTTACGGCTTCATCAGTGTCATTCCAAAGCAGAAGTGGCCTTCCTTTTTTTCTGCAAAGAGCATGGCAATGCAGAATGCCACTTTTAATAGCACCGTTTGGAGCTACTGCTTTGATTCAAGCTAGGCAGCCAGCAATTTTACCCACCATAGTAACTGTCTCCACAGTGAAAAAGCAAATAGTGTCTTAGTATCATTATGATAATGGTTTTGACTCTTCTAGGCCCTTAAGAGGTGAGGGGTCTGTAGGCCACAATTTGGGAACAGTGTGCCTGAGTATGTTTCTCTTCTCATAATTTAAAAGCAAGAAAAGGAACTCCCTGGTGATCTAGTGGTAAGGACTCTACTTTCACTGCCAAGGGCACTTTCAGTCTCTGTTTGAGGAATTAAGATCCTACAAACTGGGCAGTCAGAAACAATAACAAAAATACAAGTAGCGGCTGCACTGGTGGTCCAGTGACTAAGACTCTGCTCTCAACACAGGGGGCCCAGGTTTAAGCCCTGTCGACAGAACTACATCACACGTGCCTCAAAGAAGATCAAAGCTCACTTGTATTGCAACTAAGACCAGATGCAGCCAAATAAATAAATATTTTTTAAAAAATTTAAAAAGCAGAACAGATAAAAACTACCAGAAGCAGGCTCATGTAGAGTTACTTTTTGAGCACATGACTCATAATGCATGTGTGCATGCGTACTAATAGGTGCTCAATAAATATTTTTTGAATCTTGAGGAATGGCTGCCACCTACAGGGTTTACTACATGCCAGGTGTTGTGCTAAACAGTCCACATACCTTGTCTCACTGAATCTGTCATCCCCATTTTACAGATGAGAAAAGCAAGGCTCAGAGAGAGTAAGGAACTAGCCAACACAGCTAACGATGACGAGATCCATGAGTCAAACCCAGTTTTGCCTGATTTCAAGTCGTTACGCCATACTGAATTTGTTACTACAGGGTTTACTACATGCCAGGTGTTGTGCTAAACAGTCCACATACCTTGTCTCACTGAATCTGTCATCCCCATTTTACAGATGAGAAAAGCAAGGCTCAGAGAGAGTAAGGAACTAGCCAACACAGCTAACGATGACGAGATCCATGAGTCAAACCCAGTTTTGCCTGATTTCAAGTCGTTACGCCATACTGAATTTGTTCGGCAGCAAAATCTTTAGTGTAGCATTAGATGAACAAAAAGAAAGGAAAATAATTAGAGGAAAATTTAAGACAATCTTGGAAATAAGTTTGGAAAACTAGGATGCCTGCATAAATATGTTTACTTCCTAGTTAACACAGTGAATGAAGACATGATGGTTCCATTTGCCTAGGCCAGTGGGTTAGCAGCTAAATGTATAGCTGGTCTAAAGAGGGTATACCAAGAATGATGGGGAATTCGCTGGAGGTCTAGTGGTTAGGACTCAGGGTTTTCATTGCCATGGCCTGGGTTCAATCCCTGGTCAGGGAAGTGAAATTCTGCAAGCAGTATGGCACAGCCAGAAAAAGGATTGATGGGTGATAATCGGGGCAGCAAGCCCCTTCTCACAAAGGCTGCGTTTGGGTGTCCAGAATTTTATCTTCCCACCAGAAGACTAGAGACAAACAACAGCCAGAGAGGAAATGGCATGCCGGTGGAGCCCAGCTGCAGAATATGCAAAATTCCACTGCAGGGGGCTCGGTTTCTATCTCTGATCCAGAAATTAGGATCTTGCATGCCACAAGGCAAGGCCAAAAGAAACAAAAATGAAATGGCAAGAATAANAACAGCCAGAGAGGAAATGACATGCCGGTGGAGCCCAGCTGCAGAATATGCAAAATTCCACTGCAGGGGGCTCGGTTTCTATCTCTGATCCAGAAATTAGGATCTTGCATGCCACAAGGCAAGGCCAAAAGAAACAAAAATGAAATGGCAAGAATAATGAGATGACTGGGCTGCCCTGGGTTGGGTCCCCACTGGCCAGGGGCCACGCCTGCAAAAGTTCTTCTAGAGCAACTTGTTCAGTCACTAAGTCACGGCCGACTCTTTGCAACCCAATGGACTGCAGCGCGCCAGCTTTCCCTGTCCTTTACCATCTCCCAGAGTTTCACAAACTCATGTCCATTGAATCGATGATGTCATCCAACCCTCTCATCCTCTGATGCCCACTTCTCCCCCTGCCTTCAATCCTTCCCAGCATCTGGGTCTTTTTCCATGAGTCAGTTCTTCCCATCAGATGATTAAAGTATCGAGCTTCAGCTTCAGCATCAGTCCTTCCAATGAATATTGAGGATTGATTTCCTTTAGGATTGACTGGTTTGATCTCCTTGCTGTCCAAGGGACTCTCAAGAATCTTCTCCAGCACCGCAGTTCAAAAGCATCTAGAGTGGCTAAGAATGGCTTTTCCCTGAGAANCTTCCAATGAATATTGAGGATTGATTTCCTTTAGGATTGACTGGTTTGATCTCCTTGCTGTCCAAGGGACTCTCAAGAATCTTCTCCAGCACCGCAGTTCAAAAGCATCTAGAGTGGCTAAGAATGGCTTTTCCCTGAGAAGCTTAACTGAGTCACTCCTGAGGTTGTACCTATTCTTTGCAGGGGAAGAATTAACCAGTGAAACACCAGATGATAGTCTTGTCAGGTGTTCATTAATGCCGCAGGCCAAACTCCTTGGACTTCTGAAATATGATCTTATCCCTCCTGACCTCTCCAGGCTCATCTCTCACCCCATCACTTTCCAGGGTCATAGCTTTCACCAGCTGACTTGGTACCACCTGTTCCTTTTGCCTGGAATAAACTGTCCCTGGACCCACACAACCTCCTTTGCCTAGTGGAATCCTACTCAACCCTCAACACTCAGGCTGGACATCACCTCATTTTTTTTTTTTTAATGTTCTTGGTTTAGTGTTTTTTGATTAATTTTGTTTGTTTGTTTTGGCTGTGTGGCACGGCATGCAGGATCTTAGCTCCCCAAACAGGGATCAAACCTGTGCCCCCTGCAGTGAAAGTCTGGAGTCCTAACCACTGGACCAGGAAGGAATTCCCAGGAATATCACCTCTTTTAAGAACACTTTTCTGTTGACACCCGCCTCCAAATTCCCATAGCATCGTATCTCTAAGGGTTGTTTGGCACCAGTCCCAGGATACCAAGGCTCACAAGACAGATATGATGCTCATGGAGCTTATAGGCCAGTGTTTTACGCTGAAAATCCTGCTTGCTTGTCTTGCCTATTAGGCTATAAGATCCTCTGACTGGGATGGTGTTTGCGTGTTCACTGCTACATAGCCAAATCTCACACAGTGCCTGGCACAGCATAGGAGGGACTTCAATAAATATTTGCTAAATAAATGAGGTAATGAAAAAGGGATCCACAGAGGGTATGGCAAAAAGGGAACCCTACTACACTGTTGGCGGGAATATAAATTGGAACAGCCACTACAGAAAAGAGTACGGAGGTTCTCTAAAAAACTAAAAATAGAGGTACTGCATGTGTGTGTGTGTGTGTGTGTGCGCTTAGACGCTCAGCTGTGTCCAATTCTTTGTGACCCTTTGGACTGTAACCCAACAGGCTCCTATGTCCATGTCCATGGGATTTCCCAGGCAAGAATACAGGAGTGGCTTGCCATTTCCTCCTCCAAGAGATCTTCCCAATCCAGGGATCGAACCCGTATCTCCCCTGTCTTCGACACTGCAGGTGGATTCTTTACCTGCTGAGTCATGGAGGAGGCCCAAGAGCAATCCTACTCCTGGGAATATATTCGAGAAACCTATAATTTGAAAGGATACATGCACCCCAATGATCACAGCAGTCCTATTTATAATAGCAAAGACATGAAAGCAACCTAAGTGTCCATCGACAGATGGATGGATAAAGATGTGGTACACAGATTCAGTGGAATATCACTCAGCCATAAACGAGGATGAAATGATGCCATTTGGATGGGCCTAGAGATTCTCAAACTAAGTGAGGTAACTCAGAAGAAGACAGCTATCACTTGATGCCACATATGTGGAATCTAAAACAATGATACCCAAGAGCTTATTTACGAAACAGACCTCAAAAGCAAGCTTACAGTTCCCCAAAGGGAAGAGGGATAAATTAGGAATTTGGGATTAACATAGACACACTGCTATATTAAAATAACCCATAGGGACCTATTGCATAGCACAGGGAACTCTATTGAGTACTCTGTAATAACCTAAATGGGAAAAGAATCTGAAAAAGAATAGATAAAGACTTGCCTCGTAGTCCAGTGGTTAAGACTCCATGTTCCCAATGCAGAGAGCATGGCTTTGATTCCTGGTCATGGCACTAAGATATTGCAAGCCACACAACGTGCCCCCCCCCAAAAAAAAGAATAGATATATGTGTATGCGTGCATGCATGTGCCAAATTGCTTCAGTCGTGTCCAACTCTCTTGAGACACCATGGACTGCAGCCCGCCAGGCTCCTCTGTCCGTGAGTTTCTCCAGGCAAGAGTACTGGAGTGGGTTGCCATGCTCTCTTCCAGGGGATCTTCCCAACCCAGGGATCGTATCTACATCTCATTATGTTCCTTGCATTAGCAAGTGGGTTCTTTACCACTAGTGCCACCTAGGAAGACCATATATGTGTATATGTATCACTAAATCACTTTGCTATACACCCAAAACCAGCACAACACTGTAAATCAATTATACTCCAATATACAATTAAAAACAGGAACCCGTAAAAAGGAGAGGAAAGGAAGAAAAACAGGTGAGCTAGGAATGTGATGAAGTAGGGAACAACTTTTGCCCCCATCTGTGGATAGTTACACTTGCATCATTCCACAGGTGCCACTAGAGGATCTGGGCTCCGTGGGTGTGGGACTCAGGACTAAGAGGGAGTGTGCACAAAAGAAACAGCTCAAAGATGGGTTTACAGTCCTCCTGGGGTGGGGGGGGCAGTGGGTGCACATTTAAAATGCCACCACCAAACAGCATACTTTTGAAATGTAGAACAAATCTTGTGCCAACTGAAGTCAGGAGAGTTGAGATTTCAAAAAAAATGTATGATAACAAGAGAAATGGCTATGTATTAGGTTGGCTCAAGGCTGTGACAAACAACCCCAGCATTTTAGCGGTGCATTTCAATTCAAGTTTATTTTTTTATTTCTCCCATGTGGGTTTTCCTGTTTCCTTCTGTTCCAAAAGGAGCAGAATTCAGGAATTTTGGAAATTCCTTCGGGAATTCAGGAAACTTCCATCCTCTGGTTCTACCATCACTCCAGAGAAAGGCAGGCCTTGGAAGTGTGCATATTACTTCTGCCCACACTCCACTGGCTAGAACTCAGTCTTGTGTCCCCGCCTACCAGCATGGGAGGTTGGGAAATATAGTCTAATGGAGTGCCCTGGAGGAAAAGGAAGTGGGCATTGTTGAACACATTAGTCTCTGCTACAACAAAAATGATAGTTCTTTTTTCAAAAACTGAGAATCTACTAAACGTAAGGCACTGAGATAAATAAGTTACTCATGTTGTCATTTTATCTGTACATCATCTCTCATTTGGTTGGATCCCTGGGTTGGGAAGATCCCCTGGAGGCGGGCATGGCAACCCATTCCAGTATTCTTGCCTGGAGAATCTCCATGGAGAGAGTAGCCTGGGGGGCTACAGTCCATGGGGTCACAAAGAGTCAGACTGAGTGACTGAGCATAGCATAGCACGCCTCTCATTTATGGAGGAGGAAACGGAGGCTCAGAAATTTAAGTACATTTTAGAAGGCTATCCTAAAGGAAATCAACACTGAATATGCATGGGAAGGACTGATGCTGGCGCTCCAATACTTTGACCACCTAATTCAAAGAGCCAACTCATTGGAAAAGATCCTGACACGGGGAAAGAGTCAGGGCAGCAAGAGAAGGGGAGTTTGAGCAAACGCTGGGAGACAGTGGACAGGGGAGCCTGGTGTGCTTCGGTCCACGGGGTTGCAAAGAGTCGGCTTCGACTTTTTGTGACCAAACAACAGCGAGGAGGTGAGAGGCTCATGCTTGAAGAACAAATCAGTGTGGAGCCAGATCCCTCTGACTCCACACCCGGTAACTGAAAAGAAGTAAGGACAGATTAGCAGTAGGGAGCTGCTCTGACACTACGCCTACTCACCCATCATTATCATGTAAGAGCTTATCCTGTGCTGTTAGGCATTGTTCTAAGCACTTTCATAGTATTGACTCACTCCATCCTCCCCCAATCCCCTATGAGACAGATATTGTTAATACTCCTATTTTAACCATGAAGAAGTTGCACAGAGAAGTTAACTGACTTGCCTGGGGTCATTCTAGGCAGACTTTCTCCAAAATGTAAAGCATTGCCACTCTCCTGTCTCTGAAGACAACAGATGGATTTGTAGGGCAGAGCCTCCAAAGTGAGGTGCTAGTACTCTGGGGAGAATTCCACCTGGTCCACTGGGGAAGAGGGAAATATGATCCTTTTATTCACCTTTTATTCTTTTCTTCTTGGCTGGGCCATGAAGCATGTGGGGTGTTAGTTCCCCGACCAGGGGTTGAATCTGTGCCCCTTGCATCTCTACCTTGAAAGGTGGAGTCCTGATCACTGGACTGCCAGGGAAGTCTTGATTCATCTGTATTCTTTTTTTTTTAATTCACACAGGGAACTATATTCAATATCCTGTGATAAACCATAATGGAAAAGAATACGAAAGGGAATATATAGATGTATAACTGAGTCAATGTGCTGGGGAGCAGAAATTAAACACAATGTTGCAGATCAACCACAGTTTAATTAAACAAAATTTTTTAAATGAGTGATATTAAACTTTGCCAGTATGTATTACACAGCTTGATCCTGTTATCCTCTCTCAATCAATATGTATATGTATTAGTAAAATGTGTCTGTGTTCAGTCATGTCAGGCTCTTTGAGACCTCATGAACTGTAGCCCACCAGGCTCCTCTGTCCATGGAATTTTTCTAAGGATACTGGAGCGGGTTGCCATTTCCTATTCCAGAGGATCTTCCTGACCCAGGGATCCAACCTGCGTCTTCTGCGTCTCCTGCATAGGCAGGCAGATTCTTTTCCACTGAGCCACCTTGAAAGTCCCCATACTACGCTTGATCTTAGCCCAAAAACCAAGAAGTGATTAGTAAAATTTAATATTACTGATTTTTTTTTCTAGAATAAACAGAAGCAGTCATTGGATAAGGGGTCGGTGTGATATGTTTAGTTTTGGCTAGGCTAGCTCTCACAGTGTGGACAAGAGGTTTTAAAAGATTCCTGTAAAGAATTAATGATGACCGGACGCCCACCTTAGGGAAGCCTCCACCCCAGCCGCCCCAGGGTCCACCACGCAAGCGCAGAACGTCCGCCTCGCAGAATGGGAGGCGGGGCCTTGTGGCCACACCCCTTCTATTTCCCCCGCCTTCCCAGTTCCTTCCGGAGGCGCCCTTGGTTACTTCCCCTAGCGATTGGGCGAGCCGCTTGTGGTCGGAAGGACACAATTGGGCAGAGCCGCCGCCTATCTACCGGTGAGCACCGTCGATTGGCCGAGGTGCTGTGAGGGGTAGGCCAAACCTTCACGTTGTCCCGACCCCGACGCGGGGAGTAGGCTCGGGCCCTGGGTGGGCGCTTACTTCCCGATGCTGTCCTTTGGGCGGCGCGGGTTGAGCCCGGGGCCTAGGGGGTGTGGGGCCGGTCAGGCGATGCGGCCCGAGAATGGAGGGGCCGGGGGAAGCTAAAGGTGCAGGCAAGGCGGGATGGCGGCCGCTGCCCCAGGAAGGACCTGCCTGGATGCCATCGGGCACCTTGGTGGAGGAGATTGCGATCAAGCTAAACGTCGTAGTCTGACACGAGACCCCTGGCAGGGCGCCCACTTTGCCACCGAACCTTGTTGTTTAGTCGCTAAGTCGTGTCTGATTCTGCGATCCCATGGACTGTATGTAGTCCGCCAGTTTCCTCTGTCCATGGGATTTCCCAGGCAAGAATACTGGAGTGGGCTGCCATCTCCTTCTCCAGGAGATCTTCCCTGCCCAGGGATTGAACCCACATCTACATTGCAGGTGGATTCTTTACCATTGAGCCAGCTGGGAAGCCACCGAGCCTAGGAAGACCTAAGTGGTTTGGAACCCAGAATCGGAGGAGTCTGCTCAAGCACATAGCCACAGTTTGTCTGGAGCAGTTATAGGAAACTGGGTGTGACTGAGCAGGTGGAGCTTCTGCCGCAGAGGAATGACCTGCCTGTCAGAGTTTTATAAGCAAGGAAACTCTGAAAAGACAAATCAAAAAGCTGTTTGCTAACAGTGAGGTCTTTCAGCCTATAAACTCATCTCCAGAGCCAAATGGAGGAATTGAAGACATTTGGCCAAGGGAGAAGGATCCAGGAGAAATGTGACCAGAAATCTGTGCACAGCTTCTTCAGTCTGAAGCTCTGTGACCTGGGGGGCAAATAAACCCTGTCCTGAACATAATTCTTGCAGAAGAACAAACAGCTGGGGGAAATGAGCTTATCTGCCAGGATCATCTGGGAATTCCCTGGCAGTCCAGTGGTTAGGGCTCGGGTGCTTTCACTGCTGACGGGGTTTGAGCCCTGGTCTGGAGCTGAGATCTCACAAGCCACCAGGCATGGCAAAAAAAAAAGTCATAACGTTGAAGAATTTAAATGGAAGGCTCCACCCATCACCACAAAAAGCCAGACATTTTTCTGGATCAACAATTTGATCAGTGAGATGTCTGAGGCCCTAGGAGTGACCCGATTCACTTTCTGGAAGAAGGTTTTTTGCACTCTTACTCCAAATTCTCAGCGATGCGCAGTGTACTTGCCTGTGGGATTACAGTGGTAAGAATGACAACAGCAACAATCTGAATAAAGTGCAAAATTTCCATGGTATCAGAGACAACAGAAAACAGAAATGACGGGTCTTCTTGTGATGCCCCTTGATTATATTTAATAAACTGAAGCGAACTTTCCCATCTAGTGAAAATCCCTGCAACAGCGCACCCTGGCCTTGAACAAGGGTAACATATTCTCAAAAGGACATGCTGCTGCTGCTGCTGCTAAGTCGCTTCAGTCGTGTCCAACTCCATGCGACCCCATAGATGGCAGCCCACCAGGCTCCCCCGTCCCTGGGATTCTCTAGGCAAGAACTCTGGAGTAGGTTGCCATTTCCTTCTCCAGTGCATGAAAGTGAAAGTGAAGTCTCTCAGTCGTGTCTGACTCTTAGTGACCCCATGGACTGCAGCCTACCAGGCTCCTCTGCCCATGGGATTTTCCAGGCAAGAGTACTGGAGTGGGGTGCCATTGCCTTCTCCTCAAAAGGACATAGTGATACTAAAAGGTGAAGTCTGTTAAGCCAGTCATCTTCATAATATTTCCAAGAGACCCATGGGAACCCAGGCACATAAAGAGGTGCCATATAAGACAGAAATAAGACAACAGGAAGGACTTCCCTGGTGGTCCAGTGGCTAAGACTCCATGCTCCCAATGCAGGGGGCCCGGTTTGATCAAGAGTTTGTAAACCGTAACAAAGATAGAAGATCCCAAATGCATCAGCTAAGACCCGGCACAGCCAAATAAATATACATATATTTTAAATAGACAACATGAACAGCATTCTACCTTATAGATGTTTTGAAAATGCCCCCAAATCAGATCATTAAGAGCATTCCAGTTCATTCAGTTTTCTAGGAAGATTAAAACCCTTGAGATTATTCTATCAGTACAGGACCAGCCATATTTTTACTTTTGTCACATAACCAAAGCTGATAAATCGGTTAATTCTTCAGAACCAGCAGGGGGCCTACATGCTGAAACATCAATCAGTTCAGTTGAGTTGTTCAGTCCTGTGTGACTCTTTGGGACCCCAAGGACTGCAGCGTGCCAGGCCTCCCTGTCCATCACCAACTCCCGGAGTTTACTCAAACTCATGTCCATTGAGTCAGTGATACCATCCAACCATCTCATCCTCTGTCGTCCCCTTCTCCTCCCGCCTTCAATCTTTCCCAGCATCAGGGTCTTTTCAAATGAGTCAGTTCTTCACATCAAGTGGCCAAAATATTGGAGTTTCAGCTTCAACATCAGTCCTTCCAATGAATATTTAGGACTGATTTCCTTTAGGATGGACTGGTTGGATCTCCCTGCAGTCCAAGGGACTCTCAAGAGTCTTCTCCAATACCACAGTTCAAAAGCATCAATTCTTTGGTGCTCAGCTTTCTTTATAGTCCAACTCTCACATCCATACATGACCACTGGAAGAACTTGACTAGGTGGATCTTTGTTGGCAAAGTAATATCTCTGCTTTTTAATATGCTGTCAAGGTTGGTCATAGCTTTTCTTCCAAAGAGTAAGCATTTTTTAATTTCATGGCTGCAGTCACCATCTGCAGTGATTTTGGAGCCCCCCAAAATAAAGTCAGCCACTGTTTCCCCATCTATTTGCCCTGAAGTGATAGGACCAGATGCCATGATCTTAATTTTCTGAATGTTGAGTTTTAAGCTAACTCTTTCACTTTCCTCTTTCACTTTCATCAAGAGGCTCTTTAGTTCTTGGCTTTCTGCCATAAGGGTGGTGTCATCTGCATATCTGAGGTTATTGATATTTCTCCCAGAAATCTTGAT
Organism: Oreotragus oreotragus; assembly: GCA_006410675.1. Lineage (NCBI taxonomy): Eukaryota > Metazoa > Chordata > Mammalia > Artiodactyla > Bovidae > Oreotragus > Oreotragus oreotragus. Next base: position 272,887 of record SJYX01006619.1, on the reverse strand, counting down.
TCCAGCTTGTGCTTCATCCAGCCCAGCAATAATAATAACTGATACTACACAGGGGGCTTCCCGGGTAGCTCAGATGGTAAAGAATCTGCCTGCACTGCAGGAGACCCAGGTTCGACCCCCGGGTTGGGAAGATCCCCTGGAGAAGAGAATGACAACCCACAAATACCCGAGGTTCTCTGTTTCCATGCAGGTCTGGGCGTGTTCTGCATACATTAGTCCGTTGCTGCTGTTTAGTTGCTAAGTCATGTCTGAGTCTTTTGCGATCCCGTGGACTGCCAAGCTCCTCTGTCCATGGGACTTCCCAGGCAAGCGGGTTGCCATTTCCTTCTCCAAGGGGTCTTCCCAACCCAGGGACTGAATCTGTGTCTCTTGAGCCCCCTGCATTGGCAGGTGGGCTCTTTACCACTGAGTCACCTGGGAAGTCACCAATATTATATGTAGAAAATCCTAAAGAACCTAAAAATAAGCCTGTTAGAGCTAATAAATGAATTCAGCAAGGTTGTAGGATAAAAAAATCATCATTCAGATATCAGTTGTGTTTCTACATGCTGAAATGATCAATCCAAAAAGGAAATAAAGAGAACAATTATGAATTTATAATCCCATGAAAAAGAAGAAAATACTTTGGAATAAATTCAGTAAACTGTAAGGTCTGTACCCTGAAAACTGCAAAATATGGCTGAAAGAAATGAAAAGAGAGCTACATAAACAGAAAGACACCTACCTGGGTTAGAAGACTTAACTCTTGTTAAGATGGTCTCTCTCTATAAGTCGCTCAGTCGTGTCCGACTCTTTGCGGCCCCATGGACTGTAGCCTACCAGGCTCCTCCCTCCATGGGATTCTCCAGGCAAGAGTACTGGAGTCGGTAACCCAAAGAAATATACAGGTTCCACTCAGTTCCTACCGAAATATCAATGATGTTTTTTAAACAATCGTTTATTCTTCTCTCGGTTGCTCTGGGTCTTCATTGCTCCGTGTGGTCTCTCTCCAGTTGCGGTGGGCAGGGACCACTTTTCGTTGTGGCGCCCAGGCTGCTCACTGCAGCGGCTTCCCTTGTGGCAGAGCACATGGCCTTCAGCAGTTGCAGCGTGCAGGCTCAGGAGTTGCGGCTTGAGAGCTTTCGAGCATGAGCTCAGCAGTTGTGGGCTTAGTTGTTCTGAGGCATGCGGGATCTTCCCAGACCAAGAATCGGACCCACGTGCCCTGCGTTGGCAGGCGAATTCTTATCAACTCTTCCACCAGGGCTGTCCTCAACAGTATTTTTGCAGAAATGGAAAAATCCATCCTAAAATTCATATTGAATTTCAAAGGGCTCAGAATGGCTGAAGCTATCTTGAAAAAGAATAAATTTGGAGGACTCACGTTTCTCGGTTTCAAAACGTACCATAAAGCTACAGTCGTCCAATGAGCTAGATAAATAAACCAATGGAATAGAATTGAGAGGCCAGAGATCAACAGTCATCTCTACGATCAATTGATTTTCAACAAGGGTGCTAAGACCAACTGATGGGAATGGTTTTAGATTCCACATATAAGTGATATCATGTAATACTTGTCTTTCTCTCTGACCTTTTCTACTTAGTATGATGATCTCCAGGTTCATCCATGTTGCTGCAAATGATACTATTTATTATGGCTTTTTAATGGCTGAGTAATATTCCATCACATATATCATTATATGTTTTTAATATCACAGTCAACTATATTTCAATGTACAAGTTTTTTAAAAAATAAAAAAAATATTCAGAGTAAAAAATGAAAAAACCTGTACAATGTTTGTGAAAGCCTTCTCTGCAATGAACTGAGACGGGGCTTTGCCTGATTTCCATGACATGGGAGGGATCACAGGGGTAATGAAATCCTCAAAAACTTCTCCAGTCGGAAGGGGCCAGAGCTTCGGGGCCAGGTGGACGCTGGTGGGTAGAACATCTCTCACGCAGCCTCTGCCCTTACAGTGCTGTTCAAAGTACCATCAACTGCTGGCTCAAAACAATAGGCATGTATCCTCTCACAGTTCTGAGGCTGGTAGTCCAACGTCGGTGTATCAGAAGGGCCATGTGCCCTCCGCAGGGTCTGGGGGGAGTTTTCCCTTGCCTCTTTCTAGCCTCTGGTGCTCGCTGGCAATCTTTGGTGTTCCTGGGCTTGGAGACACATCACTTCAACCTCTGCCTCTTTCATCCCGTGATATCCTTCCTGGGCAGGTCTGTGTGTCCACACTGTCCTTTTCTCATATGAGAACTCAAGTCGTTGCGTTAAAGTCTTTCCTAATCCGCAATGACCTTGTCTTGAGCGTGGGTTTTCTAATCTCGTTAAGTGGAAAAATAGACTTCTACTATTTTCCTCCTGAGTTTGTGGTGAGAATTGATTATGATCATAGATTTTTTCCATTAAAATTTTTAATTGATTAATTTATTTTCATTGGAGGCTAATTACAATATTGTGATGGTTTTTGCTATGCATTGACTCGTTGATGAGCTTTATAAGGGGCTTCCCAGGTGAAGAGAGCCGACTCACTGGAAAAGACTCTGATGCTGGGAAAGATTCAGGGCAGGAGGAGAAGAGGGCAACAGAGAATGAAATGGTTGGATGGCCTCACCGGCTCAGCGGACATAAGTTTGAGTAAACTCTGGGAGAGGGTGAAGAACAGGGAAGCCTGGCGTGCTGCAGTCCATGGGGTCACAGACGCGACTGAGGAATTGAATAACCACGGCGACAGGCGGCGCTAGTGGTGAGGAATCGGCCTGCCAACGCAGGAGACAGCGACGTGAGCTCGGTCCCTGGTGGAGAAGATCTCCTGGAGTAGCAGATGGCCACCCACTCCAATATTCTCGCCTGGCAAATCCCATGGGCAGAGGAGCCTGTTGGGCTACAGTCCATGGGGCCGCAAAGAGCTGGACACGACTAAGCGCGTGCACACAGCCTTATAAACTCCCAAGTCTCCTGTACATATGAGTGGTAAATGTTAAGACAGGATGAAAAAGGGCCCATGGTTTTTAATTTTAAAAAAGGAGTGCATACCAGAGCAGTTTGGTTTGTAAGATCTGAGACTCAGAGAGGTTAAGTTGCTACGGAAGACGTAGTTGGCACAGAATGGTGCTGCCTCCTATTTCTTCTTGAATTTTTGGTCCCAGCTGTTTGTTCTCTTGAAGGGAGACAGTTGACCCCCTCTGTCCCCCCTACCTGCCTCCTCCCCGCTTCCTTGGGGCAGTGCTGAGGGCGAGAAGGAAGCCTCGCCTTCCCGGCAACGAGGCTGTCACAAGTTTGTGCAAAGTCTGTTTGTGGTTTACTTTATCACAGAGCCACGGGAGAGCCGGCCTGTCTGGAATGTGAAGGAACCCGAATCCTGCCCAGCTCAGGGGAAGGCAGCCGGGGTCAGGGACTGCAGCCCCTGATAAGGACCAAGTGAGCACTCTCGGGGGTCACGCACCCCAAGGTGAAAGACGGTCTCGAGTGCCTGAGGTGTGCTCTTTTCTTGCCGTGGTTGGTAGCTATTTATTTACTTTATTGGCCTGCCCCAGATCTTGGTTGCAACACACGGGATCTTTAGTTGTGGCATGTGAACCCTTAGTTGTGGCAGAGTTCCCTGACCAGGGATTGAACTTGGGCCCTCTGCTTTAGGAGGCCGGAGTCTTAGCCACTGGACCACCCGGGGAGAAGCTGTATCACACCTCCTTTATCCATTCAGCTGTCTGTGGGCGTTTAGGTTGCTTCCGTGTCTTGGCTATTGTGAACGGTGCTGCAGTGAACACTGGGGGGGCTCATGTTTCTTTTTGAACTCTATTCTTTTATGACTTCGGTAAAAAAAAAAAAAATTAGGAGAAATTAGAAAGTTTTGAAGAAAACCAGAGACCCACTGGGTTGGAAGGGGGCCTTAGTGAAAGAGAAGTTGCTCAGTCGTATCTGACTCTTTGTGACTGCATGGACTATAGCCTGCCAGCTTCCTCCGTCCATGGAATTTTCCAGGTAAGAGTACTGGAGTGGGTTGCCATTTCTTTCTCCAGGGGATCTTCCCGACCCAGGGATCGAACTCAGGTCTCCTGCACTGCAGGCAGATGCTTTACCATGTAAGATCTGTTAATTCAGCTCTCCCCAGGTGGGCTCACCTCTCCCACATGCTGGCCACGTGACCAGCCGCTCTGCATAAACACCCCCAAGTTGGGGAGCTCACTGCCAGCCCTGCAGGGCCACCAGGACTTGACATCCTGTCCTGGCTCCCTGGTCCCGTTCTGCCCGCAGCAGCTCCAGAGATGGAAAGTGTTTTATTGGGGGTGGGAGAGGGAAGAGACCTACCGCTGAGGCAGGCGGGGGAGGGAGGGCGTTTCCTGGGGAACCGTGAGCAGGCAGACATCTGTTTAAGGTGATAGGCTGCCCAGCCTGGGGAGCAGGAGGGGCTAGGAGGCAGGGAGAAGACAGACTGGCTCTGCTGTCTGCAAATGTTCCCCTTGGGCAGCCTTGAAAAGGGACCCCCAGGGACCCAGGCCTTGAGTTCTCTCTGAATCCACCACTGTGGGGGTCTCGGGCTGGAGTCAATCCCCTGAGTGCTGGTGTGCAGGCACCTGGTTCACTTTGTGCCCAGCTCCTGTGTGTGGCCTTTTGGGCTTTGTGTTCCTATTTGTAGCTGAGACCTGTGATGGAGGTTGTGACTTGTTCAGGCTGGAGGGGGGCATGGCCCAGGACAGGACTTACGGAGGTTACTGATGCCAAACCAGGCTGCTGTGTGCTTTGAACTTTGAAAGATAGGGAGCGGGTCTTCATCCTCTTTGCCTGCACTGCCAGTGCAGGGGTCACAACATGAGTCAATCAGAAAAGGTACCTCTTGGACCCTTCAGAGCTCAGGAGCAGGGGAACCCACACAATCTGCAGGAAGCCCCTGCAATAACCATCTCTGCACACTAGAGAGCGCTGTGGGACAGAAACCGAGTCCCAAATGGACCAACCATCCTGTTCAGCTGAAACCAGCAGGGGTGACAGGTAAGGAGGAACTGTCATTCCCGGGACTTGTCCTTTGTGAGAACCACCTCACTGGGTCCTTGCAGCGAACCTAGGGCTAAGTACTGTTAGCGCCCCCTCTGCCGCTTTACAGATTAAGAAAGCGAGTTCAGCATCGTTAAGTGATTTGGCCCAAGTCTCTAAGGTAGAGGGGCTTTCCTCATAGCTCAGCTGGTACAAGAATCCACCTGCAATGCAGGAAACCCCAGTTTTATTCCTGGATTGGGAAGATCCGCTGGAGAAGGTCTAGGCTACCCACTCCACTATTCTTCAGCTTCCCTTGTGGCTCAGCTGGTAAAGAATCTGGCTGCAATTTGGGAGACCTGGGTTCAATCCCTGGGTTGGGAAGATCCCCTGGAGAAGGGAAAGGCTACCCACTCCAGTATTCTGGCCTGGAGAATTCCATGGACTGCAGTCCATAGGGTTGCAAATAGTCGGACACGACTGAGCGACTTTCACTTTCACTTTAGAGAGAGCTAAAGCTTGAACTTGATCATGACCCCAGAGCTCAAAGGGTGGACCACGTGCCCCCCACCCCCATGATGTTTGGCTCTGTCTCTCCTCCTGGGTCCCTTCTAGATAGTTCCCTTTAACTCAGTGAGGTTTACCCAGGCCTTCTGAGCATTGGGGAGAGGGTCTCCTTACCAGGAGAGGTTGGGGTATGGGGTGCCCGGGGCCCTGGGGAAGGAGCTGGGGCTGTGGGGCCAGCTGTGGACATGGGGAGGGAGATCCTAAGCCAGCGGGCTGGAAGTCCTCCTGCTTTGGCCCCTGGTGGAGCTGGCCCCCTGGGAGCCCGCCAGGCTTATTAATATCCTTGCTGAGTCAGGGGGCTCTTGAGTTTCAACATCACAAGACAAGAGGCAGGAATATCCTTGACTCCCCAGCGTCCTCTCTCCACCTGCCCTGCCCAACTCAGGCTGGGGGCCCTGTGGGTCTGAGTGGTCAGGTGGCCCTGGAAGGGGGCAGGTCACTTCACCCGACTTAGAGGTGGAGGCGAGAACCCAGTCCAGGCACAGCTCCTCCAAGGCCCAGCACACGGGAGCGGCTGAGAGCAGGAGCTGCCCTTCCAGAAAAGGCCCTGCCGGGGGGCCCAGCTCTGTCCTTGTTGCTGTGGGTCCGGCAGCTGGGGCAGAGCAGGGAGGATGGTGGGAGGACAGCCCAGTCCAGTTCTCAAAGAGCTTACCGCCTGCCCAACGTGGGGTCCCTCAGCCAGCAGCTGGGCCCAGACAGAGGCTGGGCCCCTCCTGTGGCCAAACCGATGAACTCTCCCAGACCTTTGGAACTGGGTCTCAGGGACTCTGGTCTCATGGGGTGGGCACTTGCTGAAGGGAAGAGCATCTGGGCTCGGGGAAGGAGGTGGTGAGGTATCCATGCAGGTGTGTCCATGGCAACAGAGGGGCCAGACTGCAGTAGACACGTGAAAAGACAGGTCCCCCCAGGATAGCAGCCCCTCAGTCCCTGGCTCTTAGCCCTCTGTACCCACTTCCCGTCCCAGTATCCAGGAGGCCACTCTGCATTCCCCTTGCAACATCCTCGTTTCTGCCCCAGACTTCCACATGGCCCTGCAAGGGTGGGGAGAGGTAACTCATTTCTTGATGGCCCAGCCCTTGGAGCTCCCCAGTCACAGTTTAAAACTATTCGCTGAGGACCTCCCAGGCACCAGAGCCCGGCCTGAGTGAGATACACATGGCCTGTTCTTCCCATTTTTCTGATGAAGAAACTGAGGCCCACAAGGCAAAGTCAGCTACCACTAGGTGACAAAGCCAAGACTCGAACCCAGGTCTGGGTGATTACAGAGCTGACTCTGTAATCTATTTGTGTTTATTTATTTGGCTTTCTATTTGTGTTTATTTATTTGTGTTTATTTATTTGGCTGCACTGGGTCTTAGTCACAACACTTGGTATCTTCAGTCTTCATTACAGCATGAAGGACTTTTCAGAGGCAGCATGAGGGATCTGAGCTTTCCTGGTGGTTCAGTGGGAAAGGATCTGCCTGCAGTGCAGGAGACGGGTACCATCCCTGGGTTGGGCGTTGGCTCCCGAGGCCCTCTGGAGCCCTTATCAGCCAGCTCCACACAGCACAGGTCAGGCAGCCCGCCCTGGCCCGGCCCCTTCCAGCTCATTATCAAGGGACACATTCCACCCAACTGCCCCTGGAAGGTGGGGAAGATAGAGTCTGCCACTTTCCGACCCCTCTTCTGAGTTTCACCAAGTGGGGAAGTGGCGCTCCAGGGACAGGAAGGGGGTTATTACAACAGGAAGCCCCGGCACTGGATTCTTCAACTGGCACGAGAAAGCTCTGGGGGCTGGAGTGTGACCCTTGGTACCGCCGACCTTGCTGAGTGGGCCTCAGGGAGGGACAGCTGCTTCTTTGGCCTAATTTATTTATTTATTTATTTTTTAATTGGAGGATAATTGCTTTACAATATTGTATATTGATATATGGTTTCTGCCATATATCATATCATATACCTTCTGGGCAGGGTCTCAAAGCACCGTCATCCTCACACACTGGTCTGTCCACCCCCTTAAGGATGAGAGAATCAAGGCTCAGACTGCAGGTGATGGAGGGTCTTACCTCTCAGGGCAGCGAGCTGGAGTGTGCAGAGGGCCAAGTATGCAGCTGGTACACGAGGCAGGGCTGCAAACCCCTCTCTGTGGGTCACACGCACGCACACACATTGATGCAGCACTGACTACCTGGCAGGCATGCGCCCGCCTCTCCATGTGGACAAGCACCATCCTAGGCCCCAGCACTCTCAGATCGAGAGATCTTTGTGATTCCCATTGTGTGGATGAAGAAACTGAGGCTTAGGGTTTGCCCTGGGGGTCCGTCGATTAAGACTCCGCACTTCCAATGGATGGGGCATGGGTTCCATCCCTGTCAGGGAACTGAGTTCTCACAAGCCGAGGCAAAAAAAAAAAAAAAAAAGAAAGAAATTGAAGCTTAGATGGTGAGGTCGCTAGTCCAGGGTCACCCAGCTCTAAGTGGGGGAGCGAGGGTTGGGTCCCAGTCTGACTTCCACATGCGAGCTCTCCATGGCCACAGTCCCGTTCCTTCAAATGAGCTCAGTTATCACCTCGTCTACACAGCACTTTCACGCTCCATCGGTCTCAGCCCAACCGGGGCCAAGAAAATATGCAGGAAAAGGTCTGCCCTGGGCACCGTCAAAGTCAATGCCGATGGCCCAGTGCTCTGATCCCAGGTTGCGCTTTGCACAAACACGGCGAGCCTGGACCCGAAGGTGAGGCAGGCGGGGCCATGGCACCGTGTGCCCCCGGAGGGTTTGGCGGCAAGGCAGGTTGGGGAGAGCTTTCAAAGGCTGGCGCGAGAGCTCTAAGAGTAAAGGAGGCTGGCCAGTCAGTGGGTGGGTGGGGGGTTAGGTAGCCCACGGCAAGTGGCCAGCCCTGTGGGGCATCACGGCAGAGTCACCACCAGTGAGAAGCCTGGGACACAGCAGAGGGCAGCACTTCCAGCAGCAGGCGAGCAGGCTTGCATTTCAGGGCCTCAGCTTCTGCAGGATGACTCTGGGAGCTCCAAGAGACAAACCTGCTCTGTAGCCACTGGCCCTGGGGGGAGACTACTCTTGGAAGCATTGCAGGTCTCATAAAATAGGAGAAAATTCCAAGGACCGCCTCCCACCCATAAACCACTGTACCTCCAGGTAAGTCCAGGGTCTGAATATGATTAATAACTCTATGTCAAGACATTTGAAAACTTAGATGAAATGGTCCAAAACTTGGAAAAAATATAACCTACCAAGATGGGATCAGGAAGTAGAACACCTGAATACAACTATGTTGAAAATACTTTTATTTATTTTGTTACTCTTGTTTAATAAAATTTGTTATTTTGTTATTGTTCCGCGCTGGCTCTTCACTTGCCCAGGCTTTTCTCTCCTGGTTCAAGGGCTTCTCACTGTGGTGGCTTTTTTTGTTTCGGAGCACCGGCCCTGGAGCACGTGGGGTCAGTATTAGCGGCTCTGCGGCAAGTGGGATCCTCCGCGACCAGGGATCAAACCTGTGTCTGCTGCACTGCCAGGCAGATTCCTTACCACTGAGCCACTAGGGAAGCCCCAAACAGAACTATGAAAAAAGAATTAAATATCCTTTTAAGTATTAAAGAGTAAAAGAGAGAGATAAAACACCAGGAGTTGATGATTTGTAGGTGAGATCTAGCAAATATCTAAGGAACAGAGCCTTCTAATATTACACCAGGTTTCCCAGGAAATAAATGAGGGTGATTCACTCCACCAGGCTGATATAATCTGGATCATGAAACCAGACAAGACCAGTACAATAAAGAAAATAGGGACACATGTCATTCAAAACTATAAGGGTAAAAGTACTGAACCGCTAGGTCGATCCATGCTGCTGCAAACGGTATTGTTTCATTCTTTCTGATGGCTGAGCGATATTCCATCATATACAGGTTCCTCATCCACCTTATCCGTTCCTCTGTTGATGGACATCTAGGTTTTTTTCCTATGTCTTGGCTATTGTAAACAGTGCTGCAGTGAACATTGTCATACTCAGTGAAGTAAAGTCAGAGAAGCAGACATATAATATGGCACCCTTGTGCATGGCATCAACTTATTCACGAAATAGAAGCAGACACACAGACCTAGAGAATAAACTTATGGCTGCTGGGGGAGGATGGGGTGGGAGGATAGGGAGTTTGAGATAGACATGCACACATGGCTGTAAATGGATAACCAACAAGGACCTACTGTATAGTACAGGGAACTCTGATCGATGTTATGTGCCAGCCTGGATGGGGGGGAATTAGAGGGGAATGGACACATGTGTATGCATGGGTGAGTCCCTTCACTGTTCACCTGAAACTATCGGCTATCAGTTCAGTTCAGTCACTCAGTCATGTCCGACTCTTTGGGACCCCATGAACTGCAGCACGCCAGGCCTCCATGTCCGTCACCAACTCCCGGAGCTTACTCAAACTCATGTCCATCGAGTCAGTGATGTCATCCAACCATCTCATCCTCTGTCGTCCCCCTCTTCTCCCGCCCTCAGTCTTTCCCAGCTTCAGGGTCTTTCCAAATGAATCGGCTCTTCACATCAGGTGGCCAAGGTATTGGAGCTTCAGCTTCAGCATCAGTCCTTCCAGTGAATATTCAGGAGTGATTTCCTTTAGGATGGACTGATTGGATCTCCTTGCTGTCGACTATACTCCAGGAGAAAATAAAACGTTAAAAAAATACTACCTAAAACATTAGTAGGCTGAATACAATAGTGTATAAAACAGTGTAATACACATGATGGAATGAGCTTTATGCCAAGATTGCAAGGGATGGTTCAATACTAGAGAAATCATTGGCATTTAACACATTAACTGATTAAAGGAGGAAACAACCATAGGATCATTTTAATAGATGCTGAAGAAGTATTTTCAAAAGTTCAACATAAATTCGTGGTAGGAAACTTCTCAGTAAATCAGAAATAGAAGGGAATTTCCTTGGCTGATAAATGGGTAAACATTAGCAACATTCCCTCTGAGATTAGACATAAGAAACATTATGTTTCAGACTTCCTTGGCAATCCAGCAGTTAGGACTCTGTGCTTCCGCTGCAGGGGGCATGGATTCGATTTTGGGTCGGGGAACTAAGATCCCACATGCTGCACGGTGAGGCCAAAGACAGGAAAGAAGCGTCATGCTTCCCATTACCGCTCTTGTTCAACAACGAGCGCTGAAAATCCTCCCTGAACAATAAGACTGGAAAAAATTCATTAAAAAACACAGAGGTTGGGAAAGAGAAAACAAAACACATTATCTTCAGATATGCTCACCGACATAGGAAACCAAGAAGAGTGTAGCAAGACACCTAGATACAAGAACCATACAGAAATACAACTGCATTTCTAGATACTGGGACTCTGGAAAATGTACTTTAAAAAAGGGGGTGGGTCCAGCCCGAAGAGTGCAACAATTTTAAGTATCCAAGAATGAGTCTATGGGCTTCCCAGGTGGCACAGTGGTAAAGAGTCCACCTGCCAATGCAGGAGATGCAAGTTCAATCCCTGGGTTGGGAAGATCCCCTGGAGGAAGAAATGGCAGCTGATTCCAGAATTCTTGCCTGAAAAATCCACAGACAGAGGAGCCTGGTGGGATATAGCAGTCCATGTGGTCACAAAGAGCAGGACACAACTGAGCGATTGAGCACTCAGATGCAAGAATACATCTAATGAAATAAAGGTAAGAATTAGGCAGAAAATTATGCTAGTCCATGAAAATAAGTTGAGGCTTAAAAGGACAGATAACCCGTGCTTAAGGACAGGAGGGCCAGTTAGCATAAAAATAACAGTTCTCCACAGGTTGATCTGTGGACTCAGTGCAATTCCAATTAAAGTCTTAATGGGGGCTTTTGTAGAATCTGAGTCTTCCCTGGTGGCTTTGTCTGTAAAGAGTCAGTCGGCCTGCAGTGCGGGAGACCCAGGTTCAATTTGACCAGTGATTCTAAAGTTTAATACGAGTGAGCAAAGGACTGTGCTACTCCAGGAGAGGAGGAATACAGACAGGAATGTATCCCATCTGATATCAGGACTTATAAAGCTATGACACTTGCTGCTGCTGCTAAGTGGCTTCAGGCGTGTCCGACTCTGTGTGACCCCATAGACAGCAGCCCACCAGGCTCCCCCGTCCCTGGGCTTCTCCAGGCAGGAGCACTGGAGTGGGTTGCCATTGCCTTCTCCAGTGCGTGAAAGGGAAAAGTGCAAGTGAAGTCGCTCAGGCGNTTCAGGCGTGTCCGACTCTGTGTGACCCCATAGACAGCAGCCCACCAGGCTCCCCCGTCCCTGGGCTTCTCCAGGCAGGAGCACTGGAGTGGGTTGCCATTGCCTTCTCCAGTGCGTGAAAGGGAAAAGTGCAAGTGAAGTCGCTCAGGCGTGTCCGACGCTATGACACTTGGGCAGCAGTAAATAAAATAATCAACAACCAAAAATGCAAACAACACCGCGGCGGAGGAGTGGACGGCCGAACGGTGGTCCATCCACACAACGGAGTGTTGTTGGGTAGTCGGTCAGTCACGCCTGACTCTTCCGTGACCCCAGGGACTGTAGCCTGCCAGGCTCCTCTGTCCATGAGTTTTTCTAGATAAGAATATTGGAATGGGTTGCCGTTTGCTCCTCCAGGGAATCTTCTCAACTCAGGGATGGAACCCGAGTCTCCCGCATTGCACTGAGCCACCAGGGAAGCCTCATTAGAATATTATTCAGTCATAAAAAGTAATGAAACGCTGATATCTGCCACAGCACGCGTGAACCTTGAAGACATTATGCTAACTGAAAGAAGCCAGATGCAAGAAGTTGCAGAGTCTGTGGTTCCATTCATGTGAAATGTCCAGAACAGGCAGATCCGCGGAGAACAGACTGTGTCTTCCAGGGCCTGGGGGAGGGCGGGCGATGGGGGCAGGGCGGGCGAGGACACACAGCCCTCCTGGGTTTCCTTTCTGGTGATGAAAATATTTTGGAACTAGGTGGTGGTTGCACAATCTGATGAATGTGCTAAATGCCACCAAATTGTACCCTTTAAACTGCTGCTAAGTCGCTCCAGTCGTGTCCGACTCTGTGCGACCCCACAGACGGCAGCCCACCAGGCTTACCCATCCCTGGGATTCTCCAGGCAAGAACACTGGAGTGGGTTGCCATTTCCTTCTCCAACCCTTTAAACTGGTTAATCTTATATTATTATGTGAATTTCACTGCAATTAAAAACAAACAAACTGGTAGACATCTAAATATCAGAAGAAAAAAAAAAAAGAGAGTCTCTTCCATACAAGGAATCACTGGAGGCTGCTCTCAGCCGAGATGGAGATGTTGAATTATTGATGCAGAAAGGTGGTTCACAATATGTTATACAGGATAAAAGCAGGTCACAAAACTATGCGTGCAATGACTTTTGGGTCAAAATAAGGTCGCTGTTTTTAGGAAGGTGGAGAAAAACGTATGCAAGGAGAAAGCAAAAAAAGAAACTTTTTTTTTGCTTTCGGTTTTCCATGAAATAATGAAAATGTCTTCTTATGTAACTGAAAAAAACAAGATAACCAGATACTTCCTTAGAAAAATTCATCCTGTTCTTTGTGAGGCTCTCGAGAGACTCATCACACATCTGCCGGCCCCGGGCTCAGGATGAGAATTCCACTCTTGTCTGGGAGCGGGCAGAGAGGCCGGCCAGGTCATGTGGAGAGGGGCAGGTCTGGGTCTTTCCCCCGGGACCCCCTCTCCCTGAGCTAAGCCCCTCCTAGGACCTTGCCTGACCCTGTCCCTCTACAGACCTTTCTGGTCGAAAGACTTAAATGGAGGAAACAGGATTTCAAGACCCCCTTGCCCTGTCTCATCTCCCAGCAGCAGAAGCAGCCCCAGAATGGAACTGCAGCCAAGCTGGCCTTGGGGCCTCACGTTGCATCTCTGACCCCGGCTGGATGTCCCTTCTCGAGTCCTGGCCCCATGATAACCAGGCTAGGGTGGGGTTCCCAGGGCTTGGCCGCTGCTGCCAGATCTCACAGCTGGGCTGTTGGTGAGAGGAGCTTTCCCAGGGTCCCAGCAAGCCGCCCCCGCTGGCGTTCTGCTCTTGCTGGAAGCCCTGCCTCTTCGCACTAGCAAGCCAGGACTTGGGCTAGGTTGTTGAAATCCGTAACTGGGAACCTGGAGCTCTGCTGAGGCCAGAGCTGGAGTCTATTCACCAGACTCAGAGAAGGTCTTAGAAGGTCTCCCAGGGAAACAGCATGTCCTGGGCTGGGCCTCATGATGGCCTCATGAATTCGTGTGTGTGTGTGTGTGTGAATGTATACTACGTATTAGGGTTGGGTTGCCAAATAAAAGAGACACCTTGGTTAAATATGTCAGATAAATGCACAGTTTTTGAGTATCACTATATCCCAAAGACTGAATCCTCTATTAAAAAAAATTTTTTTTAAGATTTTATAGAATTTATTCAAATTTTAATGGGCTTGACCGCATTGGGTCCTAGTTGCGGCAACCTTTGTTGGCACATACGGGATCCTTCATTGTGCTGTGTGGGCTTAGGTGCCCCACAGCATGTGGGACCTTAGTTCCTCGACTGGGGATGGAACCTGTGTCCCCTGCATTGGATGGCAGATTCTTAACTGCTGGACCCCTGGGGAAGTCCCTGATCCTTTACTTTTATTTGCTCGATCTGGTGAGCCTGATACCTGTCAACAATGGGCATGCAGAGAAATTGGATGTGGTTCAGTGTGTACACCCTGCAAGAGCTCACACATGTGTGTATAAACATATGCAAGGCCAGGCGTGTACATCGTCACCAAGGTGCAGGCACACCAGAAGACAGGTGTAGAGAGATTTCACTGTGTGTGTTAGCCGGTGCACGACTGTGAAATGTTTGGGATATGGAAGTGGATGTATAAATGTATCTGTGTGCAAAGATGATCATGTGTGTGTTTTCCTGTTTTGCATGCACGGGTGCGACACCCAAGCACATGGAGTGTCTGATGTGGGAGTGTCCACAGACATGCACGTCACAGAGCATTGGAACTGAAAGGAGGCCTGGGGATCTCCCGCACGTAACTGTACATGTGAGAACATGGAGACCAGCCAGTCAGCGCGCGTGTGTGTGTGCACATGCGTGTGTGTCCGAGCTGGGGCTGGGGGCTGGGATGCATGGGGAGGGCTCCCCGGCTGTCAGCTCGTGCCAGCCTGGTATCGTTGCAGGCTCATGACAGCCCTCTCCCTACGAGGCCCGTTTCCCGAGGGGAAGGTCAGATGGAGTGCGGCCCGGGCCCAGCCTCGCCCGCCTGCCTGGCCAGCCACGTGCAGCTGCACGCAGGTTACATAAATTCCGGGCCCAGTGCTGCGGCCAGATGCTGTCTCTTCCTGGAGCCAGATGGCAGCTGATCCCAGAGTTCGTGCGTTTTTCGAGCTCCTGCCGTCCCCTTCTCCTGCCCCTTCTGGGGCTTTCCCCAGGCAGGGCAGGGGCTGGGACCTGGGGACTTTGAACTGGACCAGTTGCCTCGGCCTGGAAGCGGCCTCTCCCTGGCAGGGGCTCAGGACAAGGTGATGGTGTCCTGGGAGGAGCCGCCCCAGGACAGCTCCTAGTTCAGTGGTCTCCCCGCGTCGCCCAGAAGCAGCCTGTCGCAGCCGGTCCCCAGCTCACCCGACCTGTGTCCCATGCTCTTCCTGTGGTGACAGGTGACGGCCAGCTGACCTGATAAACCAGGGCTGCCACCATAAGGGACCACAGA
Source organism: Oreotragus oreotragus (assembly GCA_006410675.1). Taxonomy (NCBI): domain Eukaryota; kingdom Metazoa; phylum Chordata; class Mammalia; order Artiodactyla; family Bovidae; genus Oreotragus; species Oreotragus oreotragus. The sequence continues at coordinate 257,665 of SJYX01006619.1, read as the reverse complement.
CTGGGTGGCTGTAACAACAGAAATGCTTTCCCTCAATTTCCTGGAGGCCAGAAGTCCATGATGGAGGCCTCTCCCTGGTGGCTCAGATGATAAAGAGTCTGCCTGCAATGCAGGAGACCAGAGTTCGATCCCTGGGTCAGGAAGACCCCCTGGAGTAAGGGAATGGCAACCCACTCCAACATTCTGGCCCGGGAAATCCCACGGACAGAGGAGCTTGATGGGCTACAGTCCACAGGTCCCAAAGAGTCGGACACGAGGGAGCAACTGACAGCCTTGCTTTCTCCTTGGCTCGTAGAGGCTGTGTTCTTCCTGTGTCTTCACAGGGCCGTCCCTCTGAGTGTGTGTCCAGCTTTCCTTCTTACAAGGATGCCTGTGCTATTGGACAAGGGCCCATCCTAATGACCTCATTTTAACTTAATTGCCTCTTTAAAGGTCCTGTCTTCAAATAGAATCACATTCTGAGGTCCTGGGGGTTAAGCTTTCGACGTATGACTTGCGGGGAGGGGGCACAGTCCAGCCTGTTCACACTTACAATAGAGTGTCCTTGGCAGTGCGTTTTTCCCAGGCCAGCCCGCCATCGCCAGGCCATAGCTGTCAGGGGTCTTCAGAACCCCGACTTACTGTTCTTTATTTTGACAACTAGGAATCCAGTAGAGACCCTACTAAGATGCAGAGTCAGGTCAGGGGTGACCTCCTTGGCCTTAAATCCCAGCTCCGTTGGAAGGAGGGTTTGGGCAGCCTGGAGGAGAAACAAGACAGGCTCAGGGTGGGACGAGTCAGTTCACACGCCCTTCGCCCGCCCACAGCCTGAAGCCGGAGAGTGCGGGGTGGGTGGTGGGGTTCAGGACAGGCTGCATAGTGCCTGCATACTTGGTGTGGGCTGGACACCCCTCCTGGGACTCAGTGCCCCGATCTGTGAAAATAAGCCACTGGGTCCACCGTGACATGGGTAGGTGCCCATCTCTGGGTTCCAGTCCATCCGATCCCCAGAGTACCCTGCCCTGTGCCTGAGTGCCCAGCAGGCACACGTGGTTCTTGGGGGGGTTGTGCAGCCCAAGAAGCTCTGTCTTCCTTTCTCGACACTTCAGTGTGCCCACCTGGGCCACACAGCTCTGGAGGTTCCAGCTTTATGCGAGGTAGCAGTATCCCCATTTTAGAGAGGGGAAAACTGAGGCTCCGAAGGGCTCAATGACTTAGGGCCCTTAGGGTCTGACTCCCATGTGTGCACTCTTTCTTCAAGATCACCCTGCCCAGACCACCCCCAGCCTGTCCCCAAGCCCCCTTGGCTCCCTATCCCGGTGACCTTGACGAAAAAACCCAGGTGAACTTCTGTGTTCTGGGAAGTGGTCACATTGCCCATGACAGCTGGGGGTGATGCCAGGAGGCAAGAGGGCACTGGGCAAGTTCAGGATTGACTCTGGGCTCCGGGAGGGGCAGGTGGGGGCCCATAGGGCTGGGGGTGGGCGTGCGTCTGAGTGCAGAATCGGGGAGGACACACCACACTGAGGCTGAGCTTTGCAGCTACACAGGGCCTGGTGGGCCTCGTTCTCGTCTTACCCAACATCCGGTCTGGATGGGACCCACAGAGCCTGGCCAAGGGCAAGCTCAGAAGACACCGGCGGCCATCCAGCACAGTGGGACTGGATTCTCTGTTACAAAAAGAAAAAAGCAGGGGACTTCCCTGGTGGTCTAGTGGCTAAGGCTCCAAGTTCCCCATGCAGAGGGCCCAGGTTCAATCCCGGGTCAGGCAACTAGAGCCTGCGTGTCGCAACTGAGACCTGGTGCAGCCAAATGAATACAAATAAACATATATTTTAAAAAAGAATGATACAAGCCATCCCCCAACCCCGTGTCCGACACTTCAGCAGTCCAAGCCTCACTCCAACCAAGGTTGGTGGGGTGCCCTGTGTTTCTGTTTTCCAGAGGGTTCTCTGCTCCGAGGCCACTGGGTCCTGGGTTCTGATCCTGACTCAACCAAATCCTAGCTGAGTGATCTTGGAGAAATGACTTTCCCTCTCTGAGCCTCAGTCTCCTCACTTGTGAAGTAGGGACAAGGTCATGATGAGGAATCAGCGAGATGAGGCAGGTGAAGGACTTGGAAGCCATAGCCCCCCTCCTCGCCTCACCCCAAGTCACGAGCCTGAATGCCAGTTCCATGGACAGGCTGATCTCTGAGAGGTTAGGAATGAGGGACGGAGGCAGAGGAGTGAAAACAGAGATAATACCAACTCGATACAAACTTCACCCTGGTAACCGAAGTGGACACGAATAAATTGAGGAGACAACGTGAACATCCCCTTTGGAGAGAGATTTTTAATAAACTCTCTTTTTTTTTTTTCCATGTGGGATCTTAGCTCTCATCCCTCCCCGCCCTAGAAATCGAACCTGTGTCCCCTACACTGGGAGTATGGAGCCTTAACCACTGGACCCCCAGGGACGTCCCAACAGAATCTTTATCTAATCCCATGCGGTGATATTTATTTTTTTAAGATTTGTTTTTGATGTGGACCATTATTAAAGTCTTTACTGTATGTGCTACAACATTTTTCTGCTTTATGTTTTGGTTTCTTTAGCCCCAAGGTATGTGGCATCTTAGCTCCTCCACCAGGGATCAAAACTGCAGCCCCTGGATTGAAAGGTGAAGCCTTAACCACTGGACCACCAGGGAGGTCGCAAGGCGGTGATATTTAGAGAAGGTTAGGGTAACCCCACGTGGGGTTTATCCCAGGAATGCAGAAAGGGCTTACCATTAAGAACCAAATATTATGATTCACCATAAGAAAGTGAGAGCGGCTATTGGCTTCGATCACTGGAGTGCGTTAACCATAGGCGAGTGAGCACTCATGTCTCTCCAGGAATGGGGTGTTCCTGAAGGAGTCACAGGCCCCTCCCTGCCCCCCATCCCCGGCTCTGCTCCCCCCGGCCCAGGATCCTTCCGGGATGGCATGGTGGACCCTGCACCAAGTGCCCCCCGACAGGTAGCACACCTGAGTCACACACAACCCCAAAGGGACCCCCGTCATCCCTGTCTGGTAGCTCAGGACACCAGGCTCAGAGAGGTGACCGCTGTGTCAGCTCTGGCCTTGGCCCGAGCCTCCGGTGCTGCTAACACTTTGCAGGACAGGATGTTTCTCCTGGGCAAGCTGCCCACTGCCTCTCCAGGGAGATTGTCCTCCTAACTGTCTGTTAGGCACTTGGATTCTAATACCCACCCTGAGCTTAGGGGGTCTGCTGAGAGCCTTCCGTTCTTCAGAAAACCCCTCCTCATCCTGAAGACTCTAAAGGCCACCACCCACCCTGCAGAGGCAGAGGCGCTGGGGGCCCATTGGAGGCGTGGACCTTGCACGGCCGGAGTGTGTCCCCTGTCCAAAGCTGGAGCCAGATTCGCCCCGGTGACGGGCTCCCAGGTTCCCGAGGGTGGGGGTGAGGGGCAAAGGAAACCACCCTCACCCCTTCTCAGCATCGCATGGACGTGCTGCCCAGGAGCGTCTATAGGAGCATGCAGAATGTATTTCGAAGACCCCAGATCAGCAAGCATTCAAGATTGGAAGTTGAGGGTCTTCATCATAGTAGTCATGTACGGATGTGAGAGCTGGACCATAAAGAAGGCTGAGCGCTGAAGAATGATGCTTTTGAATTGCAGTGTTGGAGACGACTCTTGAGAGTCAAACCAGGCAATCTTAAAGGAAATCAACCCTGAATATTCATTGGAAGGACTGATGCTGAAGCTGAAGCTCCAATACTTGGCCACCTGATATGAACAGTCGACTCATTGGAAAAGACCCTGATGCTGGGAAAGATTGAGGAAAAGGGGACATAAGAGGATGAGATGGTTGGATGGCATCACTGACTCAATGAACATGAGTTTGAGCAAACTCTGGGAGATAGCGGAGGACAGGGGAAGCTGGCATGCTGCAGTCCATGGTATGGCAGAGGGTCGGACACCACTAAGCCACTGAACAACAACGATGTCATGGTGGCCGGCCGCATCTGGCCTCCCTGAGTTCCTTTAGGGCAGAGACTAGGTGCAGAGGTCTTGCACCCCTAGCAGGTCTGGATGAAAAGGAGGCTCCAGAGAGAAGCCTTGGGAAGGTGAGCAGGGGCAGCTTGGGGACGGCCTGCAGGGGATTGGTCCTGGGGGGCCGTGAGCCCTGAGGGTGTGGGATCTGGAGAAGGTATTCAGGCAGGAGGGCTGGGCCTGGCAGAGGGGGTGGTGCTCCGGGCCTGGGAGACCCCGTCCTTCAGCAGCAGCAGCTGGTCCCTTGGGCAGGCTTGGGCCACATCTCTGTCCTCTCCCAGCGAGGCGGTAGGGAGAGGAAGTTGTCTCTCCCCCAGAGGATCCTGCCCTTACGGTTCAATCGTGTCTCCTTGAGATACTGCAATCCTGACTCCCAGCACCTATGGACGTGACCGTGTCTGGAAAGGGCCTTCGCAGATGTGATTAAGATGTAAGTTAGGATGAGGCCATTCTGAGTGGGGTGGGCCCTTCGCAGACGTGATTAAGATGTAAGTTAGGATGAGGCCTTTCTGAGTGGGGTGGGCCCTTCGCAGACGTGATTAAGATGTAAGTTAGGATGAGGCCTTTCTGAGTGGGGTGGGCCCTAGTCCAATAGGAAGAGAAGGTGGACAACAGACAAGGGCAGAATGCCCTGAAGGGTTGGCAAGGGCTGGAGTGACGTAGCCACCACCAGAAACCGGAAGAGGGGAAGGTGAGGGGTTAATCACTCCGTCTATAGCCCGCCAGGCTTCTCTGTCCATGGACTTTTCCAGGCAAGAATACTGGAGTGGGTAGCCATTCCTTTCTCCAGGGGATCTTCTCAACCCAGGGATCGAGCCCCGGTCTCTTGCATTGCAGGCGGATTCCTTACGGTCTGAGCCGCCAGGGAAGAGGTGGGGAAGGATTCTACCCAGAGTCTCAGAGGCGGCGTGGCCCTCTCGACACCTCGAGTTTGGACTCCTAACCTCCAGAACTGAGAGAGAGCAGCCATGGTTGTTTTAAGCCGCCCGCCTGTGGCTCTTCCTTAACGGCAGCCAGGACAGGAATCCACGGTTGGTCAGCACTGATGTCTGCCTCGTCCCGCCTCCCCTGTCCTGGTACCAACCACATCCTGCGGGCAGGGTCCTGGCCAGCTGCGGGTGAGGGGGGTCTTGGCCCCCCGGGGAGATCTCCATTGGCACCACGGTGGGGGCTTCCCAAACTGATCAGAACCCGGCCCCGGGGCGGAGCGGCCAGTGCAGGGCCTGGGGATGGAGCGAGCCCTAGCACAGACCCCAGGGAGAAGGGCAGCTCAGCCCTAGGAGCCCGCCGCTCCCCGACCACCTGACCCTGTGGCCTGCCTGGGGCTGAAGGAGTCGGCTCCCCTACCCTCAAGCTAACAGGGACTCTCCCACCTGGAAACTTGCGTCAGAGAAGGAAAAACACCCACGCAGGCAAGATGTCTGCATGTCATCTGTATTGTCACGTGAATTGCACATCCGGCACGGCTGACCTGGACACGACCTATTAGGTCACACAGAGTCCGGCCCCTGGGGGCCAAAGCGGCACCGCCGCCCAAGACTTTCCGCGGGCAGCAGCCCAGACACCTGGTCTCCCCCGGCTCCGGGGCCCGGCACCAGGAGAGGCCAGCTCACGCCTCAGGCCCTTCTGCTCCTGGGCAGCGTCTCCCCAAGTGCCCCTGGAGCAACACGGTTCCTTGGAGGGTTCCTAGCTGTTCCATGAGAAAAGGGTTCTGTGGTCAAATAAGTTTAGGAAACATGGATTAAACAAGGTTTGATAAGAAGCTTTTCTTCAGGACTTGTCAGAACCTTTATGACAGTCCCGGCCCCCGTGGACGTCCAGTGTGTATGCAGCATATCCCAGATTTGTTTGACCACAGACCATTTTTCTTCCCAAGGCGTCTTGCAGGCTGGTGGGGCACCCTTTGAAAAGCACTGCCCTAAGTAAGCTCTCGGTGACCGTTAATGGCGATGGCACCTGTGTTGGGCGGTGGGCTGTGCGTATTTCATCAGGCGTCGTGCTGTGGTGAGGTGGGCACAGCCAGGAACTCAACGGTCGTGGTGATGAAAGGACAAGATGAGACTTGGCCCCCCGACGCGGTTCTGGCCTGGTACCCTCCAGAGCAGAAGCCCAGCAGGGCAGTCCCCACAGCCGGGCCCCAGCTAGTCTACAGGGGAACTCAGAGTCTGATTAAGGGGGCAGAGGGCGCCCCAAACAGTGGGAGGGATCGGATGGTCACTGGTGGGCTCCCCGGACGTCACCAGCCTCCAAGCAAGATGGGGGTGAGGGGACGGGCGGCTCACCAGGCAGAGATGAGCATCTGGCAGGTGTTGGAGGACATCCACACCAGCTCGACCAGGCGGAACTGGAAGTAGCCAATGGCAAAGCCGGAGAGGACGTCGGTGATGTGGTGGCGGCCGATCATGACCCGCGACAGCCCCACGCACAGGGCCCAGAGCACCAGCAGGACGCGCAGCGGCACGGCCAGCACCAGGTGGCTCAGGAAGAACTTGGACACCATGGCCGCGCGGCTGGCGTGCCCGGCGGGGAAGGCGTACACGTCCATGGTGAGGTAGTCCAGGAGGCTGGGGCTCGACTCGAACGGGCCACGCCGCTTGATGAGCTTCTGCACGCCGGCCACCGTCATGATGTCCAGGAGCAGGGCTGCGGGCGGGAGAGAGGGGGCCCCCCAGGTCGTTAGCGCCACCCTGCCCCCTCCCACCCTACCCCCTCCTCACCTGGGCCACTCGGACCTCCCAGCAAGATTCCCACTTCGGGGCCTTCGCCTGTGGCTTTTCCCTCTCCCTGGAACACGCTTCCCTGGGATATGGCAGTGCTGGTTTAGTCCCTAAGTCGTGTCTGACACTTGCCACCCCATGGGCTGTAGCCCCGCCAGGCCCCTCTGTCCGGGGGATTCTCCAGGCAAGCATACCGGGGCGGGTTGCCATGCCCTCCTCCAGGGGCTCTTCCCGACCCAGGGATCAAACCCGCCTCTCCTGCATCTCCTGCACGGGCAGGTGGATTCTTTCCCACCGAGCCACTAGCGAAGCCCTCCCTGGGATGTCCAGACGGGTGAAGTGCTGGATGAGAGAGTGGTGAGCAGGGGTCTCGTGGGCCACTGTGGGCACCTTGGAGAATCTCATCCTGACCAACGGGGCCCTGGGCTGCTGGTTGTTCCCTAAGAACTTCACTGAAGTCCCCTCCAGTCCCAAGAACAGGGTGTCACCATACCGATCTTTTCTAAGCCGACGTGAGATTCTTGTGTACAATTGCTTCCCTGGGGGCTCGGACTTTAAAGAATCCCCTTGCATTGCAGGAGACCTGGGTTCAGCTCCTGGGCTGGGAAGATCCCCTGGAGGAGGAGGTGGCAACCCACTCCAGTATTTCTGCCTGGAGAATCCCACGGACAGAAGAGCTTGGTGGGCTGCCACGAAGAGCTGGACATGGCTGAGCAACTAACACCATTAATGCAATTAACCATTTCTAAGGGTACAGCTCAGCAGCTTCTAGCGGATTCACGATGCTGGGCAAACACCCACCTCTCTCGAGTTCCAAAACGTTTTCATCACCCAAAAGGAAACCCAGTCTCCGTTAAGCCATCCGTCCCCATCCGCCCTCCCCCAGCCTCTGGCAACCCCTGATTTGCCTTCGGCTCCGTGGATTTGCCTGTTCCCTACATTTCATGCGAATGGAGTCGCCCGATGTGAGAGCTTTTGGGCCTGGCTTCTTTCCCGTAATGTTTTTGGGGCCCAGCCACGTTGCAGCGGGCATCGAAACCGCCACTCCTTTTTTTATGGCTGTCTATTACTCCACTGTCTGGACCTGCCACAGTTGTTTTTTATCCACTCATCTGTTGGTGGCATCTGGGTGGCCTGCCCCTTTTGGCTGTGGTGAATAATGCTGCTATGAACATTTGTGGATGAGGACTGGTTGAGAATCTGTTTGCAGTTCTTTAGGGGCACTGTCCTACGGGTGGCATTGCTCCATCCTGTAGTGAAGTGAAAGTCACTCAGTCGTGTCCGACTCTTTGTGACCCCACGGACTGTACAGTCTGTGGAATTCTCTAGGCCAGAATACTGGAGTGGGTAGCCGTTCCCTTCTCCAGGGGATCTTCCCAACCCGGGGATCAAACCCAGGTCTCCCGCATGGCAGGCAGATTCTTTACCAGCTGAGCCACCAGGGAAGCCCCCCAATCATGCAGTAACGATGTGGAACTTCCTGAGAAGCCACCAAACTGTTTCCCACGGCAGCGGAGCCCTGTTGCCTTCCCTCTCCAGGGGCGAGAGGAGCCCCGGAGGTTGAGCATCCTACTCTGCTCCTCTTTCTGTCCGGAGGCTCCCTTTCCCCTCCCTCTGACTTTCGCTCGGTCATCCTCATCGCGCCTCCCCGCTGGGCAGTGAGCAGCTCCTCGTCAGCTCTCACTCCCTGCCTCGCATCACCCCTTCATGGGGGTGGGGCCAAGCCGTGTCTGTTTTGTTCACTGGCTTCCGCCCAGCATCAGACACGGAAGGGCAGGGCTCCACGTGTTAGCTGAGTACTGGCCGGGGGCAGAGGGGTGGGCTCTTTCCCATTTGGGGAGCCTGAGGGAGATACGAATCTCTGTCCATTCAGCCCCCACCAGCACCCCGCTATGTGGCCTTGGAGAGGGTACCCTGCCTCTCTGGGCCATTAGACAAAGGCCCCAAGCCAAGGCCCCAGTTTCACCCAGGCAGCCAAGATGGGGGCTCACAAGAGTCCCAGAGACCCAGGTTTGAGTCCCAACCGTGGAGCCTCCTGCGACCTTGGGCCAGTCACCTAACTTCTCTCACCTCTAGGGCAAGATCACCACCACCTGCCTCCAGAGATCTGGCGCGGTGCCTGCAGGGAGACTGACTGTCCTGGGTTTGCTTGGGACAGAAGGGTTTGGGGGACATAAGAGGTTCAGGGCTAAAACAGGGATGCCTCAGCAGACCAGACGAGGTGGTCCCCCCCAGTGCCTGGCACACAAGGAGGGCCAGAGAAGGGTAGAAGATTAGTATCAAACGACAGATCAGGGTAGCCTAGTGTTGGAGGCTTTTCCGGAAACTTTGCAGGAGATAACCGAAATTGTTGCCCTGCCATCGTTCTTGTTCAGAAATGGAAAAAAAAAAATCTTTGGGGAAAAAATGACACAATTGATGTTCACTGTAGAAAACTTATAAAACAGGAGACAAAATAAAATTTTAAATCGCCTGTAATTCTGCCACCCAGAGATAGCCACCATCCCAGAACGTTCTCTCCACCTACAGAGCATTGATTTAATAAAAGCTGTGACGGGCTGCACACACACCGTTCTGTAACCTGCTTTTGAAACTGGCCAGCTGCAGTGTCTGGAGTGTCCCGGGGTATTTATCTGGTGGTCCGTGGGCTGGACTTCCAGGCACCAGGGTAACACTGCACTCCCTGAGCAGAGCAGGACTCCTCTTTCCCTGCCCTCTGCAGGGTTGCTGCTTGAAGTCTGGGCTCTTGGTTGGGGATTTGAAGCCCTGGCCTCCCTGGGGCCTGCCCCTCTCATTAGCCACAGGACCAGCTGATGTCTGCCCATCCTGGCCACCCAGGGAAGGGGCAGAAGCAGGAAGTGGTGGGTGCAGAGGCTGCCGGTCCATGGCGGGGAGGAGTCTAACAGAGGGAGCCCACCTTGTTGCATGCCCTGCCCTCTCCGCACCGTGTTCCCATGGCAACTTGTTCCCAGGAGCTCAGACCTTCCAGCATGCAGGCTGCTAACTCGGGTTGAGGCTGGGAGCATCTGGAGCCCACGGGACACGGGGGCCACAGTCCCAGCAGGACGTAGGGGACCAAAAAGGCAGGTGGAAGTTGGAGGAAGGTGGTAGCATCTGAGCCCCGGGGACCCTGAGAAGCAGCGAAGGGATGAGGCCAGGCTGAGAGGAGGCAGCCAGTCTCTCCAGGCCAGAAAGGCCGCTTCCTGACCTCATGACAGGCTGTCGCCACCTGGGGAGGAGGCAGTTCACAGGGAAAGGGTTAAACTTGCAGGTTTCAGAGTCACAGGTGGGGTTCCAGTCCTAGCTCCTCGGCTCAACAAGTGCCTTCACCTGTCAGAGCCTCAGTCTGCCCACCTGTAACATGGGTTCTCGCAGGATGAGATGAGCTCCTAGTGCCTGCGAAGTACTTAGAACAGCCCGGTACGTGCTGGTCGAGGGCACAGCTGCTCTGTTGCTCCAAAGCCCCAGCCTGGCCTGAGTCAGGCTTGAAGACCCTGGAGGCTGGGCAGTGTTGAGCAGGTGCACCAGCAAAAGGACTTCCTTCTCTGAGGTCCCATCAGCGTCCAAATGATCTGATTCCGAGACCCTCAGCACCTGAAGGAAGGTCACAGCATCCTAGGCTGGTGGCTTGGGGGTGGGACTGATGTGGACCAGGATGGGGCCCCTAGACAGAACCATGACACTGGCCACTAGGAACATGTGGGGTGTGTATGTGTGTGTGTGTGTGTGTTAGTCACTCAGTTGTGTCTGACTCTTTGCGAGCCTATGGACTGTAGTCTGCCTGCCATTCCCTTCTCCAGGGGATCTTCCCAAGCCAAGGAATGAACCCAAGTCTCCCACATTACAGGCAGATTCTTTACCATGTAAGCCATGTGGGCCATCTATCTAATTAGTGACCAAGTTTCTCAGCTGAAAACCAGGGCTCAGCAAGTTGGCGAATTCTCTCGCTGGCATGAATCTGCTTTCCCAGACGAGTGTGAATTGCAGCAGAGGTGCCCAGAGGAAGCCTCTGGGTTCCAGGAGGAAGCAGGGGGGAGGGGCAGCATCTGCTTCTCCACGGGCTGCCTGGGACGGGGGAGCTGGGCTCAGGGCTTCAGTTTGATGTGGACGCTGGAGGCCGGGTGGGTTTCTGCCTTGCTGCCCGCTGCCCCCAGGCCAGGTGTCCCAGCTCTTCTGGGGGACTGTCGAGACCGATGGGCCAGGAATCGAGCTAGACCCACACCTTTCAAACTTTTTTAGCAGCAAAACATTTTTTCCCAATGTAAGACAAAGCTATGATTTTTCCAGTAGTCATATAATCAATGGGATGTGAGAGCTGGATCATAAAGAAGGCTAAGTGCCAGAAAATTGATGCTTTCAAATTGTGGTGCTGAAGGACTCTTAAGAGTCCCTTGGATTGCAAGATCAAACCAGTCAATCCTAAAGGAAATCAACCCTGAATATTCAGTGGAAGGACTGACGCCGAAGCTGAGGCTCCAATACTTTGGCCACCTGAGGCAAAGAACCAGCTCATTGGAAAGGACCCTGATGCTGGGAAAGATTGAGGGCAGGAGGAGAAGGGGGAGACAGGATGAGAGGGTTGGATGGCATCACCAACTCAATGGACACGAGTTTGAGCAAACTCTGGGAGATGGTGCAGGACAGGGAAGCCTGGTGTGCTGCAGCCCAGGGTCGCAAAGTGTCCAACATGCCTGGGCGACTTAACAACAGAGACTCAGGATATGAACGGATAAGAGAAGTAGCCCCATGGCTGTCACTGGGGGTACTGGAAATGGGGCACCCTCCCCTGTCCCCTGAGAGGCTTCTGAGGCTGGCTGTGTGCCATGATTTGAAAACCCCACATCTGGGCCTTTGGAAATCTATTTTTGGCTGGCTCTGTCCCTTGAGGCCATAATAAGGTGAAAATTGCCCCTCCGCCCTGGGCTTTCGGGGTCCTTCATTTATTCACTTGGCCTATAGGTCTTGGGTCCCACTGCTTCCTGAGTATGTTAGGCTAGGGCCAGGCCTGGGGCTGGTGAACCAGGCTGGCAGGGTACCAGATGACTGAGGGCAGGGGGGTGCAGAGATGGGCAGTAAATTAGACAGGGGGCTCTTCTCTGCAGGTGTGATGAACCCGTGGTCTCTCCCCATACTATTGCTGCTGCCAGGTTTTGAGGCTTGGGTGTAGAGGAGGCTGTGGGGGGATGGCGCCCCAGCAGAGATGATGGCCCTGGGGCCTCCCCCGCAAGCTCCTCCCACTGCACCCCCAGGCTGCCTTCCCCTCCCCCAGCACCGTGACAGCCCTCTTGTGACTGATTCTAACACGTCAGCACATACCCTGGCGCCCAGAAATAGAAGCAAATGGCTCTGTCCCTCAAGGCTCCGCGAATTCCGCTCACATGGCCAGTCGAGGTCCCTGACCTATATTTCTTTCTGGACCGGGAGGGAGGCAGGGCCCCCCGCCCGTGTGGACAGGTCTGCTTGGCAGCAAGTTCAGGGGCCAGTACCGCAGTGCTGTGTGACCCAGGCTGGTGGCCTAACATCCCTGGGCCTCCGCTCACCGCCATCAAGTAGGGCAGAGGCTGCGCGCCTGGGCTCCAGGATCAGAGGCGGGCCTCAAGGTCGGCTGCTTGTGAACTTCATGACCTTGGCACAGCCCTCCCGCTGAGCTTCCTCCCTTCGTTGATAGAACAGGGGTTGTTCTAGAAGCTACTCTGAAGGCTGCCTGGTCTGCAGGGCTGGGCCCCACCAACAATCTCCACTCCCTGCCCGTCTCACCGGGCGGGTGGCTCAGATGCCTAAATCCCCTTGCAGGAAGCACAACTATTACCCTGATGTGCGGGTGCCTCAGAGGTGGCAAGAGCCTGCCTTGGCGCTCACTTTCTCTCCCACTCTGTTGAGCGGGGGTGCTGCTGGGGTGGTCCCTCCTGGCCCCTCAAGCTTGGCTGCTCCCCCTGAGATGCCCACCATGGGACCAGTTCAGCAGCAGGGCAGGCAGGGGAGGAGTGGGGAAGGGGCAGCTGTGGACCCCGCCAGGAGCAGACAGTGCCGACATCTGTTATTGCCTGGGGCTGGGAGGAGGGGTTCCCACTCTAGTGGCCTCTGATCTCCCATTCTGTTCCCTCTAGGAACCGGGGAAATAGCCCACTTAGCACTCTGGGGCGGTAGTGGTGGTGTAAATTGGTCTAAACTTTCTGAAGGGCTTTGGATTCAGACTCAGGTGTCTCTACGGCCGGCCTCCCTTGACTCAGCCCTTCCGTGCATAGGACTGTCTCCCTGGGAAATAGTTAGGGATGTGCCCCACGACTCACGGTCAAGGATGTCCACTGCAGCATCCTTCGTGATGCTGAAAACCCCGCACCAACCCGATGCCCTTGAGTCGGACACAGATGGGCCAGACTGCGGCCAAGTCTAGACGACGGGGCGCTCTGGGGCCGCTGTGAATGATGAAGCAGATGTGTATTTATAGCCACTGAAGGACAGCTCTGGGGTTTAAGTGGAAAAGGCCAATGACCACACCGGATTTACAGTAGGATAATGCCATTTTTGTAAAATTAAGATGTAAATGTGTCTATACGCGGTGAAAAAAGCCTGGAAGGCACCGCACTAAATGTTAACTGTGCTTCTCACTGGGTGGGGTGGGAGGATGAGGCTCATTTTTGTTGTCTTTCTGTAATTCTGCATTAACATTTTTTTTCTGACCGTGAAGAGGCATGACCTGTGTGCGTTTTTAAAAAGTTATTTTTACAAAAGGACAAATACTGCATGGTTCCACTTTCATGAGGTCCTTAGGATGGGCAGATTCATAGAGAGAGAAGGTAGATTAGAGGATGCCAGGGGCTGGGGAGTTAGTGCTTCATGGGTGCAGAGTTTCAGCTGGGGAAGATGAAAGAAATTCACGAGCTGGGTGGTGGGCATGGTTGTACAACTTAATGCCATTGAGCTGGACACTTAAAAATGGTTAAAATGGCAAATTGTATGTCTTGTGTGCTTTAGGGCATGCGTACGCGCACACAACAGTTATCTTAAAAACCAGTGGACTGCTCTAAAATCACAGAGCTCTGGGGAGGTGGCAGTGAGCAGAGAGGTTGATGGAAGGGAAACCCTGAGAGGAGGCAGAAATACTCCAGGCATTTGGCACTGAGACCTCTGCTCTGTTGGTGTGAGCAGTGTGTGTGTGTGTGTGTGTGTGTACAAACCGGACATCTCTCCTGGCCACAGCAGCCTGCCTTCAGTCAGACACCCTGCCCCAGCCCTCGGTGCCCAGGGTTGGGGGGCTGACATGAGTGTCCCGGTCTGTCCCTAACTCCCCTGGCTGGCATGACTCTAAGCGAGTTCTGGAACTTCGCAGGTTTCCCTAATTCTCACCTGAAGAACCCAGATATTAAAGTGGCTTGATTCATTTCAGAAGACCGCCTGGGTACAAGGAAAGTAAAATCAGGGTATAGATATAAGTCTAAGGGCACCAGGCTTGGCTGGGGGAGTTGGGTGACACAGAAGAGGGTCCCCCTAGTAGCTCCCCTCCCTACAAGGGGGCCCTGACCCTGTCTGGGGGTGGCCAGAGGCCAACTGGAGGGACCTTTTTGCTGAGCCGCACTGAGATGATGACAGGGGAAGGGTGGAGAACGTTCTCTCTCTGCGGAACTGAGCTGGCGTCTCTAGCCGGGGTGCTCCCGACAGTGAGGTTTTGGGATCAGTCTAAATATCCATCAACTAGGGACAGGCTATGCAAGCCTCGCAGAGGGCTTGTCACCTGAGCTGTCCCCCAGAGCAGGGGCTGGGGGAGCTGACAGAACAGATTATTTGGGGGTGGGCGAGCAAGGGCTGGGTTGGGGGAGGGGATGCTGTGAGATGCTTGTGGGGAGTTGGTGGGGGAGTGCTGCTAGGCTGAGGGAGTTGATTTTGGTTTCTGAACCCCTCATGCTTGATGTGAAGGGATTCAGGGGGCCCAGATGGGAGGTACGTGGCCCAGCAGGCCTGAAAGGGCCGTGAGAATGAGGCCAAGCTGGGCAAAACACGGCAGGAGGTCATTTTATAAGCAAAGAGAAACATCCAGAGGCTCATAACCCAAACCGTAGCAGCGGTTATTCCTGGGGAAGGGGCTTAAGGGAGACATTCTTTTTTTTTTTAACTAAAACTTTTTCTGGCCTCAAGGCATGCAGGATCTTAGTTCCCTGACTAGGGATTGAACCTTCACCCCTTGCACTGGAAGCTTGGAGGTTTAACCACTGGACCACCAAGGAATTCCTTCCCTGCTTTGTCATCTGTCCTGGTTTGAATTTTCCTTATTGTAAGGATATATAATGAATAGGCGCTCAACGCCACTTATCACTAAGGAAGCACAAATCAAAACCACCATGAGACACCACTTTTCACACCCATTAAAACAGCTATTATTAAAAAAAAAAAAAAATGTTGGCCAAGAACACTTGTGGAGAAATTGGAGCTTTTGTGCACAGGAGGCAGGAATGTAAAACAGTTCTTCTGCTGTGGAAAATAGCCTGGGGGGTTCCTCAAAAATTAAACCTGGGGTTACCATCTGTTCCAGCAATTCCATCCTGGGTGTACAACCAAAAGAAGTGAAAGCGTGGGCTTGTACAGATATTTGTACCCTCGTGTTCGGAGCAGCATTATTCACAATAGCCAGAAGCTAGAAGCAACCCAAGGGTCCACTAACAGATGTTGGATAAGCAAAACGTGGTCCATCCGCACCACGGAGCATCATTCAGCCTTAAAGAAGGAGATGCTGACACCTGGTACGGTCCGGCTGCACCCTGAGGACGGGGTACTTAGGGAAACAAGTCAGACACTAGATAGACGCTGTGTGGTGCCACAGACAAGAGGGCCCTAGACGGATCAGATTCACAGAAACAGAAAGTGTGGGTGCTGGGTGCTGCGGGCAGGGGGAGTGGGGAGTTAGTGTTTATGGACATAGAGGTTCAGTTTGGGAAGATCGCCAAGTTCTGGAGATGATGGTGGTGGTTGCTCAACAGTGTGAATGTGCTGAATGTTCTTACTGATTAGTCGCTAAGTCATCTCTGACTCTGTGGACTATAGCCCCGCTGGGCTCCTCTGTCCATGGGATTTCCCAGGCAAGAATACTGGAGTGGGTTGCCATTTCCTTCTCCCGGGGATCCTCCCGACCGAGGGACAGAACCCAAGTCCTCTGCATTGGCAGGCAGGTTCTTCACCGTTGAGCCGCCTGGGAAGCCTGCACTGCATGCTGGTGTACACTTAAAAATGGCTGGAACGGTAAGTTCTAGGTTATGTCTATTTCACCACAATAAAAAAAATGACATAGAAAAAAAGGAATATATAGTTTTCATAATCAGGGACATTTCAATTAGGATTATTTTATAGATCATGGAAATAAGACATGGAAACCATTTCCTCCTGAGGATGGGCCCAGGGGGAAACCAGGATGGGTCTGGTGAACCGGAATGGCCCAGGTGCCCTATTACCTGCCCGCTTTGGGATCATCAACCTGGGCATTGCAGAGAGAGGACAAAGCGGGGAATCAGGTCCCGTCACAGGTGCCTAGAGCTTGGAGGGGACCTGGATCGACCCTGGACCTGGGACTTCTTTTGACGATGGCAATGGTGATAAGGGTGCTAATGTTGATTGCCTTCCACAAGCATTGACTGGCGTGGGTATGTTCCATGTGTAATTCTTCAGGGAAGTATCCCAGCAACCCACTAGACAGATGAGGAAAATGAGGCTCAGAGAGGCCAAGTTACTTGCCCCAGTTCCCACGGCAGGGCTGGGATGTGCACACAGGTCCGGCCAACTCTGGAGCCAAGCCCAGAGACCAGAACCAGCTGCTAAGACCCCTTTTGGCTTTGAGGCTTCCAGAGTCTGTGCAACACATCCCAGCCCCCCGCATGGGAGATGGATTTCGGGGAGCACAAGGGAGAACTTCCTCCCGGCCCAGCTGGGACTCTCCCGGGTCCAGTGGCTGGAGCTCCGCTTCCCAAGGCTCCTGAGTTGTCCCCTTTGGGGCCGAGGAGAGCCCAGGTCCCAATGGTACCCTGGAGGCTCTGCCCCCAGGATTCTGCTGGATCTCGGGTGCTCAGAGTAGGCAGGCAGGGCCGGGATGGGCCCCTCATCCCTCTGGGCCCTGCAGTGTCCATACCCACCTGCCACCCACTGTGCCTGGCGCTTTGCCAGCTCTTCTTGAATCCCCACCACAGCCCTGACGCCTCATGTACAGATGAAGAAACTGAGGCTCAGCGATGGGAACCAACTAGACCAGAGTGAGGAAGGATCAGAGTGAGGACCAGGACAAGTCCATTCCACCCTCAGGGCTCCAGGGTTGAAAGCCCCTGCCCCCAGGCCCAGGGTCCCAGAGAATAAGGAATAGGCTGATCTGTGCAGCTTTTCCCTCAAGGATGGTCCGTCATGCCTGGGCAGAAGGCAGTGTGGGCAGCTGCTCTTGGCAGGGCAGGTCAGAACCGTGGGACCAACCCAGCTTGGTTATTTGCTGCTTTTCTGAGTCCACATTCCCACCGAGAATGCAGGTCCACAGACCACCCCGCCTGCTCTGGGAAGTTTCTCTGGGCCAGGCTCTTTTTTCCTCCATGGTCTTGGTACCTGGATACACCAGCAAAACCGTTGGTAAAAGGGAGACCTCTCTGTAGGTATCTCCTCAATGTGGACTGGTCTGCCCGACCTGCAGACCAAAAGGGAGCGGGAAGGCAAGGGGTTTGCAGCCTAGAGGACTTGTCTTGGTTCCTGGGTCTACCAGTTACAGATGTGTGGGGTTGGACAAATCCCTCAACTCCTCTGAGCCTCAGTTAACTCATCTGGGTAGTGGGTATATTAAAATTTACATCATACTGTCATTAAAAAGATTTTAACATCATGAAATACAAGACATCCATGGCATAGTACTTGGTATCTAAGTGGAGCTCACTAAATGATGTTTTTAAAAACTGAGAAACAACTGTCCTTCTTGTTCAAGAAGGGAGATTTCTCGAATCCTGCTCTCTGTCCTACAAAACAAATAACTTTGTGTCCACAGAATCTGGCTGCTGGTAAAAGCCAGAAGCCTCGTCCTGATCGGCCAGAGTTGTGTCAGTTCCAGTCCCGGCTCCATCACTAACTAGCCGCATGGTTGAGGGCAAAGCGTCTCTGTTTGCCTCAGTTTCTCCCTCTTTAAACAGGGAGCATAGCAGCTTCTCCTTGGGGGTTGTGGTGAGGATGATATGTGATGATGTGGTTTATGAAAAACCAGGCACATAGTAAGTGCTGAATAAAATACCAGCACAGCTTCACCACTTCCAATATCACACACGGACGGACCGTGCGGACGGGTCTAGGGAGCGGAGTTGAGAGAGGCTCAAGGACACTTTCCCACGCTCGTCCTCCGACACCAGGCAACCTGACCGCACCCCCCCTTCCCAGTTTTCTTGAGTCACTGCTCTGTCTGAGGCTTCAACGGGCACTAGATGGCAAGACCATGGTTCTGCACTGCCCCCCAAAGCCCCCCGGCCACTGTGCTCTGCCCCTCCATCCCAAGCTCAGGGCTTTCCAGGTGCCTGGAAAGAGCACAGGCCGGGATGTCAGGCAGGACTTGGTGCAAATCTCAAGTTCTGAAGTCTTGGCCAGGTTGCTTTATTTCCAGGAGCCTTAGTTTCCTCATCTGTGAAGTGGGAACGGGAAGAGCAGCAGCCACGCTGTGACTGCTTATTTGGGAATAACAGCAAGTAACGCGGATCATTTAGGAAAAAGAACAAGAAAACACTGATGTACCAGACCTGGCATCTCCTGTGTGAACGTCTGCTACTTCACCCTCCCCACATCCCACCAGCAGCACCCACCCTAGATGCTCTGAGACCCGAGCGGGAAGACTCACAACTACTGTAAATTCTCCTGGATGGCAGTTCTCAGGGGTCCAACCCACACCTCTTCAGTACTAGGACCCCTTGTCAGTGCTGGCTTAGCCTGAGCCATGCCCCCTCGCCCCCCACTTGTGTCCCAAATGGTGGCTGTGCTGAGAAGGGCCTGGAGGTTAACATGGCTCAGCTTGGAGGGTGGCAGCAGAGGGGCCTGAGCACTTCGGGGATCTGGAGGCGCCCGGTGGGTGGGCCAGACGGGGGCTGGGCATCACCTCCTGGGTAGAGGGGAGGGCCTGCCTTCCACCTGGGCCCACGGGGCACCTGGCACGGGGCAGTGTTCGACCGAAAGACGCTGCTGGCAAAGACTTTGCAAACAAACCAAAGCTCCCCAGGTCCTCTCCTCCAGCGACTCCCCAAGGGAAGTGGCAGGTAAGCACTCCAGGAGGCCCTGAGTGGGTGGGAGCCCCAGATTGCACCCTTGCACCCGCCAGGGATCCCAGGGGGCTTTCAGGGTCCCTGAGCCAAGCAGGGTGATGGGGGAGGGTGGGCAGCTCCCAACTGCTGCCTGCAAGCAGCCTAGGAACTCAAGGACCTATCCATGGGATGGGAGGGACAGGGTTAGACATCCCACTCCAGCGCACCTGCCAGACGCCCGGACACATCCATTAAGGCCTCTGGCAGCCCCTCCAAGTTGCTTCTGGGCAGCAACGTGCTTTGCCCAGGGCAGAGCTCTTCCTCAGAAGTTCCCACTGGGGCTCTGTACTCTCAAGGCTCCCACTTTGCAGGGGACTATGGTCTGGAGATCCTCAGCTCCCTCTTTCCCAAGCCGGAGGCTTGCCTGTTTCTGGGGCACCCTTCCTGCTAACCTCATTAGATTGTTCCAGTCAGTTTCTGAGGGGCCCCACTGGCCCTGGCAGGGGCGGGGTGGGTCCGGCTCCCTCCCAAGGCCTGGCAGGGTGGGTGGCGGACGATGGGCAGGTGCACTCACCCAGAAGCAGGTTCATGAGCACCTCCTGGCCGGCCAGCGTGCTGCTCTTCACCAGGCAGAGGATGGTGCCCCCGATCCAGGGGATGCCATGGCCCGTGATGCCAATGAGCTTGACCATGGAGCGGGCGCTGGCCCAGGACGCGGCCCGGCCGGCGCACACCCCCAGGCGCTTGGACATGCAGATGTCAATGGCCAGCAGGGAATTGAAGGCGATGCCCTTGAAGGAGGGGTTCAGCTGCATGCAGTCCTCCTCGGGCAGCTGCTGGGACTGGCGCCGCTCGCGGGCCCCGTCCCCAGGGGCTGGGGGCTGTGTCGAGGGACCCGAGGCCTTCCTGCCCGAGCTGCGGGGCTCCGAGGCCCCCTTGGGGGGCTGGTTCAGGGACAGGAACTCGGCCCGGTTGAGGACGTTGCTGCGGTCCCGGGCCCGGGCCCGGCTCTGGGAGGCTGGCATGGTTGAGGATCGCCTGGCAAGGGCCGGTACCAGCCTGGCCGCGAGGCCCTTCTCCCCCAAAGACGGGAGTGCCGGAGCCGCCCCTGCTCTCTGCCTCCCTGCTGGCTCCTCGGCAGATGTTAAATATAGAGAGCGCGCCTGAACATGGCTGTTTACCTCCGGCTGCCACCGGGCTCCTGGGGAATGTCAGTGCCAGCCGGGCAGCCAGTCGAGCCCCCCAGTGCCGGCCAGCGCCAATGGAGCCACCGGGAGGCAGACGCATCACAGCTGCGGCCTGGCTGCCTCGGGCTTGGGCTATTTAAATCTCCCAATGGCTCGCTCTGGGGGGACCTGGGGGACTCTGGGAAATGTAGTCCTCCTACAAGTCTGGCCTCAGCTGATCCCCTAGCCAGAGGCCCAGAGGTGGGCTCCTGACTCACCCCTGCTTTAACCAGCTTCCTTCTGAGCAGCCCAGAGCCTGGGGAGCCAGGCCCACTTGCCCCACTGGCCTGGATGGCTTGGATCTGGTCCTGTGGACCAGACAGCAGAGCCCAGGCCAGAGGCTTCTCCGGACACCCGATGGGGTGAATGACGTCACTGACAGCATCATTCTGGGTCTGCTGGGGGCGGGGCTGAGCCCAGCCCCTCCCCTCCGTGCCAGCATTTCATTAAGCTGGCAGGCTGGGTTTTGACATTTTTCAGTCTTGAATTTGGCTTCAGTGCACGACTGTTCAGTCTGTGAGACTTGATTTCCATTCGAGGGAGGGGTAATGAATTGGTTGGTAATGGAACTGCCCCTTGGAGGTGGCCTCCGCTGCCTGGAACTTTGTGGAGGATGGAATCACTGTAGCAGTTTCAGGCAACCTGTAAATAGTTTCCGAGCTCCTGGTACCACACAAGGTGCCTGGCACTGAAGCGAAGCGAACACACCACGTGCATCCCTGTCCCCTGGAGAAAGCATAGTGCAGCAGGTATTAAATGAATGACGTGTGTGAATGATTGCAAGCGTCACACGAATGTGTTTCAGGATCGTAGAACAGGGCTCCAGGCCTGGCCTGGGGGTTGTGGGGGGCTTTCCCCCAGAAGAAAGAGCAGGTGAGTGGCCCCGGATAGGGGAGAGCCTTCCTCCTGCCTGCTGTGAGGTCTGGGAGCCCGTGTGGTGGTACATGGACCGAGGGAGCAAGAGAGGCTGCCAACCCAGAGAAGAGCAGGCCAAGAGCGATTTGAGCTGGAGGCTTCAGAGTTTGAGTTGGGCCTCCCCCGCTGCGGAAACCCAATCGGACAGCCCTCTAAGGGCTGACCGGGCCTGGGCTCAAACGGAAGACGCTGGTTTAGGGCAACCAGCAGAGTTAGAAGTGAATGCCCTGGTGTCATGATTTTTTATAGCAGCCAAGGCCTGGGATGAAGACAGGCCTGGGATGAAGACAGGATTCCTTCCAAGCATGGGGTCCCCTCCTGCCCCTGGGAAGCCCCAGGCCCACCCCACAGCCGCCCAAGGAGCAGGACCACAGGCTCCCAAGGACAGGAAGCCGCCTGGGTGGGGCGCGTGCCCTCTGGTCGCCTGGGACCAGCCTGGGGGCTCCAGAGTCAGACAGATGGGGGATGACCTGGGGCTCTGCCACCAACTAGCTGTAGGACCTCTAGCAAGTCGCTTGGCCTCTCTGGCTAGTCTTTTTTGTTTTTCCTCTCGTAACACAGGAATACTAGTGTCCACCTTCCAAGGGCTATTGTGAAGTCAGAGAGATGATGTCACTGATGTAAAATGCTGAGCAGGGTCCCTGCCACGTAGCAAGCCTTCAAGCCTCCGGGTTAGGAACTGGTCTTTTTTACAGATGTGGCAAAGATCTCTCTCCCTCTGAGTGACTCTTTCAGAAGCACCCACCTGTCCCCCCGAAGTCTGGCCCCTCCTCCATACCTGGCTGGTGAGAAGCCAGACCCCAGGAATCCTTAGTCTGGGGTTCCTTGTGGATTCCTGGCACTTCTCTTCCAGAATGTTCCACTCAGACCATGCAGCCACAGAGGAGGATGTCCCAGACTGTGTCACATCCCACCTTCCTGGGTGTGGCCATGATGACCTGTGCGGCCCCATCCTGAACCCGGACAGATGCATGTGAAGTCGGGTGCAGAACGCACAGCGAGCGGGCAGTGTACTGTGGTCTCTGTGTTCTAGCTTATGACACCATGTAACCAACTTCCGGCGAAGTCATGATATCATGCCCACTTTACAGATGAGGAAGCTGAGGCTCAGTGGGGTGAAACTCCCAAGAAATGCCTGGGGCCTCCAGACTCAGATGTTGCAGACCACAGGGAATGGGATGTGCCTGCTCAGCTTTCCACCAGGGCATTCACCCCACTCTTCCTGGGTGGGGCCCATGATCTAGGCTGACCTCAGGAGGGGAGGAGGAGCCCAGCCCAGAGAGGGGCTATTAATATCCAGAGGCCTGTGTCAGCATCTTGGCCTGGCAAGAGCTGCTGGCAGGTTCCCAGGGCTACAATGGGCTCCATGCTGGGGAGGGCCACGGAGTCTGACTGGACTTTGGCCCAGGAGTGGTGAAAAGTGGGCTTTGGATTGGGTCAACCCTGGGTTCAAACCCCAGCTCAGCTTCCTCTGCTTTACTGACCACAGGCACGTCCTGCCAGTACTCCTGGCCTCTCTTTCTCCCCCAGGGAGCTCACTCAGACCGAGACCTGCCCCTCCATCTGTAAGCTGGGGTGACCCAGTTCACCTTCTCAGGCAACTGAGAAGCAGGCACCATCCCTTGATGAGCTCCTACCACAGGCTACACCGTCCCACTTCTGAGCATCTTAGGATTCATTCATCCATTGAATTGATGCTTTCATTGATCTCTTCCTGCTTATAGTTCTGTATAGTTGGGGAGATAGTATATACACCTGTGAAATAACTAGCCAGTTTCCAAAACAATGTATTTTTACCAATAGCCTTATTTTTTCTTATCGTCAAATGTTATAGTCTTACAGAAATAAATTCAATGAATACAGATGATATAATATAGGTGTGACCCTGGACTTCCTTGGTGGTCCTGTGGTTTAGACTCTGTGCTTCCACTGCAGGGGGTAGAGGTTCCATCCCTGGTCAGGGACCTAAGATCCTACACACTGCATGGTGCTGCAAAAAAAAAAGTAATTCTATTGCCTGGGTGCCATGACTGTTAACATGAGAACGGTCAGGTTACAAAGGAATTTGCACTTCTCATTTCCAATTATTGAAATGTTTTATGACAACCAAGTATTACTTTAACAATCAGAAAGAATATCTATTAAACTATATCTATGTATAGCAAATACAGAGATAAACAAATATGCATTTAAAATATAACTGTATTTATATATCCTTTTAACCTCTCCCTTTTCATGTAACAATATAGACCTGGCAATGTCTCCATGACAACCCATCAGTTTTCAATGACTGCTTGGTACTTTGTCATGAGGATGTAGATTGTTTCTACATGTAGACTGTTTCTATTTTGTGACTGTTCAAAACTATTAAGTACTAGATGGCATAGCCATCCTTACACACACACCTCTGTGCACTTAGGCAGAATATAAATAAGTGGCTACAGCAGCAAGGACCAGATAAAACGGTGTGTTTGGATGCAACCCACCTACTGCAGTGCCCAGACCCAGAAAACCAGGACACGGTCAGAGACACTTCTGGCCAACATGGCACGTCTAACCACACTCCTCTTGTGTTAGAGCCGAGGAAGAAAAGGCTGGAGCGGTGACATCACCTATGAGGCCACAGAGCTGATCAAGCAAGACCAGAGTTAAGATGTGGGCTGGCTGATCCCTATAACTCTGAGCCAGAAAGCTGTCTTCCCAGCTGTGAGTTTTTCCATTTCCCACAGTTTTTCTGTTTCCTACCCACTTGGCCTCATTTGTCACTCACTCATTCGCTTACTCTTGGAACACAGTTTTTTTCTTTTCCTCTGACTTTGTGGTAGGAGGAATCTTAGCTCCCTGACTAGGGGTTGACCCTGTGCCCCCTGCACTGGAACCACGGTGTCTTAACCACTGGCCCACCAGGGAAGCCCCTGGAACACTTTTTGGGGTCTGCTATGTGTCAGGCCCCCCTCCCCACGCAAGACCAGGGGGCAGGACAAAGGTGGCCACATGCCTGCAGACCACCTGGCCTCTCTGAACCATCGCCTCACCTGGCCCTTGGTCCATATAACTTCTCTCTTCTAGCACTGTCCGTTACTGAGAGAGGAGTGTGTGGTGTGCAATGAAGTGACTCAGGACTCAGCCTAAAGGCCTTGCCCCAACCACTTGGCTACACTGCCTGTGACTTGAAGGCAGGAGAGGTTTTCTGGCAACATCCTGGGGCCTAGAGCTGTTTATACATCATAGACACTTGCTATTCATTGTCTTTAAATGTTTAAGATAGATCGACTACTACTACTGAGCGGGTTTATCAATAACTTGTACTTAACATTGCTCCTTGGCAGACTCAGAGCTAAATGTGTGTCTCAACTGTTATCGCAGCTTCATAGGCTTTTAGTCCCCGAGGCACAAACGAGAACACCAGAGCTCAGAGGTGAAGGGGTTCTCTCTGAATCATGGTATGAGCCAGTGGGATAACTCAGGGTTCAAATATTACAATACCCCTTACCCTCTCCTGTCCTTTAATTCTCTCCTTGGTCAGTTTCCTTTCTAACACGTCATACACTTACTTACTCTGCATGGGTTTAGCACCCATGTCCTCCTAGCAGAGTGAGAGCCCGTGAGTCAGGGCCTGTTGTCTCTTTGTTCCTTTGGGGGCACAAGTTATCCAGGGAGCCTGGAATCTAGGTGGTGTTATTGCTTAGTCGCTCAGTCATGTCCAGCTCTTTGTGGCCCCATGGACTGTAGCTCACCAGGCTCCTCTGTCCATGGGATTTTCCAGGCAAGAGTATTGCAGTGGGTTGCCATTTCCGTCTCCAAGGATCTTCCCGACCCAGGGATCGAACCCACGTCTCCTGAACTGGCAGGCAGATTCTTTATCACTGAGCCACCTGGGAAACCCATCTGGCCCCTAGTAGGAGCTCAGTAAACGTATATGGAATGACTGGCTGGCTGGACTCTGATCTACAAAGATGGATGGCCAAGCGGAGGCGGGCTATTTGGGGGTGATGGCCCCAAAAAGAGGACGGGAGGGGTGAGAAGCTCCACTCTGGGGAGAGGCAGAGCTGGAGGGGAGAGGAGGGAGGGGCAGCCTTGCGAAAAGCATCTTTCATCACCGCCTCCCCCACCCCGCCAGCTCCCGCCCCGGATCGCTTTCTCAGTTCGCATTTCCAAGGCCGCTCCTGGGTTATTTCGGTCGGGAAACCTGATCCTTCGCTGGGTTTATTTTAGCACCTTGGAGAACTCCCAGTGCCGCACCCGATCCGAGGCCGCACCCAGCCTGCTGACCACGCCTCGGTCCCCGTCGCTCGCGGCGGCGGGGCGCGCGCGCGGGCCGGGCCGAGCAAGCCTCGGAGGCGCGGCGTCCGCGTCCTCCCGCACCTGCGGCGCGCGGGACGGTGATGCCCACCCCCGCCGCCGCGAGGATGCCCGGGCGGGGCGGGGCCGCCGCGGGGCGGGGCCAGGTGACCGGGTGGGAGGCGGGGCACCCGTGCTCGCTGACCGGGCGCCGCTGCTCCCTCCTGCCCGGACAGGGTGCGTTCGAGAGACCTGGGAAGGCGTTTGTCGCTCCGAACTGTGGCTCCGGCGAAGCCGGGGACGCCGACTGGCCTTTGAGCTCCAGGCTGGGAGAAGCAAGCCCTTCCCCGCCCTCCCTGCTCATCCCACAGGCTCATTAAGGATCCTCTCCAGCCCCAAAATAACCTCCAGCACGCACACTTGCACAGACATGCACACTCACACACGCCCCTCCGGCCCACCCACTCACACCCCAAACGTGCTCCCCCCTACACTCACCGTCACACACACATCCGCACGGACACACGCTCTCACCCACAGACACACGGGCTCACACTCACCCCCACAGACACGCATGAACGCGCACCGTCGTGCACACTCACACAGACGTACACTCGCACAACCAGCAAACTGCCCTCTGCACTCACAATACATCGTCACACAAGGCACACACCTCCACACGCAATATACACAATCTCATCTACACCCACACTTGTGGTCACTCACGTGACTACACAACTCATACATGCACCCACATGGACAGAGGACGCACATACCCCCTCCCAGACACACAAACGCACCCTACAGTTATACACAACTATCACATATACAAACTCACACTGTCACACATACTCATTTACACACACAGTCACCCACACACTCTAACTGCATCACACACCATCACACC
Source organism: Oreotragus oreotragus (assembly GCA_006410675.1). Taxonomy (NCBI): domain Eukaryota; kingdom Metazoa; phylum Chordata; class Mammalia; order Artiodactyla; family Bovidae; genus Oreotragus; species Oreotragus oreotragus. The sequence continues at coordinate 231,371 of SJYX01006619.1, read as the reverse complement.
CCTCACACCCCTGGAACATGCATCCTTCACCCTCCCCTCCCCAACCTCGCTACTGGACACACACATCAAAGCAACTTATTCATACATGTCCTAATTTATAGCAATCAATACTTACTCATAACTCTTTCGATTATGAATTTGTACCTATTTACTATTCATGTTAATTAATACCTCCATTCATCATTCTTGGCATCTCTAGGGCCCACGGATGTGAGTGCTGAGGGGAGCAGGTCTGTTATCTGTCTGGGCCCTGGCTGTGTTCCCTAGTGTCTTCTGAGTGCCCAGCCCAGGGGTCCAGCCAATACGGGGGAGGGAATACACAGGCCTGAGATGGTGGGGAGGCCAGCTGATCAGACCTAGAAGAAATGTGTGCCTGAGCCTTTGGCTGGAGCGGCCACGCCAGGCACCTGGTTTTATGCAAGGCCCCATGACGTACATTTGCCCTTGCAGAGAGAGTGAGGTTATTACGGACCTGGGGGCCACGCCTGGCTTCTAGTCCTAGAGCCCTCCCTGCGTGACCTTGCCAGGCCGTCTCCCTCTGTAGGGATGGTTAGCTCAGAGCCTGCTCTGAGATCCTGGCTGTGCCGGCTTGGCCAGTCTGAGCCCACTGCCTGCAGAGGTGAGGTTTCTCAGTCATGCCAGGTGGGCCCTGTAGCCTCCTCACCTCTTGACATGTCCCCCTCCAGCCACCTGCCTGGCCCACCAACCCTGCCCGCCTGTCTCCCAGGTGGACATTTCAAGCCTCACCATTGGCTTCCCGTCTGGTCCTGAACAGTTAAGGATAGAACCCTGTCTCCCAGGGCAACAGAATTCCAGCACTTAACATTTCCATCTGCAAAACAAGGGCTTTCCCACCTGTGAAATAAATGCCTTTCTGGTCTCATGATGACTGCACCCTTGAAGCTGAGAGCTCTTGGAGGACCAGCTGCGGCCTTGTGGATGGTGACTGCAGCCATGAAATTAAAAGACACTTGCTCCTTGGAAGGAAATCTATGACAAACCTAGACAGCGTATTCAAGAGTAGACACATCACTTTGCCGACAAAGGTCAATATAGTCAATGCTATGGTTTTTCCAGTAGTCATGTATGGATGTGAGAGTTGGACCATCAAGAAGGCTGAGCGCTGAAGAACTGATGCTTTCAAACTGTGGTGCTGGAGAAGACTTTTGAGAGTTCCTTGGACTGCAGTGAGATCAAACCAGTCAATCCTAAAGGAAATCAACCCTGAATATTCATTGGAAGGACTGACGCTGAAGCTGAAGCTCCAATACTTTGGCCACCTGATACGAAGAGCTGACTCATTGGAAAAGACCCTGATGCTGGGAAAGATAGAAGGCAGGAGGTGAAGGGGATGACAGAGGATAGGATGGTTGGATGGCATCACTGACTCAATGGACATGAGTTTGAGCAAACTCTGGGAGATAGTGGAGGACAGGGGAGGCTGGCATGCTGCAGTCCATGGGATCACAAAGTTGGATGACTTAGCAGCTAGACACCAACAACTGCAGGGAATGCTGGTGAGAATGCCTGCTACATTGAATCCCCCGCCTACACGAGCCAGGTGGGTGGTTTCCATCCACTCCTCATCAGGCCTCAGTATCCTCATATGTGGAATGGGCTGGTGATGGGACTGGGTTATGGGGTTGTCATGGAGAGCCATGAAGCTGATGCATGCAGAGGCCCTGGCTCCAGTGATGTTCAGTGAGGAGACCCTGCATTCAGCTTTCCTGCAGACCTGGGAGGGCTTTGGACTAGCTGACACTGTGTGTTAAAACCCATCTCAGGGAGTTCCCTGGTGGTTCAGAGGCTAGGACTCTGAGCTCCGCATACAGGGGGCCTGGGTTTGATCCCTGGTCAGGGAACTGGCTCCCACATGCTGAAACTAAGGATCCTGAGTGCTGCAGCTGTGACCTGGCACAGCCAATGAATATGTGTGTGTGTGTGTTTATATATATAAACCCAGCTGGTTGGGGTCAGGCTGTTTCTCCCTCTGGTTTGTTGTGTGATTTTGGGTTTTCACAACCTCTCTGGGCCAGTGTGCTGCGAACTGAGGGACCTTGTCCTCCCACCAACGGCACTGAGAGCTCCCAAGTTGCCACGCTGGGGAGTTCACCATCCCCGAGGAGGGGTTGGGGTTGTGCTTCCTGACCTCTGCTCTTTCCCCTTCACTGGTGACATCAACGCAGAGGAGTCTGGGGAGACTGAGGTCCGGGGTAGGGGGCGGCATGTGAGCGTCCCCGTGGTGCTGGGCATATCGCAAGCAGATGACCCCTCCCTTTTTTCTGCAGACGCCAGCTTTTCAGTCTTGTGTGGAGGCCTCATGGGCCCTCACATATGCTGAGACAGCCGTGGGTCTGTGCCCAACACCCACAGACTCCAGAAAACGCTGAGCAGGAAGCAGGGCTGCGTGGAGAGGCAGGAGGGCTGGAGGGCTCAAGAGCTACGGAATCCACCAGACCTCAGAGGGCCCGTGGGGAGCCGGGGCAGGGGAGGCAGGTGTGGGCTGGCCCTTTCAGACCCTCCATTGCTCAAGGTGGGCCCCAGGGGTGCCCGTCCTTAGCTCAGAGCCTGGGAAAAAGGCCCCCAGACACCGCCTGTGCTCTCCCTCTGCAGAACTGGGCCTCAAACTAGCCCAAGACAAAATACAGCCTAGGAGGTGACGTGGAAGAGGAGGCATCTCTGGGATTGAGGGTCAGGGGTTTTCCATTTCTTGCTCACCCCACGGACACCCAAGCAGTCTTCTGGTGGGACTTATCAGACACAGGGTTTTCTAGTGTCGCTTCCACCCGGCTCAGAGGGGGCTGGCCCCCAGGCGAGGGGGGCATGCCTAGAGGAGGCAATAGGTGGGCTTTGAACTTGGCCAGATCTAGGTGGGCATGCAGACTCTGGGAAACCACTGCCACCTGACCCATGGGTCTCTTTGTCCAGCCTACCTCCTGGGGCCAAGTAGGTTGGAAGAGACAATATCTGCTCAGGGGTGTGGTGGGCTTCCTAGGTGGTGCTAGAACCCACCTGCCAATGCAAGAGACATAAGAGATGTGGGCTTAATCCCTGGATTGGGACGAACCCCTGGAGAAGCAAATGGCAACACTCCAGTATTTTTGCCAGAAGAATCCCATGGACAGAGGAGCCTGGCGGGCTACAGTCCAGAGGGTCGCAAAGTGTTGGACACAACTGAAGTGACTTAGCACGCGTGCATGTGGACACGTGGTGGACACCTTATCATCATCATCATGAACCCAGGCCAACCAAGCCCGAACTACAGAGTGTAACATCACTTCTAAGAGGCATCGAGGACACTCAACTCTTGGAAATCATCTGCGGGGGCCTGGGTGCTTAATAGGCACTTTAGGGTTCTGACTTCTATTCTTTCACGTCGGATGAGCAAGAAGTGCAGGCTTCCCCTGTGGCCCAGCTGGTGAAGAATCCGCCTGCAATGCAGGAGACCCAGGTTCCTTCTCTGGGTTGGGAAGATCCCCTGGAGCAAGGGACTGGCTATCCACTCCAGTATTCCAAGCTCTGGGGCTGATGGTGTGGGCAGATGAGATGGACACCCCCAAAGTTAATATCTCTATATAAAGTGAACAGCATAATAATTCGCCCACCAGCTGAAGTGGGTGAAGGCTGAAGTGCAATCCAAGAAGGGCAGGATGATTTGTGGAGGCCACGAGTTCACAGCAGGGAGAGGACACTGTGGGTTGAGGCCGGGAAAAGCTTCTTCCCGGAAGTGAAAATTTACACGGGGCCCCTCAGAGCCCCGTGGGGTTCCTCCCTCCTGGCAGTAGGCAGATCCCAAGGGCCACCACACCTTGGTCTCAGTCAGCAGAACCAGGAATATCCCACTTACGAGCTGATCTGGAAAGGGATGACCCCTCATTAGGCTCAGGGCCCGTGGCAGGCATCAGCACAGTGGCCGTTTCCTGCCTGTGGCCCGAGCCGGTCGCTGGTATGAGATGGATCATTTGGCTGGCTATCACCCCTCAAAGAGGACCTGAGAGCGGTGGGAGCCCTGCGCTCCTCCAAACCCTGCCCTCACTGGCTGTCGGGATGCTCTGGCTGGAGCCACCTGCCCTGTGCCTGGAGGTGGGCAGAATCACGGGGGAAGGGCATGGCCCTAGTGTGGCTACCAGGTTTTCTGATGTCACAAACCACCTGGCCGTTCCCCCTTTCCCTGGCGGCAGTTCCAAGGTGGGGGTTGGGGGTGGATGGGTCCTGGTTCCAAGATGCTTAGAGAGGTTAACAGCAATCCCCCCTGTCCAGGGTCAAAGCCCTCTGGGACCTCTTCTGCACATAGACCTCCTGGTCTCAGCCGGGACACCCACCTGGGTGGGACTGGCGGGCAAGTCTTGGAAATCTCCCAGTTTTGGATTCTCTCTGCTCTGTGAAATACACACGATAAGCCTCCCATGGGGGCGCTGGCTGATGGTAAATGAAATGACTAGTCTTGTCCAGCGTTGATCACAGTTGGGGCCCAACAGGCCCTGACGACCTGTGGGGGTGCCTAGAGGCCCAGCACAGCGAACAACACAGGGATCTTTATCCCTTCTCCCCTCACCCCCAACCTCCCGGCCGCGGAGCCCTCCCCCAGAGTCCCGCACTGTCTCCAACCGGCCAGGCCAGGGCGACGCCCACCTCCCCCCTCTCCGCCTGCCCTGACGGGGAAAAGCCCGCCGAGTTCAAAGGGCACGAGGAGCAGCCCACCTGGACCGGAGACAGAAGCCGAACTACACTACCCAGAATTCCCGGAGCCAGCCAAAAAGGAAATGTCGTTTCTGCAAGGAGAGGCTCGGCTCCCCCAGCAGCTGCAGAGACAGCGAGGGAGCGAGAGGGGGGCGAGGGGTGGGGGGAGAGGATCACCAGCGGGGGAGGCGGGCTGTGTGCGGGGAGCGAGGGTGGAGAGCGGGGCGGGCGGCGAGGAGGAGGCGGCGCCCGCTCGCCCGCCCGCCGCCGCCGCCGCCGCCGCCGCCTGCGGACCTGCACCCCCGCGGGGCCGGCGAGCGGGCGGCGGTCCCTG